>OZ007573.1:17433551-17896051 GCA_963931925.1 Onchidella celtica | reverse complement strand
ACGGCCAATGATTTCAGAGCTGCAGCTGGACAGAACGCATCCAGAATGGAAACGATACGCTGCCTGCCAATGAAAACGAGCGAAAAAATAAATGTTTTGGAGTGCCGGAACGACTTGAGTATCGTTATGCACGCTACAAGAGGTAGGGGGAAAAAAAGGTAGAAAACTTGTTCATTGTCAATGAATTCTGAATGAATTTATTATTATCTTACCATTCCCTAAGACTGTAGTAACTGGTTTTGGCTACTTTTCTGGAGAAGCAAAAACTGTTTTATTTTACCACAACTAATCTAGTTAAATTGAATTTGTTGAAAGATTGCTTTTCGATTATTTTCGGTTTAAGAGTCTATAACCAAGATCATTCGATGCGGCTTTGCATGTAGTTGAATATAAAATTGTGAACATCCAAATTTGGAACTACTGTGTCTTAAGGGATGGTGGCGATTAAGGTATTAACAGTAATTTAAATACACGATGTTACACTAACACCTAATTCTTCAATATGCTCAAGTATCCTTAAACAGCAATAATTATGCAGCTGTTGTCCTGGCTACCCTGCCAGTTCATGCGAAACAGCACTCAAACAATTTCCACAATGAGAGACCACCAATTGTCAATGCACCTCATGCATTATAAATTAATGTTCACCACGAAATAAAGAAGGAAAAAAATAAATAAATCGAACAGCCATTGCAACAGTTCAGCTGCTCCATAGGGCGATGGTAGTGAGGTTCTTTCTTTGAACGGGGGGGGGGGGGGATATTTTTGAGATGATCTGGGATAGTTTTTTGTTTTTTTTCATTTGCCTGAGAAGACATGTCGTGACTTTAGTTCTTGTTTGTTCCAACTCCACTTTTTGCACAACTGGCAAATTCGGCATTAAACGTTTGGGGCTTTAGTATGATTTGTTAATGACTGTAACTGTAACAGAATAAATCAGAATATGAAGAGAGCCTTCTTTATCATAACCGTGTACAAGCTATTACATATCGCCACCTAAATTCTGGTTTGTTGCAACTCCACACTTTTTGCACGCACAACTGAGAAATTCGACGTTAAACGTTTGCGGCTTTAGTATTATGAGAAGGAATTAGAGTAAATCGGAAATGTGAAACATCTTGATGAGTGCCACAACGCATTTTAAACAAGTGTCAAAGCGTGCATTTGTTATATCCCTTCGACATACTAAAAGATTTCCAGGTTTTTGTTGTTTTTTTTCAAAAATGGAGGTAAAACAAGCAAGAATTAATAAGGTGGCGATGTGCTTATCGTCAGTGATGGCAGTCTTTGGCCTTAATCAAAAGGCTATGATAACAAATTGCTTTGCATTTCGAGGAACCCACCGTTTGTCAAAAGGCAAGAAGTTCGAGGCATTTACCACGCAGTTAAGAGACAGTATGCTGAAACAAAAGAGTAAACAACTTATCAAGCTTTTGTCACAGTTTCGATTTATTGTAACTCCTTATCATAATACGAAAGTCGCAAACTTTTAACGTCGAATTTCTCAGTTGCACAAAAAAGTGGAGTTGAAACAAACAAGAACTGATTTCGGAGTAGCACCTGACATATTGGGAAAAGACCTCACATAAGTTTGAAAACAACAACAACAAGAAACAAATGAGTAGCCATTACTCCAACCACCCAACTGCCACACTAACAACATTTGCATCCGAGGTCCGTGCCATTACACAAAATGTAAAATATTCTGGGAAAGTCCTCCGGGCAAGCCAGTCAATATTTTTCAAACAAAAGGCCAACGGGAAAACCAGACGGTTATTCAGTTGCACGGGAGGTTTGGAGTCAATCAATCAAGTACTAGGAAATAACATTCACTGATCGGGGAACCTAGAAATCCCATGAATAATAGCTTAGAACCATGATTATATAGCTTGATCCGATTGCTGTGTGACACGAGTCTCGCATCTCGTTCATAAATCGTCAAATAATGGCATAAAACCATAAGACCCATCCGAGCAAATGAAACGCTCCGAGACTGCGGTTTCCTAAGCTGTCAACGAATGGATCATTAATGAGTTCAGGTAAACCATCTGTTTTCTGTTGTTGTTTATTATTATTATTACTTTTCGAAAGCGAGGTGATTACTTAATTCTTTTCTTATTTCTACTTTTTACCTGTTCATCATGTAAATGAATGTCATCTATTTTATCACACTTTTTGAAGGCGAGATAACAAGAAGCTGTAAAACGGAATCAGATAGGCTATCAAAACAAAAACAAAAACAAAACTTACATGAATGTTCACTGACGTTATTTCAAAAAGAAACGGAAACTCCAAGATAAAGCCAGGTGTTCCTAGACAACTTTTAGGTGAACACGGCTTTAATTTCCAATTTCTCGTTCACCTACGTTCTTTTGCCTTTTGAGCCATGAGTTCCATTTCAATGAGATGCTTGGTCGTGTGATGAAGTAATGCTAATTATTTACTGTAAAAAAAAAAACCAGAGCAACGAAGATCAGTTCAGCTGATGATGTGGTCAAACATGAAGCTTTTTTTGTGATAGCAGTTCTCTTCGATAGGTTAAGATAGGAACAGAAAAAGGCTGACCTAAGATTAAGATTATGTGGAAACAGTAGACTTTGGAGGAGAACTGATGAGGAGGGGGGTGGGGGGGGGGGGGCGGTCACTCTCAGTTCATAAAATTTAGTTGTTGTTTTTAATTTTTCTATTTGAATGATCAACAAAATTTTTAAAAAGATTAGATTTCGAGACAAAGAAAACTTGATGGAAGGCAAACTATTCTCTGGTGTCATTTGTGAATAATTTGGAAAGAATAGGAGAAACAAAAATTGTAGAACGGGAGAGAGAGAGAGAGAGGAAGAGAGAGAGAGAGAGAGAGAGAGAGAGAGAGAGGGGGGGAGAGAGAGAAAGAGAGAGAGAGAGAGAAAGAGAGAGAGAGAGAGAGAGAGAGAGAGAGAGAGAGAGAGAGAGAGAGGCGGAGAAGGACACACATACACGCATATTCACAGACACAGGCAAAGCTTAAGTTCCACCAAAGAACACCGCTGCCATTGATGACCTTTTCTGTTGCTTCAATGAAAGAGCAAATAAGACAGTTTCGATCTTCGCAATATCATTAAAGTAACGATTCCCATGAAAGTTCTCAGCAAATCACCCGTTGCAGCTTTCTATGCTACCGCCCGCACCATCAGCACTTCATTGATACACGGGCAGATAATTATTGTTAGAGAAGAGAGCAGATCGAACTCTGGGGTGGAGTGCTGCTCCTTGTCGGTCCATTGATCTTTGAAGTTTGCAAAGTATGGATTAAGGGGACAATTAGTGTATGGGTGAGGCATGGGGGGAGGGAGGGACATGGAAGTGGGGAGGGGGAGAAGTAAATACCCCTTAATTGTGATAGCGCTTTGATGCTGTTGTGAAGATGGTGGTGTTTAAAAAAAGTGATGTTTTACAATACTACACATGTCGATGTCGAAACCGATGACATCGTCTTGTAAAAACTTAAGAGACAGAGAGAAAGAGAGATAGAAATGGGGGGGGGGGGGGTGAGGTGAGAGATAGAGAGAAAGAGAGAGAGAAAGAAGGGGAGAGATGCGGGAGGGAAAAAAAGTGAGAGGAGAGAGAGAGAAAGAGAGAGTGAGAAAAAGAGAGAGAGGGGAGAGGGGGAGGTGAGGGGGAAAGAGAGAGGCGAGAGGTGAAGAGGAGAGAGAGAGTGTGTGTGTGTGAGAGAGAGAGAGAAAGAGAGAAGAGAGAGAGAGAGGTGGGGGGAAGAGAGAGGTGAAAAGGGGAGAGAGTGTGTGAGAGAGATAGAGAGAGAGAGAGAAAGAGAGAGAGAGAGAGGGAGAAAGAGAGGGAGAGAGAGAGAGAGAGAGAGAGAGAGAGAGGGTGACGCAGATAATTAGGTAATTTTCTGAAATTTTCTCAAATGATAATTATGTTTCAAGAGATAGATGTGCCTTTGAGAACTCTGACAAAGAAAGAACATTATAGTAATAAACGCTTCCAATTTTTTTTTTTTTTGGGTCCGTCAGCTGGTTCATTTGTAAGAATACCTTGCGCTGAGATTTCACCAGGCTATTTACACAAAGCACAGACTATCCAAGAAATGCGAAGCAAAATTATCTTGTTTTACGTATGGCATACACAATAAAGACTTAGACCTTTAATTATCGGTCCTTACTACAAAAAGAACAAAGCAATAATATCTGAAAGCTACGTGATGATGATGAGGAGGACAACGATAGTATTGTTGATGCTCAAAAAGGAAAGAATAGAGAAAAAGAAGAATAAAGTCTCATTTGCATAGATTTTCAATAGAGACAATAACACACAATCTCAAAATTGCACCATCAAATAAAATATGCATTATTCCTGGCGATTAATCTTGCTGATTAACGACTAGCTCATTCCCAACCATTTGATCGAAAATATTTTCGCTGAGTCAATTATTCGATTTTCCCCCCTCCGCTATTCCTTTCATTTCATAGCGCAGCTCATCTGTGCAGCATTGCGATGGACCGGGCATACTGATTGCTTTTCTTCAATTTCAGTGACAGAACTGAAAGATAACTGCATAATCGATTTTCCATCTCTTCCGGGGACACTGAATAAAGGAGACTTTTACGATAAGGCTGTTTTAGGCTCATTTGTTCATGGCTGGCATTCCAAGGGAGATTTGCAGCAAGAAATTCATGTGTAAAATGTAATTATATGGAGAAATTTATGTTGTTTCAAATAGATCTATATTCAAATGAATTTACTGGTAGATTTGGATAAGGGTACCATCAGGGCCGTATTAACATCAAAATGCCCCCCCTCCCCCAGGAAAGCAATAGGGATTTTCTTCCCAGTTTCAAACACCAATGTAAATTTGCTTCAAATACATGTATAAAGTGTAATTGTAGGGGGAGAAAATTATGTTGTTTCAACTAGATCTACATTCAAATAAATTTACTACTAGATTTGGATAAGTGTACCATCAGGGCCGTCTGAACGTCATTATGGGCCCCCGGGCAAAGCAACAGGAGTTTACTTCCCAGTTTCAAACACCAATGTAAATTTGCTTGCATGTGACCTCCTAAACCCTTGGGGGTGGGGGGTGGGGGGGGGGGCTGGGCAACTGCCCAATGTTCCTATGCGTTAAGGCGGCTCTGCGTACCATTTTTCAAAGTTTTGGAACCATCGAAGTGATAGAATAAAACTGACAGCACACTTCACTTAAGAAACTTGGGGTTGTTCGTTACTCTAAAGAAAATATAAAATGAAATCTTTCGGAGAGTGAGACTACAGAAGGTCTTCAGAGGGAGCGAATCCCAAGCCAAACAAGTGTTTTGCTTCTTGACGTCCTCACACACAGGGGATAGAGTTGGGTTATTGGGTTTTTTTTTTTTTTCCATAGCGAGTGCGAACGGTTTTGTCGGTCGACATTCCTATTTTTCACAATTTGTGGTGGTTGTAGGCGTTTTTCTATACCTGTATTTACCAAAGCGGCAAATTACAATGCAGTTCAAATATTTGTACGGCAGAAAATGCTTGGCACCAATTTTTATCAATTAATTTACTTAACTTTAGATACTCTCAGAGGTTTAAACTTAGTCATGATATTGTAGAGGTCGTGACACCGTCATCTATCCTTGTTTTACCATCACTCAAGTGTCATTTATAATGATTTTTTTTAATGACCGTGACTTGTTATAACAGAAAGCCTCAGAATATGAAGAGAGGCTTCGTTATCATAACCGTTTAAAAGATATTACATATCCCCCTCTTAGTTCTTGTTTGTTCCAACCCCACTTTTTGCAAAACTGAGAAATTCCACTTTATACTTTGCAGCTTCAGTATTAAGGAGTTAGAATAAATCGGAACTGTGAAACAGCTTGATAAATGCCATAACGTATTTTAAACAAGTGTCAAAGTGCTCATGTGTTGTACTCTTTTAAAAGATTTTCAGTTTTCTTTTAATAGAAAATGTAGATAGAATAAACAAAAACTAAGATTGCAATATAGATCAAACAATGGATTATATGTATATAAAAACAAACAAATAAATATAAAAAAGGAAGCCGTGAATAAATCAACTAGGATGATAACAGCGTTGACGATAACACCTCCAAAAATACCAGCCTAATACTGTAATATCATATAACTTTGAACATCACAGGGAAACTGTTTTATCCAGCAAACCTGATACTTTCTACTCAGATTTTCGCTCACCTTGTTAATGAACCGGCCAACTTCAAACAAAGAAAGATAACAGCCCAGCCAGACACCAGGAAATAACTGGACCAGATAACCCAGCAGTTAATGACCGCTGGCGAAACGTGAGCAAATTTCAATTAAATCTTTGTTCAGCCAACCAGGCAACACTCCTATTATTGTGCAATGGTCGCAATTGTGTCTTTGTTGGAAACCAGCCCGGCTTCTTTCTTCGGCACTGACCGGCTGGGCTGGAAAGGTACCATTTCCTGAATCTGTAATGACCTGCTTCGACGCTACTATTCCGGGTTAGATTAAATTGAACAATGTTGTAAATAGTATTGGGGTATTCCACAAAAGTATTCGATTGTTAAAATAGCTACCTGTGTCGAATATTCTTTCTGTGACTTTTGGAATTATTCGACAGTCCGGCCTGCGATTTTTTGTATTTTATTTTTTATTTTTAAATAACAGTTGATGAGACATTTTCGAAATTTAACACATGCGGCTGAAATTAAGCCTAGCTACAAAGTATGTCATCGAGTTGTGTGAATTACTGGAGGGAGAAAGCAAGAAATTTCAGTATTTCCGCTTGGCTGGCGCGAAGACATCCAACATTTACAAACTCAAAATGTAGCAAAAAGAACTAGAATAAGATGTATGATTCCTGATGAAGTTCAATCGATCAAAAGCTCGATTTGTCTTTTCTTTTCCTTTACGTTTTATTGTATCGCTTCTGTATGTCTTTCTCGGGGCTTTGCTACATACAACTTTTTTCTTTTTCTTTTTGCCACATTTTGACTTTGCTTCAAGCCTAAGGGTAGCCACACAAAGGCCACCGAATTCGGTCACCGAGCCACTAGGCGCTTTAGGTGAGAAGAATTGCACTACATAAACGGACCGAATCTAGGTGGGCTCTATGTGCAGTTGTTGAAATTATATAGTGCAATTCTTCCCACCTAAAGCGCCTAGTGGCTCGGTGGCCGAATTCGGTGGCCTTTGTGTGGCTACACTTACTGTGACCCCACTAATTTCTGTGAGACTTGTTTTGTAATTGTTGTTGTTTTCTTTTAACTATTTCGCCAACGCCCACAAATGCTTTGTATAGAAACACTCGGGTATTAGAAGAAATTTGGAATATTCAAATAATGATTACCGTATATTCGATATGCTTTCGAATAATACAAGTTGATATTCGACCCAACACTAATTCCGATTCTCATCTCCGGGTTATGTCAAACTGAATAACATCCTCTGTAGGCTTCGTCACTTCCACTTCCGCTGTTACTTTCACTTGTTAAATTCTTAATTTGCTCAGGTGCGAGGACTATCGGAAAGTGTGTTAACATTACCTGGCCTCCTCAATTAGCTGTGTGAGGTGGGGTGTAGGCGGGAAAGTGAGAAGTAATGCAGCCAACCAGACAAATCGTTGCATGGTCAGGAGAATTTTAAATAATAGAAGAATTCGAAAATGAGGAAAACAATTCATAATGACAATGCCAACACATATACCGACAGACACAAATATGGGATTCATGTAGATAGCTAGAGAGACAGACGAACAGACAGACAGATGAACAGACAGACAGATAGATAGATAGATAGACAGACAGACAGACAGACAGACAGGCAGGCAGACAGACAGACAGACAGATAGATAGATAGATAGACAGACAGACAGACAGACAGACAGACAGATAGATAGATAGATAGATAGATAGATAGATAGATAGATAGATAGATAGATAGATAGATAGATAGATAGATAGATAGATAGATAGATAGATAACTGCATCCAAGTGCAGATTCAACAGCAGCGGGGGCTCTTTGTCCATTATAATTGCACTCTGACCTCAGTCCACTTCCCGCAGGCACTGAATCCTATCATTTAATCCGATCAATTAGCAGTGTAAGGTGTGACGCAGGTGTGAACTGGTTTCCCTGTGGGGTAACGGACTGCCCAGGCTTACGGCGCTAATTGGCCCTGGTGCGGTGAGCGATGCTAAAACTGCTATTGGTCACACTCTGGACAGGCCCCAATTTGAAAAGGCTATTGTCAATGTCACGTCCACTCTGATTGTGAATGAATGTATGTGCCAGTGTGGGGGAACTGGTGCGTGGTATTAGGCCGGGTGTGTACTCGCCGTCTTTGATCGTCCATCATGGTGGGACACTTGCACATCATTTCCCTCTTCGCCAATTGTCCAAGTCACAATGATGGGGACAAAATTCAGTGTTCTGACGCTGAACATATATTATTTACTTCACATGGACTGAAGTTTTCCTCAATATTGATTTTAACATGAACTATTCCTTTATATGGTCCAACATGTTTTTCTAAACATTCATAAAAGACTTTACGTCCTTTAGTCTGGAAAGGAGGGGTGGGGTGTGGGGGGGGGGGGATATAGCGATAGTTAAAGGAAACAATTTGTTCTGCGTAGTAATGAATAGTTAAGAGAGCTATTTTGCTCTGTGCTGTAATGTTCCACGTGCACTGCATTAAGTATGTACGCTCTCTACATGCAGCATGCTGGAATATGGAGCAAAATGTCAACTGTCCGATTAGTGAGTTTTTTTGTGTGTTTGTCCCTGTGGATATTGTGTGTGCTACGTGATTATTCATCTCATACTGCATTTTTTGTTGCATCCCAAATAGCGGTGCAAATGCTGTGTAAAATACCTTTGGCTCTGAATAGCTTAATGTTGTTGATCGGCCTTGGTTGACTAAGTCAGTAAGTGGCTGGTTAACGTTACCCATTACACCAGCGGTGGTGTATTTATCCGAACTTTCCAGTTTGCCTTTACGTAGACATGGCACAAGTATGACTTAACTACCGTAAACATGTTAATGTTCCTGATTCCATACGTAATTTTAGATACATATACTTTTGTAATAATAATGATAATAATGAAGATCATTTATGTGGCGCCCAATCCAAACAATTTGCTCCAGGCGCTTTACAGAAAGTCTTGTTCTCTCCATCAGCAACTCACCCTCTCTCTCTCTCTCTCTCTCTCTCTCTCTCGCCCCTTCTGTCTGTCTGTCTGTCTCTCTCTCTCTCGCTCTCTCTCTCTCTCTCTTTCTCTCTATCTGTCTATCTATCTATCTATCTATCTATCTATCTATCTATCTATCTATCTATCTATCTATCTATCTATCTATCTATCTATCTATCTATCTATCTATCTATCTATCTATCTATCTATCTATCTATCTATCTATCTATCTATCTATCTACCTATCTATCTATCTATCTATCTATCTATCTATCTATCTATCTATCTATCTATCTATCTATCTATCTATCTATCTATCTATCTATCTATCTATCTATCTATCTATCTATCTATCTCAAACACAATCTGTTGGGTACACTTTTATGCTGAACATAATTATAATTATTGTATACATGAAAGGATTTTATTTTTTTCCCCATGAATAAATTTCAAAAAATGATTTCCTGCTAAGGCAATTCGATAAAACGCTGTATCCCAAAGTTACAGCGAAGTTCATCCATCTGCTTTAAAGATATTGCCATTTTAGTAGCGCCACAAATTTTGAGACGTATGTGAATTTATTGAGGCAAATGTTTTCAACTTTTACGAACCATAACCTAAGTGATTATTGAGGCTTCTCACAAGCCTCTGCGAATTATTGTAGTGTAGTAGCCGGAATCAAACGTCATTCTCCAATGTCACTGACTTCCAAAATGGTATCAATCGTGGAATGTTGCAGCCTATTATGTGTGGTTTAATTTTCTGCAAAACTTATTTTGCACAAGAAACTGCATGTAATTTCTCTCTACTTGCTTACAGCTGCTCGATATCTAGTTGGTTCGAGTTCCTAATAGTATTCAATTTGCATCATGCCTTCTACAAAGTTAAACTTCAATTTAAAGTGTGAATACAAAGTTTTATTGTTCTATTTTCTTCCTAAAAACTATAAGAGAACATCAGTGGTAAGAAAAACATTCTCGAAGCAGATGACGATCTTTGGAGGAAGAGTGGATTCTTTCATTAGATATTAGTTTATAAAACAAAAAAAATATATCATTTTGAACTCATAAATGTACATAATTAAATGAGATGCTGTTGCTTGGATGTTGATAGAAAAAAAGTGAACATAACTTTCGAATTTTTTTAGTGAGATAAAAAGTAATTTTTACTGGCAGATAACTATGTCCTTTTCATATTTTGAAATTGAAATTTATCGCTATAGCTTGTCCTCGCGCAGAACAAATTTTTGGCACTGCCAGCTATTTCCATATCAATTCACTGTTTGCAATGTCTTACCTCGATGTCTTTGTAGTTTTTTTTTGTGTGTTAAAACTGGCACATTTATCATGCAGATGTTTCGCCTCATTAAAACGTTGCAAATGTAACAGGTGCAGATGTATGGTATGTGAATAGCTGAGCTTATCATTATTCAATCTTCATTCTCGAATGCAAGTACACGAGTCATTTTTGTTTAAATGTCAGAGAGGAACAATAATAATGCAATGTAATGAGTTTTACAGGCTACCCTGCTGGCAGGTAATACGGGACTACCCACCAAGCCTACGAGTACGCTCAATTTTGATAATGTTTACTTCCCCCTTCCCTATGTAAACTTTTCATACGCTTGGCCCCATCCTTTGTGTGAGCATGTGGCCATTAGAACGGCGAATGTCCGTGACAAAACCTTCATTTTCTAACACTTTACGTGGCGTTTTGCATGGCCTGTTTGATCGTTGCATGGAATGCTCGTACATAGCCATTATTCGATTCTCATATAATCCTACAACTCATTTTTTGAAAGAAAATAATACAAATAAGCCAATGTTTAACAATTTACTACTACAATTAAAAAGTACAAGTTTGATCCCCAGACCCCTCCCCCCTCCCCCTACAAGCTTTTCGTACGCTGGTGGCACCCCCTCCCAACTTTGGAGTGTAAAATTATACTTTTTGTATGGCCCCTAACTCTGACAGCCGTCAAGCGTGAACTTCTCATTCAGTGCGTGAAGTAATGAGTCTTTTTTTCAGTTAATTCCGACAGCTGTTCATCTTTCACATCTTTACAATGACAGCACACGCAAAATATTAAGTTCCAGGTAGATGTTTCAATAATTCTACTTTTTTTCTTTTTTAAATTTGTCCCTCATCCACCCCGAACTTAATCTCATAGGCCGTTGGCTGTCGTTACTGTGGCTCACAAATTATATACATGTTCACAATTAATTATTGTGGTGTCCTTTGCCAACAGAACAGCCATAGGCCGATGTCGACGATACTCTGTTATGTCTACAGCCATCAGAGGATGGGTACTGGTTTAGAATATGTCTTCGGCAGTTGCCTCGATGAATTGGACCTTTTCTCCACAATTTCAGAGTATCAATGACTTTTTACCTTTTTAATTTGTACAAGAGACCTGCAAACATATTAAGATCTTCAAAAATTCAGAGATCAGTCTCAGGTCAGGTTTGACTAATCTGCAAAAGGAAAGAGTCCCATGATAAAATTGCCCTCAATCTCAAATCTTAACAGGAAAAACGACTTCAAAACCTCTTGGCCGCCGAGCTTCCTAACATAAATAAATTTGTAAAAATAATTTCCTGCTGAGGCAAATAGACAAAACGCTGCACGGTACGCAAAGTTTTATCGAATTTCATCCATCTATTTTAAATATATTGCCATTTTAGTTGCCCCACGAATTTTGAGACGCACTATAGTATGTGAATTGAGGCAAAGGTTTTCAACTTTCATAAAACAAAACGTGAATGATTATTAAGGCTTGACACATGCTCTGCAAATTATTGTAGTTAAATAGCCGGAATCTGGTACTGTGTCAAACTAATTGCAAAATAATTTATTCTCTCGTTACCTCTCACACCCGATCTACTTACTACCGAGTTTTCCGAGCGACTAGTCCAGGTTAGAATTAATGCAAGTGAATTATACACAAAATAATGAAGAACAGTGTTCCCTCTACAGTTTAGTAGTAATATTATGTTGTACAAATTGTTTTCCTGTGTATGTATGTATGCAGTGAATGCTTGTGCAAATGTAAATTTAAAAGTTGTAAGGTGAATGTGCATGACGTTGTACAGTGTTCTTGTTTTGTGCTTCCGCCATTAAAGATGGCCGGTGGATCAGCTGATGAGTGTAACTAGGAGATACGTCTAAGCGGTTAAAATGCCTGCTGGTTGCATTGTAGTTGATTGTTATGACAGGGGTGGAAGGATAGATTCAAGCTGGTCAGATTCCCTACCATCCGTGTAAACAAGGGAAAGGAAGGGAAAGAACTGTCCGAACGTCTCCCACTGAACATGTTCACACGTGCCATTGTTTACTATAGCGACCTGCTTTTAGCTCACCACCGGTTGGTCCGCGGCTCGCAATGCAAATTTGCCAACTAATCAAAATCAATGCCACAATCGCCATGGTGATGCCTGGGTCTGGATACTAAAGATGGCGGATAAGCGTATTCTACCTATTTCTCATAGTTAATAAAACTGTATTGAACAGGTTGTCATTTAATACAATTATGATTGCATTCTACGAAATGATGTGTTTAAGTAAGATTCTGTTTTATACTTTAAACTACTTTGTTCAGTTTGTTGTCCCATTGAATAAAACATCAATAAGTATTTCTTCCGTTTCCTCAGGTAACTAACCTGTGTCTGCTGATTGCAAGACGTGTGTTCACGAGCATACTCGCACTGTCTCAGTGGCAGAAATCCCTGAATTTCTCCCTAGTTCCATAACTGAAAACTTCGTAAGAACAAAAATACGGAAGAGTATTTAAAAAAAATGTTAAAAAGACGGGAAATTTCTCATGATTTCTCCGGCGTCAGAATGAATAAGTCTACCTTCAGGTTTCTATAAATGCATCAGAACATTATAAATCTTTGTTTCCGATCTGCTCAGTCAAACAATATTTCTTCTGCTCATGCTCACAGCTCTTTGAAGAAAACGAGTGTTTCTGTGAGAATACTAATTATCAACCGTGGGCTAACTTGCTATTATCAGGACAAACTCTCGTAATGTAATTTGTGGCATTGAGGGACGTGGACCTCGAAGAATATCCGAGAATTACGTTTCTGAAACTTCGTCTGTTCTTAACTAGTAGAGGAAAGCACAATAATTTTTACGGAAGGATACACAAGTGATTATTAGCACATGCAATTTTCTTTCTTTTTCGTCATTGTGAAGTGAAATGTTGTGTTATATTCTTTGTTAGAAGATAACACTTTTATGTCAAACACAGCACTCTATTATGACAGTCACAACAATTGTGATGGTGCTGCCAAAAATCATTATCATTTCAGAACTGATGATGAAAACAGCAATTAAGAGCAACATGCCTGTGTAAACCAGCATCCGTTCAATTATAATTATTATAAAACACAAACTAGCTGGCCCGATGACTCGGAGAATACGCAGGTGTGATATTTAATGCCTATTTTCAACCAGTATCGTGTAAAGGGGGACAAGGTGGTCTAGAGGCAAGGTGCTCGCCTCTCATGCCAAGGGTCCCGGGTTCTAAACCCGGGCAGTGCAGGCATGTTGGAAATTGGATTTTTCTCGTGTTTTCAAGTCCCTGGTCCTATTGGGGGGTAGGATCGAGTAGTTCTTGGAAATTGGATTTTTCTCATATTTTCAAGTCCCTGGTCCTATTGGGGGGTAGGATCGAGTACCTAGTCTTCTCGGATAAGGACGAAAAAATTCGGAGGGCCCGTGTGCACGTTGCGCACGTTAAAGATACCTTGGCAGTTGGAAATCATAAAGAGCAGGCCGAACAGGCCGCTGCCCGGGCAAAATTGAAATTAATAGATTAAAATTTATCCAGATCATCTCCCCCCCCCCCCCCCCCCCGCATGAACAAGAAATAATAAAGCAAGTAAAGTGAGGTGTAAATGCCAAGGGCAGCGAACCTCCTCAGAGACACGTAGTGCAAAGAGCCGAAAAACGAAATTCCCGATCATTCTTTTCGACTCTACGTAACGAAGAGGCTGTCGTTATAAGTACGCATGCACCGTAAGCGTTTTGCGCGAGGGACGCGTACGTATACGCATGTATCCCTAACCCCGACCTTATCCTCAACCCTAAATCTTATCGAATTGCTATCCCTGCCCCCTACCCTTTCAACCAAAAAAAAAAAAAAAAGGAGGAAAGCAAAAATAGAAAATCTGAAAGAATAATTTTAGTTAAGGCTGTGGTTAAGAGTATTTCTGGAGGAGCTCTCTAGCTCTGGAGTCATAAAAGGCTTTACAATATGTGTATCTCTAACGACAAAAAAAAAACAACAACAACTGGGGGAACATTCTTACGAAAATGCATCTTTTTTTTTTTTTTTTCCGTAGTTCTTATTTAATGCGGTTCAAACAAATCGTAAATAAATAATTCTGGAGACCAAATTTTGTCCAAAATCTATATGTCAAAGTAATTTATCGTCAAAACCTGAGGCAGTACAAAAAGTTTCATAATTTTTGGTGGCGGATTCATAAAGTTTTACGTGCTTACATGCGCCAGTGCCACCCTCTAGCTCCATTATGGTGCTATGATACTGACTGTGACAACAATATTCAGGGTAAGATCATTCTAAACCAAATGAATGTCCTTTCCTCATTAGACAACTTGATTATTTACATCGTTGTTGTTGTTTTTTCTCTCCACTTTCCCGCCCACAAAATCAATGTTTGCTGCCTTTTTTTTTTAATTTTTATTTTAATTTGTGTAGACCACACCTGATTTCCAGCCCCAGACCAGACGCACGGCAGGTAAAATCTCGCTGATCGCCCCACCCCCTGCTCAAGCCATTGATCTTTTCCGACGCATTCACTCACGAGCACAAAAAGTGTCCGGAACCAGTAAAGTGCGCGCATGTTAGACCGAGGAAGCATTTTTGTTTTGTTTCGTTTTCGACTCATTTTGTTTTGATCTGTCCTGCTGAGTGAAGTGGAAAGTAAGTGCTCCCTACGGGAAAATTCGCTTAAGCTCATTCATTTTTTCATAATCAGGACCGCGGTTATGTATTGATGAATTTACTGAGTCACAAAGAGGAGCAGTACTGTATTCCTTTCAGATTTTCATTCATATTAAATAGTTATTCAAACGGCAATAAAAAGTGGTCCCGTGATTTCTGTGGCTTCTGTTCCTAACATGATAATTCTCTCTTTGCTAGAACACATACAAATAAAATAGCACACAATGTACGATATCAATATTATTAATAAGATCACTAGAAACTCAGTTTCTGATTTCTATTACTTTTTGAAATATCAGCGGATTTATTCATATCATTCATTTATCGAAAACAGTGTTGTCAACAAAGTCTTACCTGTACTGTACCCGAGATAGTTTCAGTTTCTTGGACTGAAAAAGGACCGTGTTTTCTAGTTTGTAACTTAATTCATGGCTCACCACAGGACCACGGAGAAATGAGAAATCGAAGAGTTATCAGGTTTCAGGGATTTAATATTTCACGTGCCAAAGCCATGGGCCAAAGATGGACAATGTGCATGTGTACAAAGAGTGGCACACTCAGGTGACTGGCTGAGTATAACAATGAAGAAAAAAAAAGATGAAATAAGATAAATAGGCAGACAGACAGATAGACAGACAGACAAACAGACAGACAGTTAGATAGAAAGATAGATAAATAGGTAAATAAACAGGAAGACAGACAATTAAACAGATAGATAGATAGATAGATAGATAGATAGATAGATAGATAGATAGATAGATAGATAGATAGATAGATAGAGAGATAGCTAAATAGATGAATAGATAGATAGATAGATAGATAGATAGATAGATAGATAGATAGATAGATAGATAGATAGATAGATAGATAGATAGATAGATAGATAGATAGATAGATAGATAGACGGACGGGACGGATGGGCGGACAGACAGACAGACAAACGGACAGACAGACAGACAGATAGATAGATAGATAGACAGACAGACAGACAGACAGACAGACAGATAGATAGATAGATAGATAGATAGATAGATAGATAGATAGATAGATAGATAGATAGATAGATAGATAGATAGATAAACTGATTCCTCCCACCGCCCTCAAGTCTATTAAACAGATAAGAGCAACATCTCCATCTGGAAAATGTGCGCAGTGAGCAATTATCCCCTCGGCAAACTCTGCAAGAAAAAAGGTAAACGAAATTCTTTGCAACTAATATCGATCGGAACAAGACGACCTCCATCTCTTGAAAGAGAAGATTGTTTCCTTCAGCCCTTTGACGTCGCGCAAGTGGGTCACGCCATGCTTCAATGAACTAAGACTCTTCGATCTTCCGTAAGAGTTAACGCGAAGACCAGCCTGCTGCTCTCTTACCTGCGGGCGCTGAAATTGGAATTTCAGGATGGCTCTTTGTCCATCAAAAGTTGAATCATGTTTAGAAAGACACAGGTAAAAATGCTTGCCACTCCTAAAAACTACGTGAATCACGGAGAAATAGATGGTTATGAGGAATGATTACGAGCAAGAGGGACGCTGAGGTAAACATTGCAGTTACATGGCGAGTGTCTGGCAGTACGGCATTGAGTGCTGGGAATTTGCAGGAAGAAGTCCCAGGGATTAAATTCAGTGATTTGATGAGTCTTTCCAGTTTTTAAAAGTGGTCAAAATATTCCATTATTTCCTGAGTTTAGACCCAATATCTCTGTAGATAGATAGATAGATAGATTAGATAGATAGATAGATAGATAGATAGATAGATAGATATATAGATAGATAGATAGATAGATAGATAGATAGATAGATAGATAGATAGATAGATAGATAGATAGATAGATAGATAGATAGATAGATAGACAGACTTGCGGACGGACGGACGGGCGGGCGGATGAATAGGTAGATAGACACAAGGAAAAGATAGATAGATAGATAGATAGATAGATAGATAGATAGATAGATAGACAAACAGATAGATAGATAAACAAATAAATAGATAGATAAAAAGATTGATAGGTAGACAGACAGACAAACAAACAGACAGACAGACAGACAGAGATAGATTATTAAGAAATTATTAAGAAAAAACAAAGACATGCAACATGGCAAATTACGTAACTGTTCATAAACATTCAGAAATTTGGATTTTCGTATTGAAATCACCTGGGTTACTCACGAAAGTGAAATCTGCATCCTCGACACATTCGTCAAACTCATGAATCGAAAAAACTGATAAAATCTTCATCCGCCATTAACGCGTCAAATCTTCACAGTGATTACAATGGCTGATTTGTATGACGAATCACTGCTCCCAGAGTTTATAGCTTTATACAAGATTACCAACAAATAAAGATTCCACTGGGAAAACGGGTACTGTCACAAATATGTTTGACGGCTCACAGTACAAATGGGATTTTCCTGGGAAATTTGCTGTTTCTTTCATTTCTTTCGGTGAAAAATTATTCATTTGGGGGCGCTGATAACTCATTTTTCACTGATATTATCAGAAACATTTTAGAAGTATTAACTCAGATTGTCAAATATACTATGCCCATTTTTCCAGCGGACAAGACTTAAATTTTTATAGATGTCAGGAGATCAAGCGTCGTTATGGAAATTTTGCATTCACCTACATTGCCATTTGTTTTGGTAGGCAAATCTACAAACCACATAACAGCTGTGTTGTATAAAACATAATATACAGGATAGATGACTTTTGCTCGGAGTAAAATTTAAGACAAACAAATTCCTGCATAGGTCATATTTTTTCCATTCAAAGTGGCATTTTCCGTTTCCAAAAGGAGTTCTTTGGCGTGACAGGCAAATTGAGACAACTACAGCAACAACAACAATCAACAACAGTAACAACAACAAAAACAACAGCAACCACTCATTTGCAGTAATTAAGACACCAGACACAACAGAATTACAGCCGTCTTTCCAGGTGTATATTGAAGAACAGAGAGACAGACAAACAGACAGGTGGAAATACAGACAGGCAGACAGAGAGACAGGCAAACAGGCAGATAGATAGATAGATAGATAGATAGATAGATAGATAGATAGATAGATAGATAGATAGATAGATAGATAGATAGATAGATAGATAGATAGATAGATAGATAGATAGATAGATAGATAGATAGATAGATAGATAGATAGATAGATAGATAGATAGATAGATAGATAGATAGAACAACAGCAAGAACAGAAACTCACCTGCAATTTTAGACATCAGCCACAATAGAATTACATCCTTTCCTGCCCAGGTGTTTATTGAAGAACAGGTCACAATGAATGAAAACTATGGAAACAAGACTTTCTGCTTATTCCAGTGATGAATGCATTTTGATCATGTAATGCAGAAGTTGCCCTGACGCTTTCTAAAACATAATTATGTAAAGTAACGTTTAATCGTAAAATCTGCAGAAGAACTGAAAGAAAGATTCAACACTTATGTGAGCCTACCTGGAATAACAAGAAAAACCCTTTTAAAGCTTAAACGAAGTTCTAGGCTAGTGTTGTCTTTTCAAACAGCGACAACTAAAAACATCACGAGACGAGTCTGCGAGCCGCGCCTGCGCCGTTTATAGAGTCCAATAGCGCGTGCTGGAACGTGAAGTGCGCGTGATGCTGATTGACAGGGACCGAGGAGTGGGCTACTCTCGTGCTCGGGGGTGATTGTCACCTGCATAGAGCGAAAGCAGAACATCTCTACAATGAGTTTTAACGATAAATAATTTCGTTTTATTTCATGTTCTTGGCTTGAAATATGAATACTATGCAGTTTCTTTCATATTGACAGGTTAGGTTGTTGTGCTGCTATAAAACGTTGCGTGGAAAGGTGAAGTTTCTGAGGTTGGAGAAAGCAAACACAAGCAATTTCTGAAGGCGAGCAGGCTGTACAGAATAGATACGACTACAGATAAGGCGGGGTGTTTGTGTAGGGAATCTGTTTTTGTATGAATCAAAGTATTATCTGACTGTATAAATCAAAAGTATGATTTGACTGTATAAATCAAAAGTATGATTTGACTGTATGAATCAAAAGTATTATTTGACTGTATGAATCAAAAGTATTATCTGTCTGTATGAATCAAAAGTATTATCTGTCTGTATGAATCAAAAGTATTGTCTGTATGTATGAATCAAAAGTATTATCTGTCTGTATGAATCAATAGTATTATCTGTCTGTACGAATCAAAAGTATTATTTGACTGTACGAATCAAAAGTATTATTTTGACTGTTTGAATCAAAAGTATTATTTTGACTGTTTGAATCAAAAGTATTTTTTTTTTGTATGAATCAAAAGTATTATTTTTGATCAAATCCAAACAATCTTGCGTTGAGCTTGTATGGCTTGTTGGAATGCAAGCCGTTCCCTAAAATATCGAAGGTTGGCAGCCAAAATGTTTTATGTCCAAAATAGTCAAAACTGAGAAAAACAAGTTTGAAATAATTTGTAAGTTTAACGAAAATTAAAATAATTGCAATAAATTCAAGGTGATCACACGAATAATCTTATTTGGTTATGAAATAGTATCACTCGCCTCGTGTCTTGATAATTACAGGCATTTTAAGAGCAATGAATAAAAGTGGACATAACGCATTCTGGTTGATAATCCTCGATGTTAGTCTAAGGCCAAAATACTGCGCTGTTCGCACCTGTCCTCTTGTGAAAAATTACGAGAGCGATCGACATAGGAACTTCTGAACTTTTTTGTCTGTTTGGCAAGAAATTGTACTATGATTTATCATGGATCACCAGTGTGGAACCTTTCAGGTCATAATAAACTAAGCATGTAGAGTCACTGAGGGATTTGAGATTCCCTAGAAAAAGAAGGGTCAGCAGTCACTCTTTTCAGAAAATTCAGTATTTCTTCCTGTCAGCATCATAGATTTGTTGTTGTTTTTTTTACCGCCGACAAGTAAACATAAGAATTAGTGAGAAATGACAGATGTTACGCAGATACTGATAGACAGCATTAAAAAAAAAGCGTTAATGGAAACGAACTGCGGTGAAGCGTTACAGTAGTAGTGTGACTAGTCGACTCGTCATTTTCATTATGACGCAGTGAAATTACCTGGTACAGAATAGCGAAATTCCCAATAAGACAGAGACTGACATCCCAGATACACACATACACACGAACACACACACACACACACACACGCACACACACGCACACACACACACACACACACACGTTTATAGATCTACGTCTAAGAAACAATTAATGCACATGCAGGCTACCATACACACACAATTCCTCCCAACGGCCTCAGGTCTGGGCGCCTTCGCAGCATTCTGACATTACAATAGATAAACAAATAAGTGTACATGTAAACTCAAATACTCACACAATTCAACCCTCCGCCGTCTCCCCTCCCCGATATCATCAGGACTGTAACATTGTAACAGATAAACAAATATAAGTATACATGCAGACTCAGAGATATGCAGCTCCCACCCTCCACCCCCACCCCGAGACGTCAGATTGGAGTGCCTTTGCAGCAAGATGGCTGTGACATTGTAACGTGATTGTGACATTATAAGAGATGAACAAACAAGTAAACATGCACGCTCTTATACACATACAATTAACCCCCCCCCCCTCCTCTCCACCACCACCATCTCCGAGACCTTAGGTTGGAGTGCCTTTGCAGCAAGGTCACTATGACATTATAACAGGCAAACAAACAAGTACACATGCAGACTCACATACACATAAACCATTTTATCCTCTCCTTCCCCCATCCCCCCACCCCGCACTCTCACAGGCCTTAGGTTGAAGCACCTTTGCAGCACGGTGAATGTGACATTGTCACACCAAATATGGCAATGCTGCAGGCATCAGCGCCACAACTGGGGATCGATCCCAGACAGACACAGGGCTTCAGTCAGGCGGGGGGTTAGGGTGGAAACACAAAGCAGCGCAGCAATGTGCTCACGTGTGTCGGTCGTGCATCCGTGAGCACACAGGTAGCCGAGTGTGTATAAATGTATTGAATGGGTCGTCTTGTGTTTCTCTGTGCTGTAGCTCTGGCGACCCCAGTGAAAAAACCGTGTGACTCCTTTTTTTCAGGAAAAATGTCTTAAATTCATTTTTTGGTATCACTGACGCATCGTAAATTACTCTAACTGAATAGTTGGCTAAAAAAAAAACAAGACAGGGTGGCTATCTAAGCCATGGGTCCAAACTAGGTTTTGTATGCAGTTGTTGTTTTTGGGGGGGGGAGGGGGGGGGGTTAAGTTTTAAGGTTAGGATTACGGGTAGGTTTAGCATAATTATTGATCACAACAACTTTTACAGTGGCTAGAAGGCCATGGTAAGTTGTTTTTGTTTTTTGTTTTTTTTTCAGAAAAGTAGCCACACATTGGTACGGTACCCTAACAAATAGCCTACTTTGGCTATATGACCAAATAGCTTCCGCCACAAGAATAGACCGTTTTTACTCGTGGGTTTTAAATCTGGTAAATCTATGATTATCTATGTAAAATTAACATCAAAGACAGAAAACTCCGTGTTCTTAAACCGGTACCTCTGGAGCATATAAGCAACCATGGCGAGAGGCGTCCGAGTTGCACTTCATATTGACAAAAATTTGTTATGATTCACGGTTGCCTTTTCCAATACGTATATTCTTGCTACCCACTGGGGAAGAAAAAAATCATCATTCTTTAGATGATTAAATCCATTACACCATCATCAATTCAACCCTTATCCTCTCTCCCAAACCAACCTAATAGGAACTCTTTCCCCTCCTCACTCTCAGGACGCCAGACAAAACAGGCACTCTGTGGGCTAGGAAGAAGAAAAGAAGAAGAAGAAGAAGAAGATTAAGAGGAAAACTAAAGGAAAGGAAGAAAAAGATGCAGAAAAAGATGAAGAGGAAGCGGAAGACTTGATAGAAGACGGCAAGAAACGAGAAAAAAAAAACAAACAACAGAAACAGAAAAGACAAATAAAAACAAGAAAAGCGAGATTTAATGCCAAGATCAGCGATTCTCCTGAAACAAAAACCTCAAACCATCACATTACGAGTTTCACATGATCAAGTATCTAAACTAAAACCTCAAACCATCACATTACGAGTTTCACATGATCAAGTATCTAAACTAAAACCTCAAACCATCACATTACGAGTTTCACATGATAAAGTATCTAAACTAAAACCTCAAACCATCACATTACGAGTTTCACATGATCAAGTATCTAAACTAAAACCTCAAACCATCACATTACGAGTTTCACATGATCAAGTATCTAAACTAAAACCTCAAACCATCACATTACGAGTTTCACATGATAAAGTATCTAAACTAAAACCTCAAACCATCACATTACGAGTTTCACATGATCAAGTATCTAAACTAAAACCTCAAACCATCACATTACGAGTTTCACATGATCAAGTATCTAAACTAAAACCTCAAACCATCACATTACGAGTTTCACATGATAAAGTATCTAAACTAAAACCTCAAACCATCACATTACGAGTTTCACATGATCAAGTATCTAAACTAAAACCTCAAACCATCACATTACGAGTTTCACATGATCAAGTATCTAAACTAAAACCTCAAACCATCACATTACGAGTTACACATGATCAAGTATCTAAACTAAAACAAGAAAGGGCTCACTCTCAGACAATTAATGTTAAGCATGTCACAGCACCCCCCAAATTAAGAATTTGTAGTACCAACAAAAATGGATTTACATCGACATAAAAGTAGTCCGCGTTACGATAGTTACTGACGCTTTGAAATCATCGGGTACAGGAAGCGATTACACCAGGGTCACAAACTACGATTTTTCAAATGTCTCCCCTCTCTCTGCTCTCTTCCATTTCCCCTACCCCCCCCCCCCCCCACGCCCACCCCCTTTTGTTTTATTTTGTATTTTTAACAATGAACGCTCTGCTTAAAAAAAAATATGAATGGCCATGGCGACATGTGCTCGATGAGGAGAAAGAGGCTTTCATTGATGTGGAATGCTGCTCTTCACTATTATTGCTTCAGCGACTTTCTCAAGCGTGATGCAGTTTGATGAATTTTTTGTTATACAGGCGTTTGCTCCGCAGGTTTTCCATGCTGAAGCGATCACAGCGAAATAGGGCTGGGCATGGACAACTTCAATTTGTTAGACACGGACCTGTCAGAAGACCTAACACAGTGGTTCTCACCCTTTTTCAGACAATCGCCCCCTGAGACTCCAAGTTTTTCTTCATCGCTCCCCCATCCCTACGCAAAGAAAAAAAAAGAAAAAACCTCCCTGCTCAAACCCGACAAATACAGTTCATAAGAAAACAGACTACACACAAATTATGACACAAAGTTTTTCAAAGCCCAATTAAAATAGGCGTCGTTGATTTATTCATTATAAAACAGAAAACATTCTCTATCAAATGCACTAATAGAAAAAGTAAGCCCTTTCTACTCATAAAACCCACCTCTGCATGCTGTTGAACAAAGAATGTTGTTACAAGTACGTACGTCCCCTAAACTGTTTGCGCTAGGGGTATGTACTTTAAAGCCTTTTGTGACTCCAGAGCTAGAGAGCTCCTCCCGAAATACTCCTTACAACAGACTTAATTAATTATTCTTTCAGATTTTCTTTTTGTTTTCCTCCTGTTTTTCCGGTTGAAAGGTTAGGGGGCAGGGTTAGGGATTCCATAAGATTTAGGGTTGAGGATAAGGACGGGGTTAGGGATAGGTAAGTAGACGTACGCACTCCTAGCTCAAAACGCTTGCGGTGCGTACGTATTCGTAATAACAGCCACATGAACAAATCAGTGGCTGCCCTGTATTTACCACTTAATAACGCCACTACATCGCTTTCACCCACTTGTCGCCATGCTGTAAAAGCCAAACTCAAATCCAAACTGAAAGTCCACAACTCTTGTCGCGCTTTTCTTTGTTGCCGCCCTCATGAAATCAAAATCGGCCACAGGTGACCGATATCGTCTACGTTGAGAACCACCGATCTAGCACATGTAGATAGGCCTGTTTTATAAATTGTCGGTCAGTGAGAGAAATTTACATTAGAATTTCGTACACATTAGGCCCAACGCGCACTGAGTTAAGTCTGTTTTGCCTCGGCTTTGTGGAGTAAAGGGAGTTAAACGTGACCACACACGCTATTGGCACTGAAATGAGCGAAATAATATAAAATCCACAGAAAAACTGTGGGGTGGCAGCAAGACTATTAATAGGCAAAGTCAAAATTTGGCAAAAATAAAAAAGTTGTATGTATCAAAGCCTTGCGTAAGAAATAATACCCAAACGATACAAGGAAACGCAAACTAGAAGAAAAGACAGAAAATGGCCGATATTTCGGCAATAGCCTTCTTCAAGGAAACAAACAAAAAACAAAAAACAGAAAAATAAAAATTGGAAAATTGACAGACAAAACAATCGCACTACAAAAGATTTGAACAGGAAATGTATAGAATCGAAACAGAATATGTGTACTTCACTGCGAGTTGTTGCTTGGACAGCAGCACAGAAGCGCGTCTGCCAATGTGTGGAGGCTCGATGAGTCTGTTTCGCCGATTGATTCAAAGGAAATTCCAGTCTGAGCCAAGACCGACCCAAACCAGACTTCACTCAGTGCCCCACCAGACTAACCTTAACCCCCTGTTGAATGCACATACCTTTCAGCGTGGCTGTTATTTTAATTAAAATACAGGTGCATTAACGCTATTTCATCAATAGAATATTAACTTAGCTTCGTACTAATTAAACTGGGATCAAAGACGGGCACTGAAGGAGCTAAGAAAAGGAATGATGAAGATTAAGCTGGTAATGAGATTAAAAACTTTAATTAAAACCTTTCATGTCGTTCTTGCTGGTAATTTTGTATTTTTGTATCTAGCATACTTCTTTAATCCCATTTGGGAAATTTGCCTTGGTGCCATTGCAGCCCAGTTATAACTGGAACAAACACGTCGTCGTCATAGTGCGGCGCTGGTCGGCAGGTTTTTGTTTTTTTTTGGGGGGGGGGGGGGGATAAATTTTATTTAATTTTGCTCCGGCAGCGGCCTCTTCTGCCTGCTGTTCTCAATTTTCAACTGCCCTCCGAGTTTTTCCGTCCTTATCCGAGAAGACTAGGTGCTCCAGAAAAAAAACCCAAATTCCAACATGCCTGCACTGACCAGGATTCGAACCCGGTACCCTCGCCATGAGAGGCAAAAAAATAGAGAGGAGCAGCCCAAACAGGCCGCTGTCCCGGTAAAATTAAATAAAAACTTATCCCTACCACCGACCGCCCCCCCCCCCCGCCATCCCCCGAAATGAAAAAAAAAAAACACCGACGGTGCACTGTAGCAACGACGACGTGTCTGCTCCAGTTGTAACTGCGCTGCAATGACACTAAGGCAAATTTGTCAAATGGGATTAATGAAGTGCACACGCACACACACACTCACACACACACACACACACTCACACACACACACACACACAATAGATATCTTACGTCAGTGCAGCTACAGTATCATCAGTAGCAACAGTAGCATCCCTTCTCAGCATAACAATAAATACATCTGCCTTGAAGTTTGAAATTGACGGACAGTAAAGTAAAAAACAAACCAGAAAACCGCAGCTAAAATCTGCAATACCAACATAATGATTAATTTTGCCCAGTGACATTTAGCCTTGGAAATATTGGGATTTTTTTTTCTTCCGGGGGTGGGGGGGGTGGGGGTGGTAGTGGGGGTGGAGAGTGGGGGTGGGAGGGGATGGTGGTTTTGGGGGGTGGGGGTGGATTTTGTAGTGAAAACAGCCACGCCGTTTAATATTGCACACTACTTGTATGGTAAAAAGTATAGATTCTCTTTTACTTTTCTTGGTCTAGAATGTGCATAATAATAATTCATTTCCAATGGCATTCAATAGAATCTTCTGTGTTCAACTCCATTGACCAGGATTGTCCTACCAGTATTGCTACATCTGTGTCATTTGAAACTGTGTGTGTGTGTGTGTGTGTATGTATTGTGTGTATGTGAGAGAGAGGAGAGAGGAATAGGAGAGAGAGAGAGAGAGAGAGAGAGAGAGAGATAGAGAGTGAGTGAGGGAGGGAGAGGGAGTCAGACAGACAGACAGACACACAAACACACACACACACACATATTACTACAAAAAAACACTGCACGAGCAAAAAATAAATGCATAGTTGAATTCCAAATAAAAATTTAATACGTGCTTATGTCATAGAATGAATACATTACTACAACGTAACACTGTATAAAGAAAAATGAACAGGTAGTACTAGAAGATTTTCAGGTGTTTTTTTTTTCAACAATATGTACATAATATCCAAACTTAAGATGTAAGTACGAGCTGGTCTTTTTTTTTTTTTTTAATTATGACTGGCATGAGTTTTCCATTTTGATGAAACACACACACACAAAATTTTTTCAAAAGATGGTAGCAACACGTCATCAAAATATTGAATGGCGTGATTGTGGATTTCATGCAGTGTTTCAGATTATCTGTGTGAAGACTGCTTCGTTACAATGATGATGATGATGCTGGTGGTGGTGGTGGTGGTGGTGGTGGTGGTGGTGATGATGATTGCACGGTGATGGCGACAGTGATGATGATGATGATGATGATGATGGTGAAGATGACGTGGTGATGACCGTTTCGTCACCATGGGTTCCAGGTAGTTGGCTGATTCGCGAGGTCCCACTGAAAGTCAATGTCGTGACGTCATCATCCAACTAACGGGCCGATCAAACTCTGCAAGTGCTCGCGGGCACAACCATGAAAATGAACTTTTAATCAGAACTCTCCAGCCTTAGGACGAAAAGGGTTAATGACACGGCATTAGAAAAGATTACACCTAAATCAGTGGTTCTCAACCCTTTTCAGGCAATCGCCCACTCAGGCTCCACATTCTCTTTCACCTCCCCCCCCCCCCCACCCACTCCATACACACACACCCACACACTCTTTTTTGTGCTTAGATCTTTATTTTTTAGGAGATTCGCTGCCCTTGGCATTTACACCTCACTTTTCATGTTTTTTTTAAATATTTTTCTTGTTCTTGTTTCTGTGTGTTTTTATGGATTAGTTCTTCAGAATTTTGCCCCGGCAGCGGCTTTGTTCGGCTTGCTTTTCTCGACTATAAACTGACAAGGTAACTTTAACGTGCACAGCGTGCACACGGGCCATCCGAGTTTTTCGTTCTTATCCGAGAAGTTTAGGTGCTCGATCCAATCTACCATAGGATCAAAGACAGGAATCTCCCCTGCCCTCCGCCCACCCCCCCCCCCCCAAAAATTGAACCCTGTACTTTCGGCATGACAAGCCGGCACCTTGCTTCTAGACCAACGCATCCCCTAGGACCCCCCCCCCCCCAACTCAAACCCAACAGATACATTTCACAAGAAGACAGACTACACACAAAATATAACGTTAAGTTTTTCAAAACCCTATTAATGACAGTGTGCATGTTGATTATTCATTATAAAACAGAAACCATTCTTTATCAAATGCACTTTAAAAAAAAAAAAGGCCTTTGCTGTTCATAATACCACCTGCGCATGCTGTTGCACACGTCAGTGGCCATCCTGTATTTGGCGACCTTAGTTCTGACTGGTACTATTCCATTTTCTGTAAAACTGGAGACGTTTTTTTGTACGTAGAAGAGGCATAACAAATGCGTACTTTGACACTTGTTTAAAATGTGTTGTGGCACTTATCAAGTTGTTTCACAGTTCCAATTTAGTTTAACTCCTTTTCATAATACTAAAGCCGCAAACGTTCAACGTCGGATTTTTCAGTGGTGCAAAAAAAGTGGAGTTGGAACAAACAAGAACTAAGATCACGATTTCCTGTGATTTTGTGATTTACCACCAATCAGTTTCATTCATGTATTCACCCCCACCCCCACCCCATCTTGTCCTTCATCGTTTTCATCCCCCTGGAAATCAAAATCGTCCCCCTGTGACGACTGCGCCCACCTTGAGAACCACTGACCTAAAGTTTTGTTTCTTGGCCTTTGGTATCAAGGGTGAACAGTTTTTCTATGTGGCTCACGAGATATACACTGATGGTTCAGTCTGAGCCAAGGCCGGCAGGAGACACGTGGAAAGAACCACGTCAGTTCATAGATTTAGCTCATGGCGACAACATCGGTGTGAGACAAGGGATAATAAGGTTTTCGCAGTTGATCAAGGGTATTTGTCGTCTTCATGGATTGGATTGACTACGAAGCTGAGATCTGCCGACCCTGTCCAGCCAGCGTGACTACTTCAATGTCACGTATGATTTATGTAGGGTTTTTACAGGATTTCTGAAGATTTGGTGCGATTATCACATAGAGGCAGATTTCCTGCATCGGACTGACGTTGGCGTTATGCCGTGACCGGTCTATCTACGTAGGAACGATGTCATTCCTAAGAGTATGAACAAACTTATTGTCAATCCTACACATCGGATGTCTTCAGGGTTGCCGACTGGGTAAGAAGCTGAAAGCCAATCGGCTGAAGGTGAAGTTTCTACAAGGTAAGTTCATGCATGTGCTTTTATTTCTAGTATTAATTATTGATAATTGCTACGGATTCATTCATGTTGATAGATCTAGGCAGGCCAGTGTAAAGCTGCTCACATGCCCAGACCAGAGGAGAAATTGCGACCTTAGTTCTTGTTTGTTCCAACTCCACGTGTCTGCATAATTGAAAAATTCACATTAAAGGTTTGGGGTTTGGTATTATGATAGGGTATTCGCAGGAATCGGAACTGTGATAATAAGTGCCACAACGCATTTTAAACAAGTGTGAAAGTGTGCATTTGTTATACCTCTTCGGGAGGTCTTCCCCCCGTTCGCGCCACTTGCCAAAAACAAACACAATATGATTAAGATTTAAACAACCTGCATTGGAATGGTCAGACGGACCTGGGGGCGTGAGGGTCTAGTCAGTTTGTATCAATGGGCGGTAGTCAGATTGACTAATCAGGCGAAAAGGGGCTGGGGTAGTTGTGTTTTCTTGACTGGCGCGGACGGGCTGAAGACCTTCCACCTCTTCTACATACTAAAAGATCTCCATCTTTTCAGAAAATGGAGATAAAACAAGAGTTTTTGTATTAAGCATCTATGAATCTTCCCTGAAATATTTTGTGCTGAAGACACCGCTACCCCTTTCCCATTTCTGAACTCACTTTGCAGTATCCGGAAGGAATTCCGTACGAGATCCGCACTGTTGCCGACAAAGCGCCAAAGACCAGAAACTAACACAACTACCCCAGCCCCTTTTCGCCTGAGTAGTCAATCTGACTACCGCCCATTGATACCAACTGACTAGACCCTCACGCCCCCAACATTGCTTTTTTTCCAATGACAATTGGATCTGGAGAAACTAACAAAATTAATAAGTACCGAAAAAATATATAGGGTTTTTTATCAAAAAGTGCGGATCTCGTAAGGAATTCCTCCCCAGTATCCTTGTTGTTTACCAACCTCTGTCCCCTTTGCGTCTATTAGGGGGTTGTAGATCCTTTCAAAATCGTAGGCCACAATGGCAATCGGGGAAGGAGTACCCATATGAGTCATACAATTTTAGTCCTGTACATATTTCATGCTCTGAGAGTTAACTGCCAATCCGCATATTTACTATAATAACATTCACCTAGAAGACTAACTCGCTAGGGGGCAGAACCCTGAGGCCACACAGTCACAGACGCTCCCAAAGTTGTGTCCATGTGGTATCCTTATTGTGTGACTCAAATGGAGCTCCTCCCCTCCCCCCTTATTTTGTGGTCGCCCCCCCCCCCACCCCATACAAACACACACATACACATGCGACTCTCTTTATCAAGAGAGGTGGAGGTGGGGGGGGGGGGATTAGGTCAATGCCAACTGACGCTCCCACCCCCTCAACTTCTTACGGCCTGGATCTAAAGCCGTGTTTTCATATGTATGGAAACGGAAACGTCAAAAATCCACTGAATAGTTACAACAAAAAAAAAGGAGAGAGAGAAAAAAAAGAAAACCCGTCTCTAACCCCATCCAAACCTATTATTAAACCCTTCCTAATCCCACCCAAACCTATGATTAAACCCGTTCTCAACCCCATCCAAATCCATTATTAAACCCGTTCTCAACCCCATCCAATTCTATTATTAAACCCGTTCTCAACCCCATCCAATTCTATTATTAAACCCGTTCTCAACCCCATCCAATTCTATTATTAAACCTGTTCTCAACCCCATCCAATTCTATTATTAAACCCGTTCTCAACCCCATCCAATTCTATTATTAAACCCGTTCTCAACCCCATCCAAACTGTATGTAGTAAACCCGTTTCTAACTTCACCGAGACGTATTCTGCCGTGCAAAGGCAGAGCGAGGTATGTGCTCTCTTTATACTTTACCAGTTACGTCGCTCTGCCTTTGTATGGCAGTGTCATTAAAACTGTCCCTAATCCCACCCAAACTTATTATTAAACCGGTTCTTAACTATGTCCAAATCTATAATATTATTAAACCTATTCATTCTCCCATCCAAACCTATTATCAATCCCATTCATAACCCAACGCAAACTTATTATTAAACTTTTTCCTAACCTCATCCAAACCTATTATTTAATAATAATAGTTCGTCCATCAGGTATGATGACCTTAACAACACCAGAGGAATAAAGAACAGAAATTGTTGAGAATTTCAACACATGGACAATAAAAAGAACTAAAGGACACAGAGGACAGAATGGAAAGACTGTTCTTTCATGACTTATGGCTTCTCATGTGACTGATAAGTCCTATTTTTGCCCTGCAGACCCTTCCGCATAAATGACAAGAGTGCTCCGTTGGTTCAGTACCACTGGGCCTTTTCTTGCGCCGTTCTCTTTTTTTGATAGCCTGCTGGACTCTGTCAGCTTCCCATGCTTTGCTGCCTCTGGTAAGGGCCGCCCTCCAATTTGCACGATCAAGCGAGAGCTTTTCCCACTCACTCACATCAATGGCAAAGGCCTTCAGTGATTGCTTGAGAGTGTCTTTGTAACGTCTCTTTGGGGCCCCAACATTCCTCGTTCCATTGGAGAGCTCAGAGAAGAAGATTTGCTTAGGGAGTCTGGAGTCGGGCATTCTGACATGTCCTGCCCAACGTAGCTGAATTTTTTTCAGGTGGCAGAAGATGCTCAATTCCTTGGCACGATTGAGGACCTCAGTGTCTGGAATTTTATCCTGCCATTTGATCCTTAGGATCTTTCTAAGGCAGGCCAGATGAAAGTGATTTAGCTTTCTGGCATGCGATTGGTACACGGTCCAGGTTTCAGCCCCATAGAGTAGGGTGGGAAGGACCACAGCATTGTACACTTTCAGCTTAGTGTCTGTGCGAATGCCGGCGACATCCCATACTCTCTTTCGAAGCCTGCCAAATGCAGAGCTGGCTTTGCTGATTCTTGAGAGAATTTCAGTATCAACACGAGCCGCGAAGACAGTGTACTGCCAAGATAGGTGAAGTTCTCCGACACCTTCAGAAGACTGTCATGGACTTTGATATTTGGGGTCACAGGATACTTGTCGTCTGGAGTAGGCTGATGGAGCACTTCCGTCTTCTTTGTGCTTATTGTGAGGCCAAAGTTGTCACAGGCACTAGAGAACTTATCAACACAGTTTTGCATGCTATCCTCATCGTGTGCCAGAAGTGCACAATCATCAGCAAATAGTAGGTCACAGACTTGAGTACTTTTGGTTTTGGTTTTTGCCTGAAGTCTCCTGAGGTTGAATAGACTGCCATCAGTTCGGTACTTGATGCTTACCCCTTGAGGAGGAGAGCTAAAGGCTTCTTGTAGCATTGCAGAGAATATGATGCTGAACAGAGTTGGGGCTAAGACACAACCCTGTTTTACCCCATTTGTGACAGCAAAGGGCTCTGAAACACTGCCGTTGCTTTTGATTGCAGCTTGCATGCCATCATGAAACTGGCGCCTATTGTGATGAATTCGGGTGGACACCCAAACTTCGCCAAGATTTTCCAGAGGCCTTCACGGCACACTGTGTCAAATGCTTTTGTGAGGTCAACAAATGTGATATACAGCGCTTTATTTTGTTCCATGCATTTTTCCTGAATCTGTCTGGCAGCAAAAATCATATCCGCCGTTCCCCTCTCTTTACGAAAGCCACATTGGCTCTCGGGAAGCAAGTCATTTGACGAGAGGTGATCAAGAAGGCGATTCAGAAGCATTCTTGCCAATATTTTGCCAGCAATTGAAAGTAGAGAGATTCCCCGATGGTTGTCACAGACTTGGCTGTCCCCTTTGTTTTTGTACAGATGGATGATTGAAGCATCTTTGAAGTCCTGTGGCAGCTTCCCTGCTTTCAACATATGATTGAACAACTCGGTCAACCTTTCAATAAGCTTTTCTCCACCGAAGGCATACACCTCAGCAGGAATTGAATCCACGCCTGGTGATTTGTTAAAGGACATCTGATTTGTGGCAGTTCGGGTCTCATTTGCTGTGAATAAAACCTATTATTTAATCTGTTCCTAACCACATGCAAGGCTGCTTTTAAACCTGATCCTAACAGCACCCAAGTCTATTATTAAACCCATTCCTAAGCATTAAAACTCAATATTAGACCTTTACCTAAACCCATCCAAATCTATTATTTCAAATCTGTTACTAACCCAATCCAAATCTATCATAAACCCGTTCTTAACCCCATTTAGAGTTATCACTAGTAACGTTCCTAACCCCATCCAAACCTATTATTGAACCTATTCCTAAGCTCATCCAAACCTATTCTGCTGTGCAAAGACAGCGACGTATGTGCTCTCCTTATACTTCATCATTTGAAGTCTTTTTTTGCACTCTGAATGTCCATTTTTTGTTTTTTCCTGAGTATGCCTGTGTATTGTCTGTGTGATTATAATTATACTAGTGTAAGGCCCGTTCAAAGAACGAGTTACAATATCATCTAGAAAACAACACGCACAAAGATTATGTAGATCTAGGTAGAAAACAACTCACAACTGGCACAGTAACACTCGCAAGGCCCGTGCATAAGGCAGACGGCACAGAAACTCATGCTTTGAAACTTTGAAACGCAACCGGAAGTTTAAAGTCGAAACAAAACAAAGGCAGGAGGGAGGCCATCATTGTTGAGGAGAAAGCATTATTCGATAATTTTGGGCCTATTTTCATTTGTTACAAAATTACGATACTTCGCTTTCGTGTCAAAGGAATAGAGATAGTAGCAAAAAGAACTATCTTTCACAAGTAATTTTTTCAGGTCTGGGCATTTCTTCCTCGCAGCAGTTATTTTTTTTTTCCTTGCTGTTTTTTTATATAGAAGTGTTGTAATGCGCTTATAGCCTGGTTGTTAACGGGATGAAACGCTATATAAATGCTGTGTATTATTATTATTATTATTATTATTATTATTATTATTAGGCTACTATTACAAGGCGTCTCGAGAATTGGATGTTGAGGAAACAGGAGGTACTGCCCAGTGGAAAGACCAGCATCTACTGCAGACCACGACTCACCGTCAACTTTTAGGATTGTGTAAACCAGTTTGTGACCAAAAAGGCCTGACGGGTCGACTAAAGCATCTGCTGGGAAAACATGTCGGCAATGGTCAGACCGGGTCCAACGGTGCGGGAAAACATCGGGAGGTCCCGCAACTACTTCAGATCACAGCTCACGTCAGCTGTTGGGACGGCGTGAACCAGCATGTGCTCGGAACTCCAGAAAGCCTGACTAAATCATTATTTTACTGAGAAAACAATTATGTGGGCTATGGTCAGACCGGGCCTAACAGCGCTGGAACATCGGGTAGGGTTGTACACATTAATTAGTGACTTTAGTTCTTGTTTTTCCAGCTCCACTTTTTGCACAACCGAGAAATTCCACATGAAACGCTTGCGGCTTTAGTATGATGAAAAGGAGTTAGAATAAACCTGAACAGTGAAACAGCTTGACAAGTGCCACAACGCATTTTAAACACGTGTCAAAGTGTGCATTTCTTATACTTCTTCATACTAAAAGTTTTCCTTTTTTTTTTTTTTTGAGAAAATGGAGATAGAACAAGCAAGAAGTAAGGTCGCCATTTAATTCGGGAGCAGCGACTCCCACTCTACTGCGGAAACGCAAAAATCCGCGGTGGAAGAGATCAGCGGTAATTTTTCCGATGTCCATTTATTACTATTATTTAAGTATTTTGTTGTGTATTTCTGTGTGTAGGTGTAATGTATGGTCCATTATATCAAATTTATGCGCAGAGTATGGTCAATCATTTAAAATTTACGCTCCGCAAAGGCGCCGCGCATAGATTTCAGATGTTTTTCTCTCAGTTGAGTGGGAGCTCTGGGGAGCCATCCATACAGTATGTACGTTTGATTTGAACAGTTTTAATTCCCCCCTCCCGCATCCGTTTCTCCGCGCACACTTTTCAAACGTTTTGTTTCAGTATCCCCCCCCCTCTCTCACCCCCCCCCCGTTCGCCTCCCTGCCAAAAGTGTGAGGCCATCAAAAAATGTTATGTCCATTATAAGACCTTGATATTTGAAAATTTCAAATGGCATTTTGCACGAATTATTCCACTATTTTATAAGATTTTGAAAAAGTACGTATAATCTATCAATTTCATTATATCTTAAAAAATAAAACCAATTTACCATAGCTGAAACGTGCGCTGTGCTCTCCAGGCCCCCTCCTCTTAACCCTGTACGCTTTTCGTGGGCTGGAAGCACCGCCTTCCTCCCCCCAACCCCTGACCGTGCATAGTTTTATGGATGGCTCCAGACTGAGAATGTCTGGATTTGATTCTCCATTTTTTTTAATTTGTTGATAAAGGCAACAGGATTTCCTTAATTTGCTTTCCCGAAACAAATCTAAACTTGTATGGTTGATGGATAACAGGTCAGCCAGCATCCCTATGTCAATCCGATGTAGATTTGAATAAGATTTCTGTAGGGTTGGTAGGGTTTTCATAGGGTCGATAGAATATCCATAGGGTTGATAGGATAACCGTAGGGGCGGGGTCCTTAATCAAACAGACGTCAGGGTGATGTCGTAACCAGTGGATCCACATAGGAACCATGTAATGCATTCCTATCTGCAGATTTGTCGTCGGTCCCACGCAAGAGATATCGGTAGGGCTGCTGGCTAGGATGTTGTTTTTACAGTGCTAATAACGCGGAAGGACAGGCTGCCGTACCATGGCAAGACTGTATAGACCCAAAACGAAATTTTGCAGGGTGCAAAAAAATGGCCCTATGTGGCGTTATTTAGGAAAGAGTTCCGTACGTCCAGACCACACGGTCAAGACCACTCCGTCCCTAATCTTAAACATGTTTCTTAACGCTGTAGTTATCCCTAACCCTAAATCTATCACTTCTTCTTCTTCTTTAAGCCTCTTCATTCCTTGAGGAACATAGGGCCGCAAAAACGCTCCTCCAACGCACGCAGTACTGGCAGGTCCTCCTCAGCTCGGTCCATGACATTCCGCCTGCCTTCACCTCAGCATCGATACTCCTGCGCCAAGTCTGTTTTGGACGACCCACTTTCCGCTTTCCTTGTGGGTTCCAGACCAGAGCCTGCCTGGTGATGTTGGATTCAGGCTTTCGTAACGTGTGGCCGATCCATCCCCATTTCCCTTTCTTTATCTCAGTTTCAATTGGGGTTTGTCTCATCCTGTCCCACAGTTCTTCGTTGGAGATGACTTCTGGCCACCTGAAATGGAGGATGTTTCTGAGACATCGATTAGTGAATGCCTGCAGCTTTTTGGTGTTGGTTTTTATCACTCGCCATGTTTCGGAACCAAATAGTAGGACAGACTTCACATTGGTGCTGAATATCCGGATACTGCTGTGGAGAGAGAGGGCTGTTGATCTCCAGATCGGTCGCAGGATGTTGAAGGCATATCTTGCATTGTTGATCCGGCACTTGATGTCTTCGTCTGTCCCCCCATCTTTACTGACTACGCTCCCTAGGTAAACACACTTGTCGAATTCCTTGATGTGTTCTTGGTGGAGTCGAACTGGATCTTGTTGTTTGTTGTTCACCCTCATGACCTCTGTCTTCCCGATGTTGATTTGGAGCCCAGTCTTCCCAGCTTCTTCTGCAACGCGGAATAGCTTTTCTTGTGTATCTTGTTGCTTGTAGGAAAGAAAACTGGTGTCATCTGCGAAGTCTTCGGCAGCTTCACAGGGTGGCCTTTCTTCCAGTCTTCTGGCACCCTCTCCTGCTCCCAGATCTTGTGTAGGAGTGAGTGTAGCATCTCAGTTGAAATCTGGATATCTGCCTTCAGTGCTTCGGGCGGTATTCCGTCAGGACCAGCTGCCTTGCCTGATTTAAGGGACTTGATGGCTTTGGTGATCTCTGTCTTAGTGGGGGGGGGGGGCTGTGTTGACGTCAAGGAGCTCGGTTGGTGGTAGGAAGTCTGCCAGGACTAGTGGTGCAGGTCTGTTGAGTGTTTCCTTGAAATGCTCAGCCCATCTTGCCCTCTGCTCCTCTTCGCCTGAGATGACATTTCCGTTCTTGTCCTTGACGGAGCGATTGGGGTTGCTGGTCTTTCCAGAGAGTGTTCTGGTGATCTCGTACAGTCTCTTCATGTTTCTTTGGCCTGCCGCAGTCTCTGCTTCCGCAGTCAGCTCCTCGAAATTTCTCTTGTCTTTTCCTGCACTTCTTTTCACTTGCCGGTTCGGCTCCCAGTTTGCATGCTTGTAGTTCTGACTTTTCTTCTTGAACTTTTGTCTGGTTGTTCTGGTCTTTCACATGTTTTCTATGTGCGACCAGTGTCCATTTCTCCGTTGTTAACCATTCTTTGTGTTTCCTTGTCTTCTTCCCTAGGACTGTTTCGCAGGTCGTCTTCCAGGTCTCTCGCAGGCTATGCCGTTGGTCTTCTATTGTTTCCTCTGGTGGTACGGAAAGCACACTGAACCTGTTCCTCAGCTCAAGCTTGAATTCTTCTGCTTTCTCTTTCAGGCTGTGTACATTGAACCTGTGCGATGGTCTTCCTGCCTGGTCGCTGTAGGCTATCAGCATGGTCTTGAGCACTGCCACAACCAGGTGGTGACCCGACGCTGCGTCCACTCCTCGCTTCACCCTGATGTCATGCACGCTCCGCCTCCACTTTCTGTCGATGGTGATGTGGTCAATCTGGTTCTCGGTCTTGCCATCAGGGGAAATCCATGTGTTCTTGTTGATAGCCTTGTGGGGAAATAGAGTGCCTCCGATCACCAGGTCGTTGAAGGTACAGAACTCTGTGAAGAGTTCGCCGTTTTCATTCTGTTCTCCAGTGTCGGTCTGCCCGTGATGAGTTCTCTATCTGTGTTGTTTGATCCCACTTTTGCATTCAGGTCTCCCATGAGGATCTTTAAGTCTCTCTTCGGTGTTTGTCCACGGTTGCTTGGATTTGCCCATACAATTTCTTCTTTGTCCTCTATCGCTGCTGCATTTGTAGGAGCGTAGCACTATACGATGGTGACTTTCCTGCCCTTTGAGTTGAATCTTGCAGTGAGGATCCTAGGTGACACAGGTCCCCAGGACAGCAATGCTCGCGTTGCCTCGGGTGTCATCAGTAGCGCTACTCCGTGCATGTGTGGCTGGCTGTCTTCCTGTCCAGAGTAGATGATGTTGTCTCCACCCGTGAGTCTTGTCCGTCCTGTTCCTGTCCATCTTGTCTCGCACAGGCCAAGTATCTATTGTACCTATGCATCTCTCTACTTATTTGTGCACTTTTTCCGGTCTCGTATAGGGTTCTTGATGTTCCAGGTCCCTATCCTGGTCTTGGTTTTGATCGTCAGAAGAGTTGTCGGCGCACTAGTTTCCCGAAGGCTTTCAACAGCTCGCGTCACGGGCTCTACCAGAGAGAACTCTTCCTCAACCATGTCGTTTTCAGTTATTGCTGTTGCAGTTTCTGTAACATGCTAGTTTTTACAGGATCGGGTTGTTAGCCCAATTCAAAGTCCCAACCTGGAGGACCAGTGAGTGCTATTCGTCTGGCCTCTACTCTGACCTATCTGGCTTGGGTGGCCCTACCAGGAGACGAAGCTCCCGCCAGGATAGCTTTCAGGGTCATTGAGACACGCAATCCCCCCAATCTCGACAAGGTTTCACTCTCTGGGGAGAACCTATCACTAACCATGTCCTTATGCCTTATTTCCCTAACCCTGTCCATGTCCCTGACCCTAAACCTATTCCTAACCCTGTCCTTATCCCTAATCTTAAACTTATCCCTGATCCTGTCCTTATCCCTAATCCTAAACCTATCCCTAACCTAAACTTATCTCTGAGCATAAACTTATCTCTAGCCCTGACTTTATCTCTAACTCTAAACCTATCTTAACCCTGAACGTATCCCTAATCTTATTCCTAACCCTGTCCTTATATCTAAGACTGAATCTAACCTAAGGGTATCCCTAACCCTAACCCTAAACCTTTAAACCAGAAAACAAAAAGAAAACCCCTAAAGAACTGTAAGAATTCAAAGTGGTCGGGAAGTCCGGAACTCATTTCCATGATTTAGACTTAGTTCAATTTCCATTCCGCGATGACCAAAAGAACCAATTAGTCATACAAATTTAGAAAACCTGTTAGAAAGATAGAACACTCTTCTTTGCTAAAAATGATGTTGAAATGTGAATTTTACCTACATTGCAATATACCATCTTTTTCCGTGACACGGCAATACCCAGCCAGCATCCCCGCGTTTGTAGATTTGTGTAGGTATTCCATAGGATTAGTAGGGTGGTCGAGGGGCCGGTTAGTGGTATCAGACCGATGTCGACGCGATGTCGTACATCATCGGATCGAGGTAGAAACGATGTCATTACTATATGCAAATACTGACGTCAATCCTCTGCGTTGGATTTCTTAGGCTTGCTGGCTGGGTAGATAGGACTATGGAAACTGCAGCAGAGGAAGTCTGAACTAGTGAAGAACCCCCCCCCCCCCCACCACCACCACTACACCCTCAGCCCACCCCCATCTCCACCTCCCACCCCAATACTCCAACCTATCCCTACCTCCCGCCACAACACTCCGATCCACCACCAACCCCCGATCCACCACCACCCCCGTACCTCAAACCACCCCACCCCCATACCTCAATCCACCTCAGCCACACCCCAATCCACCCGCATACTCAGTCCACCCCACATTCCTCATACCCAAATCCACCCCCCCACCCGCATACCCCAATCCACTCCCACCTCCACTCTCTAATCCACTCCACCCCACCTCCCACCCACACACTAATCCACCCCACCTCCCCCATACCCCAATCCACCCCACACCCTATTCCACCTCCACCCGCCGCCCTCCCCCGCAGGCAAAAATTCAGAGAGCAACTTGAACCAAAATATACCTGTCTTTCGAATTCCTCTCCCCTCATATCCCTCTCAGAAAAAAAACAACACATGGATACTCCTGCCTCTTCCCTACTCATGATGTGTTGTTCAGCTTGTGCATGCTGATAGACCTCTCACCACCCTCTCGACCACCTGAACCAATGGGGCAGGTTGAGTCTGGAAATCAAGGCCACACCCACAGGGAATTGGGGTGGGGCAGACAGGGGGCAGAGAGTCAAAGGGTGTCGGGTATCATGATGGGGTGTGTGTAACACGGTGTACATTGCATGAGCTTCAGTGAGATGTCTCGGGCTCTTTCAGAACTAGAGTTGGGGCTTTGTCGAGTCTTCTTCGGCTCGGTATTAAGATTTGTCAAGTCCTTGAATGTGTTTGTCCATCGCTAAGGTTTAGTTCGTTTAGAAATTCGTGCCCTCAGACTTACGATATGTTCTCGAAAAATGAGTCAAAAATTCACAAAAAGAAAAAATTGTATGTAGCAAAGCCTTGCGTAAGAAATAATACCCAAACGATACACAAACAAAAAAAAAAAAAAGCAAAAAAAAAAAAAAAAGGAAGACAAAAATATCGATATTTCAGTTCAACAACAACAGACAAAAACAACAACAGACAAAAAATAGAAAACTGAATAGATAAAACATCGAACAATAAAAAAAATAATGGCTGAAAATGAAATAATTTGTAGAATATTAAATCTGGGAGTCTTGTCTTGTATTTCCGCAGCGCAGCACGGAATCCTCCCAAAATACGAAATACGGTGAGGAAAGGACCGGTAGCGGATCTATGAAACTAAGGAAGCTTAATTAAGCTTCAGGGCGCCTAATCCTGGAGGAACTCTGAAGAAACTTTTCTTAAAGAGTGACTTATTGCTGGTTGCGATGGGGCCCCATAACAAAATGTAGGACCGTCACTGCAAAGAACAAAAAATATATTACTAAAGCCATGAAGACCAGACGTGGACAATACCAACTTTCAATACATTTTAGTCGGAGTTGCGAAATAACTTTCGGAAGAAGGGCACAGATTTCTAAACGGACTATAGTTACAACACTATAAAATGGATTTTTTTTGGTACGTTTTGGGGCGGGGAGGGGGGGGGGGAGTTTGTGTTGTGGTTTTACAGCGCATCAGCTCGGCGTAACGGCCATTGATATACCTGTAGATCAGACTTCCCTGTGCTTTCATTAGAAATCCCATCGTGCATATTATTTTATATATATATATATTTGCACATTTGCTTGTGTGGGCGGAGCTAGGTTAAGGGCAGGAATACAAATGTGGGGCGGAGTTTGACTACGTCATTATGTGAGACGGCAAATCATTAACTAGAGCACTTACACTGCTTTGTTGAAGTTTTCTAAATCTAATCTAAGTTGTGTCAGGCTAGACTTTGAAAAAATTTTTTTTTTAATAAATGAAAGGAAATGGAATGGAAAGAAAGGAATTTGGGACTGCAGTGGCAAATATTTTGGCTATAAAATGCAGTAATCACATTTAAATACCCTATGCATGGTTCACCTAGGAGAAGTCTTATCTTTGGGACGTGAGAGATACGAAATAGCAAAGGATGGTGGAGGGCCTATTTAAAGTAAAAATATATGAATATAATATCTGAGTTTGACTTTGGGTTTTACGGCGCATGGGCAGGGTAACGGCCACTTTGCACCTATGGCAGTCTGTCTAAGGACTTCATTTATTTTTCGTATTTGGAGCTTCTGAATTTCACAAATTAAATAGTTCCGTATAAATTTTACCACATTGGTAAAATTCTCAAAAGTTGTTTTGCGTGGATCTGAAAAGAGTTTTGTTAGTGAGTATAAAAGTTTTGTAATTGGAAATGTCTGAAAAAGGGTAAGACGTGGCATAATATTAAGATCAGTATTCAAAATTTGTTAAAGAGAGCAGTAGAGCACGGAGCCACCTTCAGATGTTGGCATAGTTGGAATGTTAAAATCCAGTGACATATTAAAACGGACTCGTTAGGGGGTTTCTCCGCTAATTAGCTTGTGATATATTCCTGTTCACTACAAGTACTGCACACACGCGCACGATAGGAGTGTAAATTGGAACTGGTGCGAGATCACAGAGTAGCGTTGTTCATAAATTAGAACGTGTTCCCAAAGAGCAAGAACTTTGGTAGGTAAAATTGTCCCTTAGGCTCGCAGCTTGTCTTAAACCCCGCCATGATTCATCAAAAGATTAGGACGGAAGTTGAATTAAAATAGCAATCGTTCTAAAGTGTTCGGAGATAAACATTTAGAATGGAAGGTTTTAATTTCAATTTTCTTTCTAATATAGAACCGCATTAGAACCGTGGAAACACTCGCGTGAATGCCGATTCTAAATAGGGAGTGAAATTAGAAACATGGAAACAGAAACTGTTCTTGTCTATATTTTATTCTAAGTTGGAATTGTTGAAACAACGAGGCCGATTTTGATTCAGTTCTGAAATAAAATGGAATAAAGAATAAGAACTGTTTACACACAGCTAGGGTTTTCTTATGTCAATAAGATCATGTTGTATTTTAAAACAATGCCCGTGCGACTTTTGTGCATTTTAGATTAAGTCGTGGTTACATTCTATCAGTTCTAAAAGTGTGTTTTCAGGCCTTTCTCAAACGTATTACATGACGTGCTGAGTGTTCTTACAATTAAGCTGTCCAAACGTGTACGCTGTGGGTGCGAATATGCCAGTTCTGTCGTTGTTGACCACGGTGCAGTGCTGTGCTGGCTGTTTACCTGCACAATATACTAAACCATCCTGACTTTGCGCCGCTGAATTACCAATCGGTCGCCGAAGTTTGAGAAAAGTTGTGCGGGGAATCTGGGAAAATGGACAAAATCAATATGTCAAACTGTGTATTCTTCGTCAAAAAAGTCCTTAGGACCAAAGTCCTTAAGGCCAAAGTCCTTACAGTGAGGCCCTGGACAAACGAAGAATGATCATGACCAAAATCTGCTCATGGCACTGGTCCTGTCAGCAAAAGGAATGCACAACAGCCTTGCTCTGTACATCTGAGCTCTGCTCGTTTGTCGGGGTAGGGAAAATGTTGTGCCCATATAAACCAGGGCTAAACAATGTACCAGCTACATGTGATACGATTTTCCCACTCACAGAGATAGCCAGCTAAACCAAAACGCACAAAGGTCTACACTCTATACCTCTGGGCTCTGCAGCTAAATGTAACATGATTTTCGCACTCACAGGCAGGGACGTCCAAAATGCACACAAAGGTTTCATACTCCGTATTGCTGGGCCCTGCTCAGTAGTCGGACCGAAGGAAACTGTGCACTTATAAAACACTCTAAACAACGTATCAGCTACATGTAACATGATTTTCCCATTCAGTCAGCTGAGGCAAAATGCACAACGGTCCACACTCTGTATTGCTGAGCATTCCTTTAGTAAAGCAGGGTGAGAGGAAAGTTATGCAGATAATTTTCCCACTCACAGAGAGTCGGCAAATCCAAAATGCACAAAAGTCCACATTATCTTTTTTTGGGCTCTCGCGTGGCAGTCGGGATGAGGGTGTAAAAAAGCCGTAACTAGACAGTGTAACAGCCAAATGTACCATGATATTTCCTCTCACAGATAGCCAGTTACATTCAAAATGCACACAGGTCGAGGCTTCGTACTACTGGGATCCCCCCTTGGAGGTCTAAGCTTTGAACAAAAAAGGTGCTGCATGTCTCTAAAGCAAACTGATATTAATGATAAATATTAATTTTATATGCCGCGTTATCCCGTCGAAAGGTAAGGCCTAAGCCTTTGAAAGAGCAATTTCTTCAACTCATATTCAATTCACCTGTGCTAAGAAGATGCTAAGCATATGGGACAGCGGTCAGAAACAGATATGGTCGCATTCCATCAATATGAATGGCGTGTTTTCGGGCGTTTGTTTAAACGTGTTACATAGCGTGTTACGTGTTCTTTCAATAAGTTGTCCAAACACGTACACTTTAGGTGGAATATTTCCATTGACCTTGTTTGTTTTCTATGTAAACAAGTTGACACTAGCATGCAATCTTTGAGACAACCCTTGTTGCGTTTCGGAAAAGGTAAAAAATGCGCGAACTGCAAAGTTAACAAGCCGTATGATCTGATCTTGGCTCCGTGTCAGTGGCGTGCAGAGGTCTGGTGATGCCGCATCATGCCCTCGTGCGGGCAACTCCTTGATTTGTATGCCCCAAGACTCAAGTATAGGGCCTAGATACTCGTTGAATGGATGCCCCTTGAAATGGATGCACGGGGCCTATGCCCCCTCTGTCCGCCCTTTCTGTACGCCATTGCTCAGTGCAACAATCTTCATAGCGATGATTCTCAGAGTAAGGGCATTGGCTCCCAAGAGAGGGAATTCAAACCTAAGGGGAGGAATTTCAGTCCCGGATAGCCTTAATATCACCTGGGCAAAGCAATAGGATTTTCTTCCCCGTTTCAAAAACCAATGAAAATTGTCATGCATGGGGCCCCCTAAACCCTTGGGGCCCCTGGTCAACTGCCTAGTATGCCCATGCGCTAAGCCGGCTCTGTTTCAGTCAGAATAGGAACTCCAAGCTGGTAAAGAATGTACTCACTGTGTATAGATAGTTTAATGGTCCACTGAAAGAGGGATTTTTCAATTATTTTTTTTTCATTTGATTTCAATTAACAAAGGAATTTAGTTTCACAAATTGTGTCAATAATTACCACTGCAAAAGTTTAATGATGAAAAATTATTAGATGAAAATTTAAAATGGGAGGGGTGGGGATTGAGGAAACTTTGGATCGCAAGAGGAGGATGTGGTGGGACTCTTCAAAACTGCTGTTCTAAAAGTACTTGGGGGGGGGAGGGGGGAGTACGGTGGGCAAACTCATTCGGGATGCGACAAATCTTTAACTTTCGAACCGAACAAGGCTTGACAAAGTCTCGGCTCCAGTGCTGAAAAACTCGAGACATCTCAGTGAATCTCATGTAATGTACATTGTGTTGCACATATCTCATTGTGATATCCGGCATCCTTTGGCTTTCTGGTCTCTGTCTGTCTCATCTCAATTGCCTGTGTGTGTGGTCTTGGTTTTCAGCCTTGATCTGTTGCCATTGTTTCAGGTCGTCAGTGGGAAGGAGGAGGGTCTGTGAGTATGAACAAGTTCAGCAACTCATCATGATGGGTGGGTAAGGAAGGTTGTCCATTTTTTTCTGGGTTGGTGGGAGGAGAGGGGGGGGGGGGAGGGAAGAGGAAATCGAAAATTGTTTTGTTTAAATTTAATTGGGTTGACTTTTTAATTTTTTGGAAAGAATTCCGTACATCCTGACCACGTTCAACTTATAGACTTAATAATTTTCTTTTTGTTTTCTGGCTGAACGGGCAAGGGGCAGGGTTAGGAATAAGACTTAAGTTTTAAGACTGGTGACAAGGAACAGAGTTAAGGACATGTTTAGGATTAAGAATAGTATGGACTAGGGATAGATCTAGGATTTGTGATAAGTTCAGATTTGGGATGGGAATAAAGACCGGGTTATGGGGGGATGAAGGATTAGGGATACGGACAGGATTAGGGATGACATTAGGTTTAGAATTAGGGATAACGAAGAACGAAGTTGAGGATCGGTTTAGGATTAAGGATTGCATGGATTACGGGTAGGTTTAGCATTAGGCATAGGATAGGGGTAAATTGTACTGCTTGGGCGAGGGATGAGGAGTAAGGGATAGGTTTAGGATTACTGATAAAGTCAGATGCATAGATTTAGGGTTAGGGATAGGTCTAGGGTTCGGGATAAGTTCAAGGTTTAGGATTAGGATACGAGCAAGGTTAGGGATGAGATTAGGATTAGGGTTGAGGAAGGACAAAGCTTTTGAGGATAGGATTAAGCATAGTTTGTATATGGGTAGGTTAGTATTAGGCATATGGAAAGGGGTTACTGGCAGGTTTAGGACTAGGGACAAGGACAGGGTTAGGGATGGGCTTAGGGTCAAGGATAAGATTAGGATTAGGGATAATAACAGGGTTATGGATAGGATTTGGGATCAGTGGGTGGTCGGGAACGACTTCTCTAATTTTAGTCCACGGCATTCCGTCACCTGTTATGCTTCCACCACTGCAGGCAGCAGTTTTCATGCCTTCTCTCATGCAAGTGTCTATTATTTAGACGTCGGGAAAAAAAACGCAAGCGGAAGAAGTCAAGTGAAAGGGAAAAAAGTCACTTTGCATTCGTTTTTTTCTTCTTTTTTTAAAATATAAAATAAACCATCCATCTAGGAGACTTATCCCTTCCTAAAGTCGTGGATCGTGGCTTTTTGTTTTGATTTTACGTTTGCCTTTTTAAATGCATTTTTCACGCTTGCCTTTTTGTTTAAACGCACGCCTTTATTGTTTAAGGCTTAACTTTTTTCTTTGAACGCTTAACTTTTTTTAAATACTTAAATTTTTGTTTTAAGTGCTGAACTCTTTATTGTCCAACTTTTTTCGTGTCTTTTTTAAAATTTTACTTTTACTTTTTTACCCCATTTTTTTTTTTACGCTTGCCATTTTATTCCGTGTTCCCGTATTTCTAGTCCTAAAATTTTTTTTTTTTTTTTTTTTAAATCAGGAACTGAGTTTTGTTTTTTTTTCCTCCTCTCTCTCTCTCTCTTCTTCTTCTTCTTCTTCTCTCCCTCCCTGTTCCTCCTTCCTTCCTTTTATTTTTCTCTGTATACTGGCAGATAATGAATTCTTCTGGTAGGATCTCACACTGTCCTATCATTGTGCTATATTCTGTCTATTATCTCGCTTCTTCCTAGCACAGTGTCACCATTATCGTGTCAACGTGCTTTCTCCAAACTCAGACCCATGTAAGCATAGTTTTTAGATACTAGCTGACTTGCCCGGCCCAGCCCGGGATAAATCGATTTATTAGTTTCAGTTCTGGGTGATTATTATGGACCTGCTTCATTTTGCCTGTTCCTTTAGCTTTATTTTATTTTTGTTTGTTTGTTTGTTTTTAGATAAGTTTTACTGCTCTCCCTTTGCGCGTTGACATCCTGCGCATCCCGTCAGCATCCGTCAAATGGCTATGATTTGCGCACGGGTTAGTTTGTTTGTTAGTGAACACATCGCAGGAAGTGATAACGTCATGCGTAGGCGGAAGTGGGCTATTATTAGAAACATACATCAATACATCTTATTGTTCGTAAATTTCGGATCAAACGCTCTCGTGAATTTAGTCTTTAATTATAACCGCATTTACCGATTAACTCAGAAATAACAAACGGTTTTGTTTGTGTATAGCGATAGGAACAATGTTCGCTATCCCATAATTCTTTGGGCCAAATTTCAGGTCGGTGCGTTGTGTAGTTTCCGAGTCCATAGGACTATTAGGGGTTTTGTTGTAGCTTTATTATATAGATTATTATATAGATAGATAACACTTTTCGAAAAAAAAAATACGCTGGTTAAAAACAAGCGCAGAAAAAAAACACAAAACACACACCTTGATGGGAACCGGCTTTTCGGGAATTGGATACCAATTGGACATTAAGACTTCCCCTTAGAATGACAAGGTTCTATAGATATCTCCATTTTTTCGCTGAATTGAGTTACACACTACAATCTACTTCTACATGCATTCTCCATTGTGAGTCAAAAAGTATCTGGCGGATTTGGTGTGTAATTTGTAAGTGTTACTAAAAAGAAAAAAAACGTGCGTCTCTAAAAGCTGTGAGCACTTGCAACCTCAATCATCAATTTCTCAAAAGTTGATTTAAGGGAGTTAAAACCGTGTCATTCTGAGGGGGTGACTAACTCTTGCGCGTCCGCACATACTTTGTGGGAAATTTTTCCCTGTGGATTTTCACTTTATTATTTACATACATGTATTTACCGGGTGTCTGAAAAAAATTGTATACACAAGTTAACAGCTTAATATTCTTCACAACTCTATTGAACTGCGTTGTCATCACTGTCTGGCTCAGAATGGTCATCGATTTGTTGAATACATGCCATAACACAATTACACACCTGTCCTCTGTAATCTGAATTATCTTGATTGGCATTGAAATGATAAATATTCAGAATGTATGTACATTTATTTGAGACACCTTGTATATGTTGGCGGATCTCACAAAACCGGGCTAATTGTGAATTTTTTATACTTCTTAACTAAATCAAAATAAAATATTTCTAAGACGATTTCAAGCAAAATATTTTAACTGAATGCAGAAACAATGAGCAATCTTTCATATTATAAGCAAATCTCAATGCCCATAGAATAAGTTTTCCCCATGGATTTGGGGGGGGGGGGGGGTCTCAGGAATCTGGTCCTTCACCTTAAGGCTGATTTTGTCATATACACTCACATATTGTTTACGAAAGACAAGTTGAAAAGGTAGAATCTATATAAGAAAATGGAAATTATACCTTTCGATCAACCGTTTTCGTTTGACAGTGTAATGCCACTTAGTCTTTCGCCAGTATTTTTCTTTTTTTTCAGCACGTTTTTGTGACCGACGGTGCAAATTGATACCGCTTTTTCTGCAAATCTTGACCTGAGAGGAGTCCAGTTTTTACCAAAATGAAGATGTGAGTGGTGAACCATTCGGACATCACTGTGAATCAGCGAGGAGAACACGCATATTAAACATCCTGTTTTTGACAAACAGTGAATGTCAGAGACATATCAGGTGAGTTTTCATCATTGGTAGCGATACTGACAAGGTGATCTTAGTGCTTGTTTGTTCCAACTCCACTTTTTGCCCAACTGAGAAATTCCACGTAAAACGTTTGCGGCTTTAGTATTATAATCAGGAGTTAAAATAAATCGGAACTGTGAAACAGCTTGATAAGTGCCACTAAGCATTTTAAACAAGTGTCAAAATGCGCATTTGTTATACCTGTTCTACATGCTAAAAGATCTCCAGTTTTTCAGAAAATGGAGACAGAACAAACAAAAACTGAAGTCGCAATAAGCCTGAAGTCATTGGTCCTCAAAGTCCTAGGCCACATTCTTCAACTGCCGATCTCAGGTTTCCTATTGGAGGGATTCATTTTAGGAGGGTCGCTGCATTTGGCATTTGCACCCCTGTCAGATTTCTTCAATTCCTCCCCCATTTTGAATTGCCAGGAACATTTTTTTTCCACCATAAAACTTTAACAGTAACAATTATTGACACAATCTGTGAGGCTAAGTGTCTTACCAATTGCAGTCAAATGAAATACTATGAAAATGGCACATTTCAATGGATTATAGAACTTCTGCATAAGCAGTCTCGTGCCATTGATAATTACGAAGATATAAAATGTTTACTAATTAAAAGAAACAAAACAAGACATTGGAGGTCCTTCTTCGGGGAATTTATTCTTGAAAATCTTGAAAACTAAGGGTTGAATAACTTTTCAAAATACCGTAACCGTCAAGTCCGATTCAGTTATTCACTTTTTTGCATCTCCTGGATAAAGAGTAATAGCCAAGCCAGACAGCATACCTGTGTCAATAAATGTAGACTTGTACGGGATTTCCGTAAGTTTGGTAGATTACCTTAGAGGCGGGTTCTCAGCATGAAACAGGTGTCGGCACGATGTCGTAACCAGCGGATCTAAGTAAGACCGACGTCATTCCTATGTGGAAACAATCCATCATGGGTTTGTGTGGGATTTTAGTAAGATTGGTAGGATTACTTTAGGGGCGGGTTCTCAAAACGAAACAGATGCTGGCTCGATGTCGTAACCAACGGATTTACGTAGGAACGACGTTATTACTGTGCTGAAAACTTGACTTCCACCCTTTGCGTCGGATATGCCGAGGGTTGCTGACTGAGAAGTTATGATAGTTTACCAGTGATTACCACTCAGCCCTTGGTATAATTTCTGTGCCTTGAAGCTTGTTTATGGTTGTCAGAGTCGTCATTTTGGGCGCTTTTGTGTACAATTAACTATAGACCTTTTTAATTTGCCGTCCTCCATATCACGTGATTTGCAAACAAAATGGCGGCGTGCCCCACTTGTAGGGCGGAAGCGATGACAACGGTCGAACGATCCCATCCTCTTGTTGGGCACCCAACTGTACAAACCCGTTACGTGCTGGTTCTGGCATAAAAATGTATCTTTGCATCTTTGCTTTGAATGTGCTCATATTCAGTTACCATCATCAAGGCAAGTTGAGGTTTTTGCCCTACACGGTGCTTTTCGAAGCCCTGCGGCTCCCCGCAAACAACCGTAACGCGGAAGTTGAAAGGGTCTATACTAGGCAGCATAAGCCTTGCAACGAACTTTTAAACGGCTGTTACTTTAGAACCGCTGAAGAATAATTGAATGAGATTCAAGTTCTGCTGATCTCATAAATGAACTAGAACTAAATGAGCGTTTCAGTTAAGATATAAACGGTCAAACCTCTTGACCCGACACAGTCTGAAACCTCATAAAGTTCTGAACCTTGTTGTTTGGTTGTCCAAGAGGGGACATCAAGTCATTAGAAAAATGAAAGATTTTTATTTCACGGGAACAATCTTTCGTTTATTTCATGTTTTTTTTTTAAAATTTGAATTTAACCTTATTAGTTCAAAAGTTTCAGCTGTTTAAAGTTTGATGCAAGGCTTATGCAGCTCAGTACAGAATATTCCATGTACTAAATTAGCACCAACAATTCGCGCCCCTAGTGCTTGTTTGTTCCAATTCTACTTTTTGCACAACTGAGAAATTCGACGTTAAATGTCTGCTGCTTTAGTACTAAGTTAAGGATTTAGAATAAATCGGAACTGTGACACAGCTTGATAAGTGACACAACGCATTTTAAACAAGAGTGTCAAAGTGTCCATTTGTTATACCGCTTCTACATACTGAAAGATCTCCAGTTTTTCAGGGGAATAAAATTCCTGTCCTGAATCCTATGGTAGGTAGGATAGCTAGTCTTACTCGAGGGCCCGCGTACACGTTGCGCACGTTAAAGATACCTTGGCAGTTGAAAGTTGAGAAGAGCAGGCCGAACAAGGCCTCTGCCGGCAAAATTCTAAAAAAAAATATTCATCCCTACCACTAAAACACACAGAACCAAGAACAAGAAAAGTAAAAACACGAAAAGCGAGGTGTAAATGCCAAGTGCAGCGAACCTTCTAAAATAAGGACCTAAACACAGCTTGTTATTCTTCGGTCATCGTCGGGTATTCTCCATAATTGTTGAATGTGCATTTTTGCCTTTTCGAGAAGAAGAGGATTGAAATTTTGAAGTCTTATAGACTCAGAGCCAAAACGTATACATCATAACATCACAATCATGTATCTTGAAAAGTTTCTAACCGATTGGAATGACACTTATACATAATGAAATTAGGAGTGAGAGTACCACTCATGACAGAACCTCAAAATCGGCAAATTGTCGCGTACAACAATGTTACAAATACCCCTCGATATGTCAATAAAACACACTTTTAACTGAATTTGTAGACTTCAAGCCTATCAGGTCGAACCCTACAAGTTGAATCAACGGACTTTTATCATCATACTATGATGGAGCTAAGAGTGAAAGTTCTGCCCTCAAAGGCCCTTACTGGGATGCCTCCAAAACTCTGGAAGCATTCTCATCGCCTATAACTCTAGTGACATAAGGGGATAATATAAAAATGCTGCAAACTCTGGATAATTTGTTCATTTTGCATAAGTCACACGTAAAATTCGCAACAAAACTTTCTACTCCATGCTTTTAGAACAGGGACACGCTATTATGATCTATTTTTAGTAGGCCTACTGTGACGCAGTTTCCCTCATCGTTCATTCCCTGGAGGGAGCAAATTGTGGATAACGTAAACATGGATCGCCTATAAACTTTAGCGAAAAAGGGTAAACGAATTCCAGAGTTGGCGCGGAATCCGAGCCGATACTGATTCTGTCACTGTATTTCTTTATCTGTGGAAGGGACTTTACTTTGTGTCCTAGATCTGGATCATTATAAGTAATAAATAGTTCTCCCGGGCAGGGCCGGTTAACTCAGCTAGTATTTATAAAGTTCATAGGCATACTTTACAGTACAGGCCTTTTCCCGTTAGATTTTTAATACCCCTGTTAGATTGTTAATTCCACTTTTATCTGATGTTACCTATGAGCATCTTAGGGCTGAAAGCTAGCCCAAAGAGAGAGAACGAAAAAACCGTGACAGGCGCAAAGTGGCCGTTAGCGTGCCGACATACCGTTAACCCAAAACCCAAGCGTAGAAAATGTCAATTTGTGCCAAAAATTGTGCCAATGAAGAAAAAAGTGGTGTATTTTTTGTTTTGAAAATTGAGATAAGGCATTATCAGCACATACAGGACTTTCCAATTGTTAAGTGGTGTAGTGATCTAATTCCATTTGTTGTTGGAAAATGAGATAATGTTATGAGTGTATACAGGGCCTACTAGTTTTTCAATAGTATAGCGATCCAACTCCCCCGAGACGAAATAAGCCACGTATTTCTTGTCTCTTCTCTTAGCCCACTATTTTGTAAACACTGCCTCGTCTTACAAGGTTCTATCTCCACGTTTTGACTGAACTGAATTACTATTTACAGGCTACTTCTACAGACTTTCTCCGTTTGGTCGTCAAAGTATCAAGCGGATTCGCGGTGTAATTTGTGAGTATTAGTAAAAAGAACTAAATTCTTTGCTCTAAAAGCTATGAGTACATGAAACTTCAATCCTCTCGATTTCTCAAAAGTTGACGGAAGGGAGTTAGAACCTTGTCATCCTAAGAGGACGAAATGTTGTTGGAAAATGAGATAATCTCGTGAGCGTGTCAAAGGCCTTTTAGTTTTTCAGTGGTATATATGATCGAACTCGCCGTGGACTAAATAAACCACGTATTTCTTGTCTCTTCTCTCAGACTACTTTTTTTTTTTTTTTTTAATTTGTGAGCGGATCCGACGAAATCTGGCTGAATGTGAAAGACCAAATTCCTGGGAGGGCTGCTCCAAAGGGGGAAAAATTTTCTGTTGAAATTGAGAGATGCTTATAATATGAACGATTAGCCATTTTTCTGTATTCAGTTAAAATATTTGGCATGAAATCGTCTTAGAAATATTTTGTTTTGATTTGTTAAAGAGGTGTTAACATTTCACCTTTAGTTCGGTTTTGTCAGATTTGCGTCCCCTGAGAATGACAAAGTTCTATCTCCACTTTTTGGCTGAACTGAGTTACACACTACACACTACTCCTGCAAGCTTTCTCCATTGTGTGTCAAACTATCAAGCGGATAATTCGGTGTGTATTACTAAAATGACAAAAGAAAGAAAAAAGCTCATCTCTAAAAGCTATGAGCACATGAAACTTCAGTTTCTCAGACGTTGATGGAAGGGATTCAAAAAAGGCCGCGTTCTTTCTAACCGCTTTGGAGAGGTGCAAAACAACCGCCGTTCTTTCTCACCGCTTTGGAGAGGTGCAAAACAACCGCCGTTCTTTCTCACCGCTTTGGAGAGGTGCAAAACAACCGCCGTTCTTTCTCACCGCTTTGGAGAGGTGCAAAACAACCGCCGTTCTTTCTCACCGCTTTGGAGAGGTGCAAAACAACCGCCGTTCTTTCTCACCGCTTTGGAGAGGTGCAAAACAACCGCCGTTCTTTCTCACCGCTTTGGAGAGGTGCAAAACAACCGCCGTTCTTTCTCACCGCTTTGGAGAGGTGCAAAACAACCGCCGTTCTTTCTCACCGCTTTGGAGAGGTGCAAAACAACCGCCGTTCTTTCTCACCGCTTTGGAGAGGTGTGTCACAAATCCCAGACTGGGAGATGTAATAAGTTATGACAGGACAACAATCACGAACGAACAAGTTTAACACTTAACAGAACAACCCATCAGACTCACACATTTATTAAACATAATTATACAGATAATAGCGCAATTACATACATTATATTATTGAATTTAACTGCCGTACAACGGCCTTATTCCCACATGCACTCTTCCTCGGATCCACAACCCGGTAGTTACTTCCTAAAGACACTTCGGCCTCAGCCTCTCCCCTCAGGGTCTTAATAGCACATTAATAATTCACTGGCACCGCAGTCTCTCAATATCACCTTCCTATTGCCATAACACCTTAGCGTTCCACTAGCACCTCAGCAGGGCAATAGCACATTATCCTTTCAATAGCCCATCAACATGGCAGTAGTACATTATCATTTCAATAGCCCATCAACGTGGCAATAGTACATTATCATTCCAATAGCCCATCAACGTGGCAATAGTACATTATCATTCCAATAGCCCATCAACATGGCAATAGTACATTATCATTTCAATTAGCACATTCACGCTCATATCTACGTCCCTGTCCGTGGCCAGACTGCCACGACTTTATGTGCCTCTACTGTCCTGCACCGACAGCCTCACTCTTGGCCTATGTGTGGCCTCCGGCCCTATGCTGGCCTATCCCCTGTGCTCACCGAGGTGGCTCTTCGGCCCGTCCCCGACACCTACAAGAATAACATTACATTGGTATAATACCATACCATTTCTATTCACTCCACCTCTCCTTACAACCCATGAAGCGTACACACAATAGTTCATATTTCACTCACCAAACATCTTACGGTAACACACCTCCATCGTAGTACACAATACTCACTCGTGCTACAAATCCATGAACTCAACTTTCATCTATCGCTCATGGCGCACATTGCTATATCCAATATCAAGGACTTCCACATTCCTCACATATACTTATTTACATCATGGTCATAGACGAATATAATACATCAATCATAACTATTATCAATCATCGTTTCACCTACCAGTCATCACTGGAAAAAACTCTCTCACTAGTCTTCCGACTGCTCCCCTTATGTTCGCCCACTGGGTTTTCTCTTGCGTCCGCTCTTTAGGACGTTCTAACTGGCAGTGATAGTAATACAGTGCTTTCGCCTCATTCAGACCCCCACCACTCATAACATGCACGCTTTTCCTTACTTGTCTACGTGCGTTAATTTTACTCTCCTCCTTTCCCCCCGTAATTATTAACTATCGCTCACTCCACTCGTGTCGAGGTGCAAAACAACCGCCGTTCTTTCTCGCCGCTTTGGAGAGGTGCAAAACAACCGCCGTTCTTTCTCACCGCTTTGGAGAGGTGCAAAACAACCGCCGTTCTTTCTCACCGCTTTGGAGAGGTGCAAAACAACCGCCGTTCTTTCTCACCGCTTTGGAGAGGTGCAAAACAACGTCGTTGTTGGCCGCATTCTTTCTCACCGCTTTGGAGAGGTGCAAAACAACCGCCGTTCTTTCTCACCGCCTTGGAGATGTGCAAAACAACCGCCGTTCTTTCTCCGATTTTCATTTTGCTACAAATTCGATCCTCGAGTTTTCTCTTTCTGGATTTGTTTTTTCCTTCAATCGTTTCGGAATTTGAGATTGAAAAACAAGTGTATGTTGACTCTTCAAAGTCTTTCAAAGCTCGTGAGAAGTCAAAACTTGGAAACGAACTTCCAACCTTCATAACAAAACTGGTGAAATTTCAAGTTTTAAAATTGAGTATGCTGCCGTTCGCAAATGAATCAGTGAAGATTGACGATTGACGAGATCAACTAATCAAGTGCAGATTTGTGACTCTGTGTAAGCCTAGGCTCCTTTGTCTCATTTATAAACCAGCGACCGGAAGTGAAGTATAGTCACAACAGTGCGTTTGCGCATGCGGAAAAAGCGGTGCGAAAAAACGCTGGTTTTTATACACCGCTTAGAAGCGGTGCAAAAGGACAGTGCCTTAAAAAAAATCTTGTCATTCTAAGGGGGCGATCAAATAGTTAGTTCAAGCTGATTGTAGGTCTTGGCGGCCAATTCAAAATATACAGAAGAATCATCCAAACAAGATTTGGAGAAACATTTACAAAAACTGAACGCGCGGTTATTCTTGCTGCCTACTGTACATTCACTTGACGGCGGCCATATTGGATGCCTAATTTGCATATTCAAAAAAATGTTCATGCAGAAAAATTTCTTTCATGGTATATTGATAGTATATGTAAAGAAAATAAAAAATATAGAAAAAGAAAAATATAAATAAAATAATATAAAAAAAAGAAAATATAAATAAATCTGTGCATTTACTTGTAATAATATACAATAAAATAAAACTTGACTAATAATTGCCAGCAACAGCCATAATTATTCAATCCCCCTCCCCCTCCCCCAATCCACCTTCATCTGTCGCAAATTTTCTATAATATATGAAAATATCACTAAGATCTACGTTTTAATACATAAAAGAATGTAATATAATGTGATATTATTGTACTCGTTTAATATTTTATGGCAAAACAGTCCAACAAAATTAATGTAGTTCTCCATCGTGCATCGACGACAGAAAATTTATGAACTTAAACATGTTTGGTCTAACAATTAGCCAAGAAGGTAAAAAAATGTTTCCTTATACATGTATCTTTGATTTTTTTTTTTTTGCAAGATAATAGCACATGAAATTCATCCTCCAGTTCATTACAATTCTCATACACACAACAAAATTTTAATTTTAAAAAAAAAGTCAAAATCAAATTTTCTTAAAACAATAAAACAACAGTCAGGCCACTCTTATATTAAAGGGCAGGAGTTCGAGTTTGAATTTGGGTTTTGCGGCATGTCGGCACGATAACGGCCATTTTGTTCCCTTCACGGTCTGTTTGGGTACACGTTTTTTAAAGTTTCGTATTTAGAGCTGTTAAGTTAAACATAGAATTAGATACATTCATATAACTTTAAAACATAAGTAAAATTCTAAAAAAAAGTTGTCTTGCATAGATCAGGGGAAACGTTTTGTAAACGAGAATAAAAGTTATTAAATCAAGTCATAAATCTCAGCCTCTCTCAGAAAGGTCAGGATGCGTTGCTGGTCCACGTTAGAAAATAATTCTTTCATGGGTCCGCAGGCATTGTGCTTTCTTCGGATACGCATGAAGTCTTCACATTCAGGTAAAATGTTTTACTGACAATTGGCAATTGCATGCCACACATTCGGGGCTCAATTAGACTTATTTATTTTACAAAATGTTTTCCTTTTTTTTTTTCCCCTCATATCCAGAAGCTAAATGCTGTCATCTGGAGACCTAGGACCAACCACAATGGACCAATGAATCAAATTCCCCATCTAGCTGGACACCATGAACGGGTGCGCATGGCAAAAGAGCTTGAGTATGGAGAAAGGAAGTTGACACGATTACAGTCACGTTGTGCTAGGAAAAAGCAAGACAACAGACAGAATATAACAGCAATGATAGGACAGGAGACACTACCGGCATCGTCCACCAACCACTAGCCGTCAGAATTTGGTTGTTGTTGGCATCCGTCAGCCTCGACAGACTATGGGCTTGTGCTATAACAGTGGTTCTTAACCTTGTTGGAGGTTCTGAACCCCACAAGTTCCATACATGCATTCATCGAACCCTTCGTAGTTGGAAAAATAAAATGTGCTTTTTTCCCCCTTCAAATTCAAAACATATGTATATCATACGAGTGGGGTGAACCAAACCGCCGAACCCCTGAAACTGACTCACCGAACCCCTGGGGTTCGATCGAACCCAGGTTAAGAACCACTGATAATGAATGTCTGTATGTTTCAGTCTGGTGCAGCGTTGTGTGCGGCTGGACAATAACAAGCCTATCCGGGAGGCGTGATTTTTTCCCCCCAAGCACAGGACAGCTCCAACACATCCCAGGGATTTTCGGTGACGTTCAGAGTCATATCAGGCACAGTCCAGAGATTGCAGCACCCATAGCAATGTTCGATAGGACGAGAAATCCCTTAGCCGATGACCTGTGTTTGGTGGTGTGTTGCTGCCCCGCTTCTGAATTTGCTAAAGCTCGTAAGGAAAGAAATCACGCATCGGGGTGTGGCAGTTCCTTCCACAGATGGTGCAGCCAGAGGATGACGCTGGTTTGTCTGTTTGAGCGCAAGTCTTTCTTCTCTCCCGCCGTCAGAACAGGAGTTCCCAACCAGGGGGGTTGGGGGGGGGGGTGAATTTTGCCCACACGGGGAGTAAATTTGCCCAAAGACCTGGAATTCGCTGCCTCAAAATTTAGAGATGTACAGAATACTGAAAGGTTCAAGGAACACCTTAAAACACAGCTTTTCAATTGATGGAATACAACTACAGCTATTTCTGATTGTTGTGATGAGTGATCGAATGACAGCAAAGCGCTAAGAGCTTGTATTACGGAATGAAATGTTATTTATTTATTATTATTATTATTATAAGTCATTATTATCATTATCATCGTCTTTAATATAATAATAATTATTATTATCATGACTATATTATTATTATTATATTATTATTATTATTATATTAATATTATCATCATTACATGATATTATCACTATTATTATTATTATTATCACTATCATTGTTACTATTTTTAAATAATTTTTTTTTAAATCTGAAGTTGAGAAGAAAGTTTCAAGTAGCACCGTTTTGTGAAGAAAATATTTTTTTTTTCTTTTCACCGTTTTGAATTTAACGATTTGTATATTTTATACTTATTACTGGACAAAACAGGGCAGAGATAAATATGCTTTCCAAGAAGTTGCTTTCTGGAAACGGGGGGAAAAACAAAAGTTGGGAACTCCTGGCTTAAGGTAACTGGATCCTAAAATGAGTTATTTTGGGCTATTTGGAATATATTTTCTTTTCTTTACATATACTATCAATATACCATGAAAGAAATTTTTCTGCATGAACATTTTTTTGAATATGCAAATTAGACATCCAATATGGCCGCCGTCAAGTGAAATACGCAGGCTTTACCTAAATCCTTATATCTCCTGGGTTTTAAAAATATTTTTGCCTGAAACGTTCACTATATCATCCGAAATGCCTATCCCATGTCCTAAACCAAAAAAACTAGTATTTTACCAAACAGAATTTGTTTTGTGCAAGGTGAATTATGCAATTGACAGAAAAGTAGAAAAAGCGCCCTAATTACATATGCATGAGACACATAATATGGACAGTTTTCAAGATGGGAGCTTTCATTGAGGTTTAGGACGTACAACAATATCTTGAAAATACTTATGCAAAGTTTCATGTTGATATCTTATGTCGTTAGTTCACAATTAGAGTTTAAACAATTGTATATTAGCTGAAAATGTTAATTTGAGAAAACGGACAAAAACCACTCGAAACAAACTTGAAACACATTTTATTCTAATTAACAGGCACCTAGGTCCTTCAATGCCCCCCCCAGGGCTGTAGACATCCCCTTCCATGTCTTTATTTGGTGTCCTGGAACCCTTTCCTTTCAACCCTGACGACTTTTCCGAGCTTTTTGCAAGAGCCGAGACTCTTGCGAGATGAATTCTTGGTCCCCTCATTGTTACCGACACAGCACATAGTATGCGATAATGTCCCAACCTGTACTCCAAGCTTTGGCATTAAACTTTCCACAGAGTCATATCCATCGTTCAAATAGGTTACTGCACTCCATACAGCCTCTTCAACAGTATATCTATCAACATAATACCCTTTGCTACACCTGTCCCATATCAGTGCGTTCAAATTTTCATTCACGGTCTGCGTCTTACCATGTAAACACCTTTGTAATAAACAATGACACATGTTTTCAGTAATGAAGAGCTGTAGTTTCATTATAGATTCGCATTTTCTGACTAAATGTGATATTTGATGGGGAAAATACGGTGGTAACCAGTGTAAGCAAACTGTTGTCAAGGAATATTTTACTTACCCTAGATTCTAAAAATACTCTAAAACATAAAATATAGCTCATATTTAGCTATCACTATGGTTTTATTTTGTATCTAAATGATGTTAGAACATAAAGAAACCAGAACTAATTTTTTTTTAAATGCTAATTTTATCATGTGGTTTTAAGATCCGGCTACCTTAAGAGTAATATTGCTTTGTTTCGTATTGCTGCAATATTTTCACATGAATAAAAAAGTTGTTGCTATATCTATCCAAATCATCATCCAGAAAAACTCGTGACCTTAATTCTTGATTCTTCCATCTCCACTTTTCGCACAACTGAAAAATTCCACGTTAAACGTTTGCGGCTTTTGTATTAGGATAAGGAGTTATAACTTTTCTACATATTAAAAGATCTCCAGTTGTTTTTTTTATTTGAGAAAATGGAGATAGAACAGGACATAATGTCGCGAAATGTCGGCCCACCATGACGTCAGCCCAATACAGCTTTATTTCATCTCCACTCTTGATGTAATACCCAAAAGGCATAACAGTGAATTTTATCATTCCTACCAACGCCATGAAAGTATCTCACCTCTGGGAATAAATTCTACAGTTATTCAGATACTGAAAGTTTAAACTACAAAACTATTTCTCAAAACATGCCAATGTGGAGACTGAATTGAGCCGTGGTGGGGAGGAGATGGGCTTGTTTTATGATTTTTCTGGATGCTGGATGTAAACGTGTTTGTTTTTTTCTTTGAGTGCTTCGTCGACGTTTCTGTCCTTGTGGTTCCAGTTTATTTTTTTTTTTGCAGTTTAAGATTTGATTTTTAAGGAATAAAGAAAATGCAAAAGTTGAAAATCCATCTGGCACCGTCATGAAATACATCTTGGTATCGGTACCATCGATGTGGTTTTGTTGTTTCGCTGCCGTTTCTTGTTATTCGGAGAGTTGCATCGGCGCGATTCGATTTCGCCTCGGTGTTCGGTTTCGATGTCGTTTTGGTGCCATTTCGGTGCCGCCTTTATGAATTTTCAGCCTAATTGCATGTAGTTACATAACACGGGGACACCACACAGACTTGACGCTCATTTAATTTTCTTTCCACTATTTCCAGTCAACACATAAACTCATGCCTTGTATCATCATTTCATCTTGTTAAGGTTGTCAGTGACATGTCACCGAATGTCGGTTTTAAACCATATCGTACCTGTTCCAACTCCTTCCGACAGCTTTTGAGAAATTGATGATTGAAAAGTTTCATATGCCCATAGCTTTTAGAGATGCCACGGTTTTCTTTTTAGTAATAGTAATACCTAGAAATTACTCACGAATCCGCTTTATGCTTTGATACACAATAGAGGAGGCTTGTGATGTAGTAAATAGTGTAATTCGGTTCAGCCAAAAAGTGGATAATAACCTAAGTCATTCTGAGGGGGCGTGTTGACAATTCAATGTAATATTAATGTATTTAAAAATTAGACAACTTTGAAGTAAAACGCGAGCCCTAAAGCACGTGCACTCGGAGAGTGGCTTTGCTCCCAGGGTACGATAAAATGGCAAAGGGGGGGGGGGGGCGCTTTTCAGCTATGGCAAACGCGTTTCATTTTGATTTTTTTCAACAAGATGAAGCGAAAGATTACCTTTAAATATTAAATTCGAATTTAGCTATGATTATGAATCTGATGAATCGGTCCATTGCAAAGAGACGCTTCGGTTTAAAATGCGGCCTCTTATCACGGCTATTCACCATTCTAATGCCCGTGCGCTCGGACAAAGCAGAGGGGTGGGGATGCGGCCAAATGTACGTGGCGGTGTGTGTGTCAGAATTATTGCCACATTTAGGTATACGTACTTTTTAGATGGCCCCTGGTAAATAAAAAGAAAACATTCACAAAAACGGGGACACAAGGGCATAGAAATGGTAATTGGTACATTAATAGTGCGCATGGAGAAGGAACGGAATGAGTCCATACGCTCACTGGCATTTCAAAATAGACACAAAGAACGCGACGTTAGTACAGCACTAATGCAAAAGGGCACATAGGAGTTCAAAACTAGGAAACCTGGGCACACCCGGCAAGGAATCCCTACGTGTTACTTGGTAGTTACCGTTGTTAGTAGTGTTAGGACACGCCAAGTTTGTACAAGGAATGACATGGTTCCTACGTAGATCCGCTGCTTGCGAAGTCGCGTCGATGTGATATAGGGAACCCGTCCGTAGAGCAATCCTACCATTACCAACCCTACGGAAATCATGTACATCAGATTGAGGTCGGGATGCTGGCTGGGCACGTACACACAATAGCACCTACACAATTAACAGCACACAAGTTTCAACAAAGCAATGTGTAACTGAATACGTGTGTACTAGTAGTACTACTAAAACATTCAAGCATGCACAATGCGTTCAAAAACAAAACAAAAAAATCCGACACGAGCACATTATTCAGGGTGTCTGGAAATTTTCTATCGAAAAATGAAAGTAAACGCTTTGTCATCAGTGTCAAATTATTATTGCAAAGAAACAAATTCTGAAGAAAAACAAAACTTATAAAATCCATTTGCTTCCCAGCGGAAGGGAACTAACTGTAAATAACTTCAAACAATTATTAATAATAATACACACATAACTGCATAATTTTACTTTCCTAATGAAGCAAGGGGCAAGGGAAATAATGCTAAACAATTCAAAAAGTTGGAAAAACCTTTAATAATAATATAAAATTGAAAACCGCCATTATTATTACTCATTGAAATCTACAATCATCAGCCAAAAAATATTTTCATTAAGAAAAATGATTGTGATTTACCTTTCAGATGGTATCCAATTAAATTAATTTTGTCCAAAACGGTTGTAAAAAAATAGAAAAACTGCAAAAAAAAAAATACAATTTTTACATCAGGGAGAAGCAAATGTAAGAAAAGTGTAAGAAAGGGGGGGGGGGGGGTCAAAAAGTCCCCAAAAAGTAAGATTATATTTGAACGTCCCCCAAGGAAACACAAGTTCGGATATGATGCAAATCATCGAATTAGAACATGGTATTGCTAATGTACTGAAATGCAGGACGTAGAAATGCGCTCACGTACATAAGCAACTACGACAAACTACAGAAACGGGAGGGGGGGGGGGTGTTGAGGGGTCATCTATTAAGTACGTACACTCAGGGGGGCGGGGGCTTTGTCTTCAACGTATGAGCATACCGTACATGAGGAGCGGGGGCGAGGCTCTGTGAAGCGTACCTACATTTTCCACACGGGTAACGAATTCGTGTTTTTTTTTTTCTTGGCAAAGTAAGAAAGATATCAACGACAGACTGTTTCAAATGGAACAGTCAATTTGTCAATAAAAAAAAGTGTCATTTGAAGCTTCAAAATATCAGGGCTTCACTTTTTATCATGGACGGTTAACATGACCTTACGCGTGTGCTTGTGTGTGTGTGTGTGTGTAGGGGGAGTTAAAGCCAAGCGAGCATGAAAAAAGGGTAGAGGGGGAGGGAGGAGTAAAAGTCGAGCATACCTACTCAAGAACTGGCCCCTGGTGACACAAATTCTGAATACGCCCATGCGGTGCCAGATTTGTAATACAGATGGGAAACGCACGTGTGACGTACCCATACGCAGTAAATAAATCTGGACACGGTTTTGAGTAATTTGAGTTTGAGTCTGACGAAAGCACGTTGCCACGATAACATTAAAGGTGCAGGCAGAGTGGGCGCTGCTTGGAGGCCCCTTGGACGTTGCTTGGAGGCCCCAAACGGGGCGAGCAAGCGGCGAGCAAGGAGAGAGGCGAGCATGCGGCCTGGAGGAGACAGAGTGGAAGCCTCTCTCGGGCCGCTCCCCCCCCCCCCCAGAATATTCATTACCGAGGAGGATGGACGAAGAAGGAATCCTTCAAATAATGATTCTGTATTGGTTAAGAAAACGAAGGTTAAACAGACGCCATTACTGGGTCCACAAAATTCACCAGTGCCGTTCTACATATCATTATGGCGAATATCATCATTTAATGGAACAGGTATGTTCAGATGATGAAAAATGTTTGTCGTATATAAGAATGAAATCGTCTACTTTTAAGCTATTCCTTGCCAAAGTTGGACCATACCTAGAAAAAAGAACCACCAACTTTCGAAAACCACTGTCACGTGGTTACCACGTTAAGGTAATGTATGAATGAATAAATGAATGTGGCCTGAAAGGGGCGACAAAATTAGTGCGGCACTAAACCACCACGCTGCAAGTTTTTTGGTGCATCCAAGGTGCCTCTGTGGTGAGAGGGAGTGGCAAGCAAGGTGCTTCCACGCTGTCTTCGGTAGTGCATTTCTTGTCTTGATTTTGGTCGCTGCAAAATGGTGCGAGCAAGGAGCGGCCAAGTGGAAGTGGCGTCCAAGCAGCGCCCACTCTGCCTGCACGTTAATACCCCCTTTTCAGATTGATAGGACAGGAGGAGACTACCACTTAGTACCAGAAGCATGGACACAGAAAGACACACACACACACACACACATGCACGCACGCACGCACGCATGCACGCACACACACACACACACACACGGTTGAAAGGCCAGACAGCACGTGCAGCATGCCACATGCACAGGTTCACTTTCGCACACGCACCAGAATTACCAGTGAGGATTTTTAAGAATCTCATGAAACCCTTTAAAAAAAAATCCCACGATTTTTTCAAAACAAACAAACACACGCACCCGCAAACGTGCACACACACATACACACATGCATACATATATACATACATAAATGCAGTACTGTACCGTACCGCACCGCACATAGCTTAGCGTAGCGTAAATATACCATGCCATTACATTACGTAACATTACATTACATTAAATAACATTACTACACACATACACACATACACACACACAGAGAAACATGAATATAATGGGACACATGATTTAAAAAGCTGAGAACCATTGATTTACCTGGAAAGCGTCAAAGACCACCGAATATCACCAGTCTCAGAAACAGAAAAATAAGGAAAGAAAATTTTTAATAAAAACTTCACAATCACAAAAAACATCAACGACATCTGGATTAACAATGGTTAAATATGTATCTCAATCAATAATAAAACGACCATCTTCACACTCTTTGTATAACCCCCAGATTATTCTCTTGGTCGCATTGGCAAAACATTTTTTGTAGATCAGTCTAAAAAATATGTTATAATTGATTTAAAAAAAAACAAACAATGCATTTGAACAGTTTGGAAATGGTGCAGGAAACAATTTGTGCTTGTTGAATGCCCAGGGACAAGATTTGTTTTATTCACCGTAAAATGAGAATTGGATGTAATCTGAACTGGAGTTACAGTGTGGGTTCTTATGGGGAAGTAAGGAATGTGCTCATGTGGAAAATATATTAATATTTGCAAGAAAAATGGAGCTGAAAAGGAGGGAGAAGGGGAGACCTTGAGAGAGAGACAGGGAGAGAGACAGACAGACAGACAGACAAACAGAAAGACAGACGGACAGACAAAGAGAGAAAGGAGATAGAGAGAGAAAGAGAGAGAGGGGAGACAGAGAAGAGAGGGAGAGAACGAAAAGAGAGAGAGAGAAGAGGGAGAAAGAGAGAGAAGAGGAGATAGATAGATAAGACAGACCAGACACATAGATAGATAGATAGAGAGAGAGACAGAGACAGAGAAAGAGAGAGAAGTAAAGGAAGATTGGGGGGGGGGGGGGGAGTATAAAGAAGAGAATGACGGTGAAAGAAGAAAAAAGAATGGAAACGTCTACAAAGTAAACAGAGGGTGAAGTAGGAAAATCAGAAGAAGGAAGCAGTAGAAGACAGCAAGAAAGGGAATATAAGAAAAGATGCTGAAGAAACGACGCAGACATTTCTAATTCTTATGGCAGATACTGCGCTGAGACGTCTGTTTTCCTAGTGTACTAGTGGACCTGAAAAAAAAAAAAGGACGGGAAAATAAAGAGAATGAAAATTTTAGGGGATTGAAAAAAGACGGAGTGATAGACGAAAGAAAGAAACCAGAAATGGGGAAGAGGAGAGGATGATGAGGACAGAAAACTGATAATTGCAGGCACGAGTTAAAGACAAATGAAAGTATCATGGTGCCGAAAAAAAAAACCAAAAAAAAACCAGTGTGTCACAACGGCTAAGAGCAGCCTCTCACCAGATATTAATATCTGTCTATTTTAATGCGCTTGTCCTTGTCGGGGCCCCAGTTTCTTTATTTTTACAGAACAATCGCTCTCGGACTGGCATTGCTATGGGCGTATGTCTGTTGAAATGTCATCATTACCGACACAAATACTTTGCTCACGCTATTTCAGAGAGCTCAAACAGGTGAAACAAAGGCTACAGGCTATTTTTGTTCTGGTCATTGTTTGCCGATCAATTTCTTTTTCTCATTTCTTGCGGCACTGGACAACTCATTCTATCTATCTCTCTCTCTATCTATCTATCTGTCTGTCTGTCTGTCTGTGTCTGTCTGTTTGTCTGTCTGTGTCTGTCTCTGTCTGTTTGTCTGTGTCTGTCTGTTTGTCTGTCTGTCTCTGTCTGTCTGTCTGTCTGTCTGTCTAGCTAGCTAGCTATCTGTCCGTCCGTCCACCCACCCACCCACTCATCCATCCATCCATTCATTCATGCATCCGTCCTTAAGTCCCTTCATCCGTCTGTGTGTCTGCCTTTGTGGCTCTTCCTCTGTCTATATATATTAATCTGTCTTTCCGCATATTCATCCACCCATCTTTCCATCCATCCATCCAACCACTCTATTTGTCCATGACAAGCAACGCTGTGTCCTTCTCTCACATATATCCTCTTTTCCTAGTCCTGGCCTTCGTAAAGTTATCAGCCTGATCTGCTGTCTCCAATAATGTAACCCACCCGCAACCGTTCGTCCATTTCCCATGTTTCTTTTCATCGAGTTGAAACCAACTCAGTATTAATTCGTTAAGGAATGATTGTATCGATTAACTCCACAGATTTTACATTTACCTCCCTGTATTATCTGTTGTGGTAAACAACTGCAAAGGCAATAGAACAAGTGTTAAGAACATTAATTCATGATCAAAGAATCAGTACAGCCTATAATTTTCAACTGATTTCAACAAGGGAAGTAAAGCATGAAATGATACGTTCTTATCTTTGTTTATTTCCCTTTAGTCACATAGCCAAGCAAACCCGGAGTTTTCGTCCCCTCGGCGCATTTTTTATTATCTTTCAAACACTACCGAAAAGACTAAATTTAAGGAAGGCTACAGTATGGAGAATTATTATAGCCTGTCCATGTTTACAATATAAATAGAGATATTTAGAGATTATTGCAGAACTCCAGTAATGGTAATATTGCGTGTTTATTTTACGTCTGTTACATGAGACGGCTATTGTGCGGTGACATAGCGCAAGGAAAAATGAGGGAAATATTTCAGTGACACAGTTGTTTGGGGGACATACTACGCAGAGAGCTATGATCTGGATAAAATGTTACGCCTCTGAGACACCGAGGAGCATTTATGGGGGTGCTCGTGGGGTCAAGAAATTAATCATTACTTTTAAATGGATTAGACTTCACCTGGCAAGTAGTCTTGTAGATATCTGACGCGTAACCTGACATCAAGTTTGCACATAGGAACCCTACGAGATTCACTTGTTACGACATCTTGCCGACGTCGTTTTGATGCAGAACTGTACAAAACTGCATCAGATTGACTCGGTCAGTATCCAGTTGGTAATTTTAACAGAATACTTTTTTCGTCGATTCATATAGCATAATACATGTAATACTTTCAAAGCTATGCTTAATCAATAGAACAACAAAACATTGACGGAAATACAGCTTAGAGAGTGATGAAGATTGGGAAAGTAAAGACATGATAGACAGGGGGAGAAAAGAACATGAAAAAAAATGGGTTACCAAGAAGCACCCTACAATAACAACAACAACAACAACGACAACAAGTATAACAACGACGACAACAACAACAACAGCAACAATTACAATTGAGTTGTGGGAAGGCACGCTGACGTGATGACAGTCATAATGTGACAGGAAAACGTAAGACAATAGACAGACTTATGATGTAGCAGGAGAAGACCTCACCAGAAGCACCCGCCGACCACCTAATTATGCAACAGTTACAACGACAACAACAGAAACAGTGAAGATGCCAAGAACAAAAATAACAACAGGAATAAATCGTTGACGGCAACTTAAAAAACAAACATTTAACAACAACAACAACAACAAAATGAACAAACTGTCACAAATATAGACTGCATAGCCCAATACAGTTACTGGTTTTGAGGGTGATTGGTGGGCCTTTATGGTAGAGTCTCCTTCTGTCCTATCGTTCTGCTATATTCTGTCTATCGTCTCCCTTTTCCCTAGCTATTGTGACTGTTCTCGTGTCGAAGTGCTTTCTCCAAATTCAAGGGTTCATCTTCCCCACTTATCCCCTGTCAGTATGAATACATTCTAGGCCAGGGGTCACCAAACTTTTTTCACAGAGAGGGCCGGATAACTGACAGACTTACAAGCGCGGGCCGCATAAGCAATTGTCCATCCCGTAGCTCTAGATATCCCTGGTTTAATCAAACAAAATGAAGTACCATGGCGGGCCGGATGGACTGACGTCGCGGGCCGGATGCCGTAGTTTGGTGACCCCTGTTCTAGGCCCATGTATCTATCCGATGTGTCGACAACAAAGACAACAAGAAGGAGAGACGATGAAGCAGAACTTTTATTTCCATGTTCAGCAGATGGTAGAGCAAAACAGGTTAGCTCAATAAAGCAGGAAGACTAGGCTCTACTGTAAATATACAAAATCTTATGTACAGTGTTTAAGTGGTACTTCTGTAAACATTGAACACTGAAAAAAGCCCGTAAGTATCCACTGATAAAAAGGTTGTGTTGGCCATGTATTGTGTACACTGATCATGTAATTGCTATTTGAGAAACACTTATTTGACATTTCTGTAGTTTTTGAAGAAAAATAAACAAGACTGATGTGTTTCGATGAAACTGAATAAATTCCTTTTCCACATATAATAAATAAAACAGAAAAAAAGAGGCACTTGTTTTTACCTCTTCCATCTGGGTGCCTTTAAATCTATCATCTGTGAGATTTAACAAAAACAAAAAAAAACATCCCTACAAAAAGTAAGAAAACCCCTTACAAACGTTGCAGAATCTACGAACAAATACAAAAAGGATGCATTGATTAAAGAAGAAAAAAACTTGTAAAGCGTTCGTGGATTGTGAAAATGAATTCAGAAAATGATGGACATGTTGGATCAAAGTAAAACTTTAAAGTATAAGCTGTGTAAAAAGGCAACCAAAAAAAAAAAAGCCATAAATGCCTCCAAATTCTGTATTCTGTGAATTCAATCGACAATGTAGGTGTTTTCTGATAGAGCAATGGATAAATAATGGACGAAAATATGATTAGAACAAAATCACTTAGGGGAGACAAAGCGAGATATGAATATGATTACCGTTTTTATATATAATAATATCTTTTTTTTTCTACCAAGGAATGGTGGACCGCTGTGGTAGAGGGCTTAGGTTCAGAAACCGAAGATGAGAGAGGGCGGAGACAGACAAGTGTATGGCAATGATTGAGAAAACTTTACAATAATGGCACAGTGTCTGCATGGTAAAGCAGTGGCTTCAGTAGAAACAATCTCCTATGCTGCTTGCGCTGCCAATACTTATCCAACTCATTCCTAGTGTTTTCTTAAGATGACCACAGTTCTCATAATACCCATTCTGAAAGTCAAAGAATAAGTACTAAAGCTATGAAAAAACATTGAGAGATGTAGAAATACGGCAAATTATTGGAAATTTAAAAACAAATATTTTTGTGTGGGTATAGATTGTCATGCACCATAAATTTTCAGCTGAGTATGAACGGCTTATAGAAATGAATCAGTTAAAAGTTTTGGTTTCGATCTCAATCCACATTACTACTTAGACTGTATCGCCATCCAGTTTGACAAGTAAATTCTAACGTCCTTTATTACTTGCTCTCACAAACATTCAGTAATGCTCTGTGAACTAAACGTTAGTATAGAAACTGAGCTCCAAGAAAAGAAAATTTAAAAGTAGCATTGTCTCTAAAACAGAGACACTGTGCAAACTATTTCTAACAAACGGACTCTGTTTCCAGCCTTGCAGTGAAAATGTTCAACGATTGCATAGGCAGATAACAATACATAAATAGGCTAAGTAAACGAATAAAAGCCCAAATACTTAATCTCATTCCATATAGCCATGCTACTGGCATTTACCAGCAACATTTGCGTGTAATATTTCCTCACTGGGAATTGCAATAATTTTATTGGGAAAATCCTTGTCATTATTTATTTCTTTGTTATGTTTTGACAAAATACACATGGCTGCAGATATCACATAAATAATATATCACGAACGATCAATGGTTTGGCTGGGTTAAAAATGCTGATTTAGAGAGACATCTATGTGATAAAAAATGCAGTTCTGCAGGAAAAGGTTGCCGGCCGCCCGTTGGCTGGTATATTTAGCTCCATGGATTTCTGCTTGATATGTCAAACTGAGCAGGCTGCCGACATTCCTCAAGGCAACATGTGGTTGTCATCACAGAGTGAGTAGGTTTTTAAAAGGCGTGAGATTCAAGGTCCACTTTGATGAGGCCGGGGGTATCACTGGGAACGTCGTACCTGGTGAAAGAGAGAGAACAAAAACAAGAGATTTGGTTTTTTGGTGTGAGTCACAGACTAATAAATCAACCAGACTGGAAACACAAGCTTCGGGCTGTGTCGTTTTTTACGGAAGTTAATGAGATGCGGCCGTATAACCAACGTGGCCGCCGCTCGGGAAATTCCGATTCTAGTTCTATCTGCAGTAGAAATTTCTTTTTATTTGTCAAGATTGGTTGTACATGTATTAATATTCAGAGGGGTCGCCCTTAAATGGGTCGAATCTTACCTGTCAAATCGCCACCAATTTGTTGTAACCAACAAAATAAGATCTGTTTCTTATGCGCTTCAGTATGGCGTACCACAAGGCTCAGTGCTTGGTCCTATTTTGTTTACTATCTATACTATTCCACTTGTACATGAAATAAAGAAATTTAATTTACAATATCATTTCTATGCTGATGATACCCAGCTCTACAGTTCTGCCTTGCCATGCGATGTTGACAGCCTTCTGCAGCAGGCTGGAAACTGTATAACAGAAATTAAAAGCTGGATGAACCAAAACAAACTGGCACTAAATGAGGATAAAACTGAGGTTATTTTATTAGGCCGTGAGCGGGTTCTGCAAGAAGTGGACAGAACTGAGATGATAATTGGCACTAATTCAATAGAAATTTCAAAAAAAGTAAAAAACCTAGGGGTTTACATTGATTCAAATCTTTCTATGTCATCTCAGGTTAGTCACCTCATTCGTATTCTATACATGGAAATCTGGAAAATTGGTAAAATCAGACATCTTATTTCAACTGAAACTGCGGCTGTTTTAGTAAATTCTTTTGTACTTTCAAAGCTTGACTATTGCAACTCCCTTTTGGCTGGAATTTCACAAAAAAATATTAGAAAACTCCAAATTGCTCAAAACAATGCAGCGAGACTTGTTTTGAAGAAAAAGAAAAGAGATTCAGCACTGCCACTTCTGCAGAGTTTGCAATGGCTCCCAGTCGAGAAAAGAATAATGTACAAATTGTCATCCATTTGTCACAAATGTGTCAATAATACTGCTCCATCGTACCTAGTTGATTTAACTGATTACTATGTTCCATCTCGTCAACTAAGATCATCATCTGACACTACAAAATTGAAAGGACCTAAAATGAATCTGTCCACTGTAGGAGAAAAGTCCTTTTCATTTCTTGGCCCTACCATCTGGAACACTCTTCCAAAGACAACCAGGGAAATTAATGACATTGGTTCTTTCAAACGCCATCTGAAGACCCATTTCTTTCAGACAAACTAGGCTAGGTGATGTTCGGCAGCAACAATAGTAAATATTTTTGAATTTCTTTTGTGTATGCGTGTGTGTGTGTGTGTAAGAGTTTGTTAAAGCGCCCAGAGCTTGTCATCGACGGGGTTGGGCGCTATATAAATGCAATATATTATTATTATTATTATTATTAATAATGCATTATCTTGCCTATACTTTCATTTTATTGTCTACAGCTGCCTTTTTTTTTAATTGTTGTAAATGATGACCGCCTGGACTTTTAACGACAGCTGCATTGTAGCTGTGCTGAAGCGTCGGTCGCAACCGTAAACCTAATGTGGCGGATGGTTCATGACCTTTCGCTGTTTTGTGACGTCACAAAATGGGCTCATCCAGTCTGGGTATTTTATTAGTCTGTGGTGTGAGTTTGAGGTAAAGGGTCAGGATGGATAGCGCATGAGGAAATCACTCTGAGAAACCTCTAACGGATGAGGCTGGACAGCAAGATAGGAGAGAGGGAGAGAAATGGAAAGAGAGAAAGAGAGGGGGTAAAAAATGAGAGAGAGACAGACAGATAGAGAGGGGGGCAGAAAGAGAGAGAGAGAGAGAGAGAGAGAGACAGTTGGACAGACAGAGAGACAGACAGACCAAAAGCTAGATACACGGAGACAACAGACATAAAGAATAAATTTGTGGACAGATGGACAGACAGACAGACACAGGCACAGACAGACAGACAGTTGAGTATGAGTTTGGGTTTCAAGGAGCGTCAACACGATAACGGCCACTTTGCGCACTTCACGGTATATTTGGATACACTTTCTTTATTTATGTTTCGTATTCAGAGCTTTTAAGTTTAACATAGAATTAAGTACATTCATACAATTTTAATACATTAGTAAAATTCTAAAAAGTTGTTTTGTATAGACAGACATAGATAGATAGATAGACAGATAGACAGACAGACAGACAGACAGACAGACAGACAGACAGACAGGCAGGCAGGCAGACAGACAGACAGGTAGGTAGCTAGATGGATGGATGGACGGACGGACGGACGGACGGACAGACAGACAGACAGACAGACAGACAGACCGACCGACCGACCGACCGACGGACGGACGGACGGACGGACGGACGGACGGACGGACGGACGGACGGACGGACGGACGGACGGACGGACAGACAGACAGATAGACAGACAGACAGACAGACAGACAGACAGACAGACAGACAGACAGACAGACAGACAGACAGACAGACAGACAGACAGACAGACAGACAGACAGACAGATAGATAGATAGATAGATAGATAGATAGATAGATAGATAGATAGATAGAAATATAGATAGATAGATAGATAGATAGATAGATAGATAGATAGATAGATAGATAGATAGATAGATAGATAGATAGATAGATAGATAGATAGATAGATAGATAGATAGATAGATAGATAGATAGATAGATAGATAGATAGATAGATAGATAGATAGATAGATAGATAACAGAAGAAAAGATCTGACGTTGCATACTTGTATTTATTTATCTTGAGAAAGTTGACCACTGTAGGCTTCACCAAGTTGGCAGAGTTGTGGGGATCACTTTGGTCACCACTGCCCGTGATAATGGTCACATGACGAATATGCTGTGCCCTGTTCCTGCGGTATTCTGTGAACGACATGGATGGACGGACATGACTCTCAAATCACAAATTCGCAACTAGCTATCGGATCCTCATTCTTCATGACAAAAAAAAAAGTGTACAAAAAAGATTCTAGAATTAGATAAATGTTTGTTTCGTACCATTTTCAATCCAACACGATCCAAGTTTCTGAACTTTACAGGTATTGTTAACACAAGCCAGCGACCAGCAATTTGTAAGGAAATTCTTCGATCATACTTTTTGATTTAATTCGGCCACCGTCTCCGTAGGGGCGGGGGGGGGGGGCTGAAAACAATGTAAATAAACAATGTTAAAGACTGAATTTCGTTGAAAATGGATGTGTCCAAGTAATTTACTGTAATTGGGGTGGTATATAAAATTTCATATCTTTTGGTCACCTACCCGGGAAATCTTAATGTTCACCCTCCAATTCCATTATAGTATGAAACAATTAACTAGTTCACTCCATTTGTCTTACCATCCCATCTCCACATAAAATTCCTTTAAAAAATGCTGTACTTTGCAATGGTCGAAAAACATTCTGGGTTTTATTTGGTGTTATGCTCAACGAGGAAAACTTTCAAGCTTGGAGCCCTACTTTTTCCACGCTGCGTTTTTAGCTAACATTCCCAATTTTTTCCCTGTCCGCGTTTTTGCTGCGTATGTGGCACAAAACTGCGTGTTCACTAAGCGAGCCGCCTAATGCGCACATTGTGTCTAGGAGTTGTAACACAAGTGCAGAGACTCCCAGTGATGCGAGTAAAATGTGACAGTGTTTTATTGCAGTTTACAAAAATACCTAAACGCACCCTTTGAAATGAGCAGGATTCGGAGGATCTGAAGTTTATATGTTAAATCATAATCCATGAACACAGTGGTTCTCGGCGCGGGTGATATCAACCCCCCCTCCCCCCGCCCAACAGGTCGAAAGGGGGCGAAAACATAAATGGAGAACGATTTGGGGGCAAATACAGGGCAGCCATTGAGTTGTTCAACAGCACGCGGAGATGAGTTTTATGAACAGAAAAGGCCTTAATGGCCTTTTTTTTTGTTTGTTTTTTTTGTTTAGTGCATTTGATAAAAAATGTTTTCTGTTTTATAATGAATAATCAACATACCCCTGTCATTTTATAGCCTGTCTTCCAGTGAAATGTATGGGTTGGGTCTGAGTAGGGATTTCAGGAGTCGGGGTGGGGGGGGGCGGGGGGTGGAGAAGGTGGCGATGAAAGAAATTTTGGACCTCTGCCATATGTGAGTGCAGCCAGTCTCCTCAAAACACAGAGCATAATTATATTGCAGAACTGCACACTTTTCTCTGCACTGCGAGAAACGTATTGGCCCAAACCAACTGATCTGAATATCAAACTCTATGGTGCTCTGCCAGACCTGCAGAAAACCGTAGATTTTCTTAAAAGAACAAATCTGCAGATTTAGATTGGTGAACGGAAGAAGAAGAAGAAGACTAGAGTACTAGATTTATCCCTAAAAATGCTGGATACCCCACCCAGTTTAATCAAAATCACTAACATTTTAAAGCTTGTATTTGAAAGCAGTGGGCTTTCCCTGCCGGATTTGACATTTAAGCGATATACGCCTGATTTTATTTGCCCTTCTTGGCAGTGAAATCGTGCAGGGATTAACTTAATAATGCAATTAGTGTGTCAGTTCTGTACAGAGGAAGTGGGTGCTAAGTGAAAATCAAAGCAATTTGTTCACCACTGTAGAATGAAGGGCTTTCATAAGCTTTTAGATCGAACGGCAATCACAGACGCTCAGCAGCAATACAGGAGAATGGAGATCACTTACTCTGAAATTACTAGAGAGAGAGAGGGGGGGGGGAAGAGACAGACAGACAGACAGACAGACAGAGGTAGAGAGGGAGGAAGAGACATACAGACAGACAGAGAGAGCGAGAGGGAGATAGATAGATAGATAGATAGATAGATAGATAGATAGATAGATAGATAGATAGATAGACAGACAGACAGACAGACAGACAGATAGATAGATAGATAGATAGATAGATAGATAGATAGATAGATAGATAGATAGATAGATAGATAGATAGATAGATAGATAGATAGATAGATAGATAGATAGATAGATAGATAGATAGATAGATAGATAGATAGATAGATAGATAGATAGATAGATAAACAGAGGGTGTGTGTTGTTGTCACCATTTCATTGTAGAGCGCTCTGGCTCCACTTTGTCAAGACAGGCGCTACACCTAAACGTACTCTGTCATCATTATTATTACACTTTCGAGCCCTATGTAATACTGCCCTTATAAATTTCGATTTCACAATTCTTCTGAGTGCAGCCATCAGGAATTACAACAATGTGAGCCATCAAGAATTATTACCTTCTTCGTGTTCCCGTAGAAAGGCATGCAGCACTTTCATTGCCCCAGTGACGGTATGTCCGTGAAGGTCTAAACTCTCTGTGGGACTAAATTAATATAGATGCATGGTCAGGCCATATGGTTGTTGTAAGTGTCATACCAGTTATGATAATTTAGACAGATATTAGACAGATAGAGAGATAGGTAGACAAACAAATTGGCAGATAGGTAGATAGATTATAGATAGATAGATAGATAGATAGATAGATAGATAGATAGATAGAGAGATAGATAGATAGATAGATAGATAGATAGATAGATAGATAGATAGATAGATAGATAGATAGATAGATAGATAGATAGATAGATAGATAGATAGACAGACATGCAGATTGACAGATAGTCAGACAGACAGATAGATAGATAGATAGATAGATAGATAGATAGATAGATAGATATATAGATAGATAGATAGATAGATAGATAGATAGATAGATAGATAGATAGATAGATAGATAGATAGATAGATAGATAGATAGATAGATAGATAGATAGATAGACATGCAGATTGACAGATAGACAGACAGACAGACAGACAGATAGATAGATAGATAGAGAGATAGATAGATAGATAGATAGATAGATAGATAGATAGATAGATAGATAGATAGATAGATAGATAGATAGATAGATAGATAGATAGATAGATAGATAGATAGATAGATAAATAGTATAGCACCCTACAATTCTCTGCATAAAACAAGATGCCAATACTTCCCCATGGCTAAAGGCTGAAAAACAAAATATATTGCTTCCTTAAATCCCTTGAGTCTACTCGTGGAAAATTTTTTCATCAATTATTCAAGCTCAAGAATTGTGTATTTCCCTTTACACATTCTTTTTCCTTGCAGCGAACGACAGCATTGTGAGTAATGGCTTTAAGTGTGAGAACTTACACAAGAACGAACAATGATTGATTTATGAATTCAAAGCCTACAGACTTTGTTTCAGTTGATAAGGAAGCAGTTTCAATTTGCTCGTAACTTCAGGCGCCTGTAATTGCTACTGACTGTGCTGTGCTTTTATATTTTTCATTTATAATTAGCGTGTGAGTTGTTTTATTAAGTAATCAAAGAGTATATTTATTATTTATAATCCAATTGTGAACAGTTGCTAGAGGGAGGTTTGTCAAATTTCTTGCAATTCTATTTTGGGAGTCACACTTTTGTTTTCTAGATTATCTCAAGAAATCCGGTATTTTGTAGTATTTCAAGAAAACATAATAGTAGGAGAAGTAGACGTAGTAGTAGACTTGGCAGCAGTAGTAGTAGTGGTAGTAGGTAGTAGAAATAGTAGTAGGTAGTCGTTGTGGTGGTAGTAGTAGTAGTTGTAGTAGTAGTGGTGGTGGTAATAGCAGTGGTAGGTAGTAGTAGTAACAGTGGTATTGTTAGTGGTAGTAGTATTGGTGGTAGTAGCGGTAGCAGTAGTACTAAATAAAATAATAATAATAATAATAATAATAATAAATAGAGAAAGGTGTGTTAACGACAGAATCATACAATTTTAGCTTCTCTGAGGCAGTACGGCAAATCTCACTGTAATCCCAGCAGAAGTATGAACCATAGTTTTAAAGGACGAGAAAGACAATAGAAACAACCAGACCATTAGATGTACCGGTATTACATTAATTTTAACACAATGTCCTTCTAACAGTAAGTTACACTGTGCTGGTTACAGAAGATCTGTATATAAACGTGTGCATACTTGCTTAAGGGCAAAAAGCCGTTTGGGTGAGATTTATTCCTCTGTGAAGGTAGTGGTTCCGAGAGATGCAAGTCTCGATTCTTCCTTACCTGGAAATTGAAAAAGAACAGGGGAAAAAAACAGGAAAAAGGATCACAGCTTGACTAAACTAAGAAAGTGAGAACTCAAATACATTTTTTTAAAATCCAGGTATCTTGACAAAGAACACATCCATCTTCTTTTACATTATTCTATCTTCTTTTTGCCTTCATGCGTACCAGAACAAGTTAATGCTAACTCGTTGTGGTAGCGAGACAGCTGACATTAGATATGACCGTCAGAATGCTGTACATTAATATAATATTATCATCTGGACCCCCTCAGTATTGTCTCAATATGACGTCATCGGTTGAGATCTTTTTTTTCTATTCTCCGGGCCAGCCTTTGGCTTAATCCATCTAAGTTTTCTGGCAATGAGTGATGTCGTAAACGCCTCACGCAATGTCTGCCAGGGTAGTCTCCCGAGCCGTGGAATCAAACGCGTCAAATTTGGCCACTTGTTTGCAAATGGTGGTAGCTTCCGGTTGGAAACATTAATTTATGAAAGCACGTCGCCACGCGAGACCATTTTGTGAAAGCATGAATCTATTTTCAGTTCTGAGACTAAGGTGAAAGTGAGGAGAGGAAGCAGGTTTATCTTGGTCAAAAGGGTGAGATGGGGGTGGGGGCGGGGGCTGTAATTATACATTATAAGAATATAATCTTACGTTGGACAAAGGGAAGAAAAGACAGGTGAGTATTCTTTGACGATCATTAGCCTACGATTAACTATTCTAAAGAGAAAAAAAAAGGCTTCTCCCGACAACTTGAGAACATGTCAACAATGAAACTTAAAAGAAGATCTTCGCTTTTTGCATCCAACAATGAGGATATTGTATTTTCCCTCTGCATTCTTGATACTGCTGACCACAGCAAGTGAAGAAGCCAAAACAAAAATAGGAAAACAAAAGGGAAAGGTGTGGGGAGTATGAGCAACATTAAATTTATCCTAATGTCCAGCAAAGTCGGGATCATAATTATATTTGGTTCAAAACTTGAATTCCCGCACCAGACTGCCTATCCGTTATTTCTTAACAACAGCCACAAAACATTACTGTGCTGGTAAAATATGAACTCGTTCAAGGATGAAGAAAGTTTTCAATATTGGGAACGATCGATGGTGGCTGTGACCTCAATAAGCTTAGAGGTGCAAAGTTATAGCACTGAACACATGCACGGAAACGTACTTGATTAAACAGATACGAGCGCTTATGAGAAATGTGAATGGTAGTTCAAATCTCCTGTTAGCATTATCGACCGACACAGTGAGTGACAAGAAATTCATTACATGTATAACAATGTTTAATAAAAATACAGCGCTCATGTTTTTAAAAAATTTTTTTTAAGCTGTCATACCATTTCCACCTACTACAATATAATAAGATATATCTTATCCATCACTTACCAGTCATTCAAAACACTCCCTTCAGTATCAGGATAACGCCATGGTCATAACAAAATTGCATATATCATTTTTAACATTCGTACAGTAATGTCTCTGATAAATAAAATAATGATTTTTTGTTTCGTTTCTTGAATATCACAAAGGTTTGTTTCGTGCCTCCAAAATCTGTATTTTGAGGTGAAATTTCTAAACGTTTGCACAAGTGACAAGATTTGCAAAACAAAGACTTTTTTTTTTTGCGGGGTTTCTGGATAAGCTCTACAAATTATATAGTTGGTAACTGTGTTATGACTAAAAATAACTTACTTTGTTAAAGATGAAGAGACCAGTCATGACCGAAATGTAAAGAAAGACGACGATGATGCCCATGACTTTGTTGACAGGGAGAACCAGTGCCAGACAACCAAGAGCCAAAAGGGACATGGCAGGAGGGTTCAGGGGGCGGAGCTTAAAGATGACAATGACAATCCCTATGGCAACGCTTGCCACAATGGCCGTTACTTTCCTAGAAAACACAGGAAGATGTCAAAGGTTAACAAAGAGTTTAAGGGAAGGTTTTACTCATTATGTTTCCAGTCATTCAAATATTAGTCATTTATATGCTAACAAAACAGAATATCCAACCAACCAACCAACCAACCAACCAACCACCTATCCACCCACCCACTCAACCAGCAACAAACTCGCCAGCCAACCAACGAATCAACCAACCAACCAACTATCCACCCACCCAACCAAGCAACAAACTAGCCAACCAACCAACCAACCAACATCCTATTATACAAGCCTCCAGTCACCAAATCGTGAACCACTAAGCTTACCAAGCTACTAAAACGCCCAGTGTGCAGACGGCCTAAGCTTACAAGTGGACAATCCATCAGCAGGAAAACCTACTATATATAATGGCGGTTAACTGTAGAGCTTAGTTTTGACTCGGAAACAAACGGAATAGTTGTGCATAAAGCTAGGATGTGTACATGTCCTGTACAGTGCACATTAACCAAGGACTGTTTTTACCTTAGTGAAGCACCTTGAAAGAGCTGAAGTTTTCAACATCTTACCAAGAGCAAAAAACGTATTTAGCTCAGTATCTCACTTTTACCCCCATATGTATGACGGGTGCGATATACGTATTTAGCTCAGGATCTCAATTTTAGCTCTTATGTATGACGGGTGCGATATACGTATTTAGCTCAGGATCTCAATTTTAGCTCTTATGTATGACGGGTGCGATACACGTATTTAGCTCAGTATCTCAATTTTAGCTCTTATGTATGACGGGTGCGATACACGTATTTAGCTCAGTATCTCAATTTTAGCTCTTATGTATAATGAGAATGACGGGTACGATATGCAACTGACTCCTTCAGTTAGATCTAGTGCCAGTTTTGAGAAAGCGACTATTGATTATCCTTTACCGCGGACACGAACAAAACAAGTGTCAAATGTCAAAATTTAAAAAAAAAATGCGAGGGATAGGAGCAAACCGGGCCGGCAGGCTCGGCTAACAATACATCATTCATATTTAAAGTGAGATCCTAGCAGAGCCCCCCTCCCTCGACGTATCCATGACTCTCTCACGCCAACAACCCCCCCCCCCCAAAACCAGATGCTCATCCTAACCACCACCTCCCATGATTCTACTTCATACCGCAACTGCTCAACGTTTCCACGACCCCCTCAAGCCAAGGACAACACGCGGACGCCACACCACACCACTCCCACCCCACCCCTGCCCGTGCTTCCATCCAGGACATTCATGCCAAGGGCAAACCCCAAACCCTATCCCCCCCCCCATACACACACACACACACACACACACACACCAGCCTCCATCCTCCAACCCACCCACCCCTTTCCTAAACATATCCAAGAAGTTCATGCTAAAGACACCTTCCTACCTTAGACATCTCTACCTCCACTGGACCCGACCACCATTCCCAACCAACCCCTCCCGCCTTTGCAACATATTATATGCACGATATTTACGTTCTACCTCCTACCCTCCACCCCCCCCCCACCCCACCCCTCACCCCATTCCCAAACTTCCACTCCACAACTCACCCGAAAATAGCCGTTGTTGTGAGCGCCATGACAAAGACCACAACACGCTCTGTGGGAAGGTCGTAGTCCCCATAGGTAACGATGCCAGCTACCACTATGATGATGAGGGCGAAAGTGGTCATTGGGTCAAACAGCATAGACGAACTGATGGCCGTGTGGAGAAGGAGAAGCAGAATTGGCTCTGGGTCAAGCTAAAATAATAACAGTAAAAAAGATGTGAGCGAGAGAGAGAGAGAGAAAGAGGTGTCTATAAATAGCAAGTTCAAGGTCGGCTTGGGGCGTCCTGTCTTAGTTTCATATACCCATCGATTCTGAAATGTACCCGTTTCTGCATGTGCATGCATCTCTAGTCCTTCGCCCACAATTTAAAAAAATAAAAAAGCGACTCGACTGCAACGCAACAAATGTGCCCGCTTGCCCCCTTTTTCAATACCTTTTTTCTCTTTTAGGATTTGAGGGGAGAGAGGATTTAGACCCAAACACAAGAAAACTTTCTAAAAAAGGTCCCTGTGAAAACAAAGAGCCAGGTTGGCCACATGATTCAATCAGTACCTCCATTATTAAAAATTTAGTAGTTTATCAATTGTCGATTAGAAGTAAGAAAGCCGATACAGTATGTACTGAGGCCCAACGGGCAGATATTCGATGTATAATACTGCTATCGTAAGAATGTCAATTATTTGAGTTATGAGTTTGAGTTTGAGTTTTACAGTGCGTCGGCATGGATAACGGCCACTTTGCGCTCTTCACGGTCTATTTGGGTACACTTTCTTTATTTACATGTATCAGAGCTGTCAAGTTTAACAATAACATAGAATTAAATACATTCACATAATTTTAACACATTGGTAAAATTCTTTTAAAAAATGGGAAAAGTTTTGTAAACGAGTAGAAAAGTTATTAAATGAAGCTGTAGATCTTAGCCTGTCTCAGAGAGGACAGGATGCGTTGCGGTTCCAAGTCAGAAAATAATTCTTCCATGGATCCGCAGCCATAGTGCCTTCTTCGGATACGCATGTAGTCTACACATTCAATCAAAATATGTTGCACTGATAGTTGGCAATTCCATGCCACACGTTCGGGGAGGGGGGGATCTTCCCCCCGAAGTGAAAAATGATGCGTGAGGTGGGAATGACCCAGACGGAGTCTACTAAGGACAATTTCATCTCTCCTATTTTGTTGTGAATTATTGTTTAATCGCATAATTGGTTGGTTTATTGTTTGGGTAATTGTCTGAGTGCTCACATTTGTGTTTACAATAGAGTGCATAAATACAGTGGGTACAAGGCAAGAACAAGGAAAACAGTAAGAAGGTCAGCGTCATTGTCTTCCAGTTTAGCGTACAAAGAATAAGTATTGTATGTGGGAGCGTGTTGCTTGCATGTTTATGTGTACACTTGTGTTTTGTTTGTTTGTTTACTTTGCTTTCTCCCTCCCCCCAAAATAATAAAAGGTTAAGTAATTTATGTGGTTATATTTTGAGTATATTTTTATGTGTACAGTTTAATGGTGTTTACCAATATTCTATTGATTAAACAAATTAGACTGTACAATAAATACTAGAGGTAATGTATATGAAATGGCATATTGTACATCTAAAAGAATATTCAGTTAAAGCCAGTGGAGGTAAAAATTCACATACAGACATTAAATTGTAAAATCAGTAAGAAAGCTATTACAAGAGAAAAACCACAAGCTAAGTCCAGGGAATGATCCAGTTGCTTGCATGAAGGAGTAGCTGCAAGCACTTGTGTGTCTCGGTGAGTTGCATGAGTTCGTTGCTTGCATGTATGTTTAAATGAATTAATTGAGTAATTATTTGTATTAATATGTCTAGGCAAGTGCATGAGTCAGTGCACGCACACATGTCTGATGAATGCTCACAGGTGAAGTAAGATGTGTTTTGTTGAGTTAAAGGTGTGAGTGTAGTGGAAGATGATTAATTGCGTGAGTAAGAGAATCAATCAGCCAGTCAGGGAATCAATCAGGAGTGAGTGAGCGAGTGAGTGAGTGAGTGAGTGAATGAGTGAGTGAGTGAGTGAGTGAGTAAGTATTAATGAATGAATAGGTGGGTAAGTGAGTGAGTGTTAATGAATGAATAGGTGGGTAAGTGAGTGAGTGTTAATGAATGAATAGTGAGTGAGTGAGTGAGTGAGTGAGTGAGAGTGAGTGAGTGAGAGTGAGTGAGTGAGTGAGTGAGTGAGAGTGAGTGAGTGAGTGAGTGAGAGTGAGTGAGAGTGAGTGAGTGAGAGTGAGTGAGTGAGAGTGAGTGAGTGAGAGTGAGTGAGAGTGAGTGAGTGAGTGAGTGAGTGAGTGAGAGTGAGTGAGTGAGTGAGAGTGAGTGAGTGAGTGAGTGAGAGAGAGCGAGAGAGTGAGTGAGAGAGAGCGAGAGAGTGAGTGAGTGAGTGAGTGAGTGAGTGAGTGAGTGAGTGAGTGAGTGAGTGAGTGAGTGAGTGAGTGAGTGAGATGGTGAGTGAGTGAGATGGTGAGTGAGTGAGATGGTGAGTGAGTGAGATGGTGAGTGAGTGAGATGGTGAGTGAGTGAGTGAGTGAGTGAGTGAGATGGTGAGTGAGTGAGCGAGTGAATGAGCGAGTGAATGAGTGAGCGAGTGAGTGAGTATTAATGAATGAATAGGTGGGTGAGTGAGTGAGTGAGTGAGTGAGTGAGTGAGTGAGTGAGTGAGTGAGTGAGTGAGATGGTGAGTGAGTGAGATGGTGAGTGAGTGAGATGGTGAGTGAGTGAGATGGTGAGTGAGTGAGCGAGTGAATGAGTTGGTGAGTGAGCGAGTGAATGAGTGAGCGAGTGAGTGAGTATTAATGAATGAATAGGTGGGTGAATGAGTGAGTGAGTGAGTGAGTGAGTGAGTGAGTGAGTGAGTGAGTGAGTGAGTGAGTGAGTGAGTGAATGAGTTGTCCAATAACCCAGCCGGTCGCCCAGTCACGCGTAAGTGAATCATTCCAACTAATCTATCCAATACAAGACAGTACATCGATCTGCTTCACTTTTTCCTACAACGCATATTGTTTTCCACCACATTACTCACTCTGTGCATCGTTACAATCGATAAAGCGTCAAAATGTTATGTTTTTCTCTGCGTTTTGTTTCCGTCGACCGGCTCAATTCCAAAGTATGCTGCCCTGGCATAAAGGATTTATAACCGTACATAGAAACAAAATTACTGAGCAAAATTACTCAAGAATTACCATAAAAATAGATAAGTTGTGGACACCTGTAACATCTGGGTAAGCAATGAAAAAGAAAGGTTCTGGGATACTGCACGGATCTATAGTAAGATCGATAACCTCAATACAAAAGTATGGAGCATCGGTGCGTAAGATGAACTGATAATCTGTTACGTGTTTGGGCACAAATACCAAGTTTGTAGTGGAAAACCATTACGCGTAAGTGTTTAAATAGCTTTCAACTGATTACAAAAGTCTTTTATTTGAGGAATGGGCTACTCATGTGAAATACCTACTTATTTACCTACCTAATTATTTACCTACCGACCGACCTATCTATCTCTCTATCTATCTCTCTATCTATCTATCTATCTATCCATCCATCCATCGATCTATCTATCTATCTATCTGTCTATCTATCTATCTATCTATCTATCTATCTATCTATCTATCTATCTATCTATCTATCTATCTATCTATCTATCTATCTATCTATCTATCTATCTATCCCTTTCTCTCTCTCTCTTTATCTATCTATCCACCCGTCCGTACGTCCGTCCGTCCTTTCGTCTGTCTGTCTGTCCGTCTGTCGAATTTTTTTTTTTTTTAAAGGGCAAAATATCCCTGCAAACGGAGCTATGATAATAATGATTTTTTTAAATGGGGTCACTCATTTTTTCTCTGATGTGCTGCTCACGTTATTTGTTACACAGAAGCCGGTCTCCAGCAGCCCGCGTTTACATTTACATGCCTGTGTTATGCACATAATGTTTTATTAGGATTTAATAATGCATGGCAATTGAATGCACTAGACAATTGATTGAATGCACCGGGCTCAGTTGTGGGATGCCGGGTAAATTGCCACATAAAAGCGTTTTGCTACATGGTATCGTTAAACAGCTGGTTGTCTGGTTGTAAAAATACAGTGGCTTATGTTTATATTATTGTTGCAGCGATAAAGTATTGGTCTCTGTGATTCTCCACTGCAAAACGTATAGATTAAAAAGAAAAATAGTCCGTAGGTGTTGGGAATAAAACAACAATTGGGAATCTTATTTTATGAATTAGAATGGGGTGTTTCAACAGCGTCAGTGGCATAATAATAATAAAAAGAAGAAGAAGAGTAAGGACAACGGCATAATTATCAAGTATAATTTTTCATTATTCCCCTCGTTAAGAACAACAATTACGCTCGTTTGCAAGACATGTTCATTTGTACAAATTTAAGTGACAGCAAAGCCAAACCTGAGAAACTGCTGAAGACATGCGACTATTCCCTAACATAAGTTAAGGCCCTTAAAGTCCATATTTATATTAGATCTACAAGGCTTTTCATTTTCTGGGAAGGTAACCCCCCGTCCCATCCCACTCCAAGGGAAGGTAATCCTCCCCCCCCCCCCGCCCCCACCCCACCCCACTCCAACAGCAGATATATTTTGACAGGTCTGGGCAATTTGCCATTTGTTTGATAGCCGAGCCATCTACTCTAGACCTAGATTCAATAATAAAGTCTTAAAAAATACGGTGCTTGTTTCTGCATCGCATTATCAAAATTCACATGTAAATATTTTGCAATATCGATGTCGCGGAAAAACTTATCACTGCTAATTTGCTCCAGATTACTTCCTTTATTTATTCGTGTTCATTGAAGAGGACAGTGCTATTTATAAATAAATATTGAAATGAAAATTTAAACATGAATTTTTTTTTTTAAAGTAATGCGAAATGAAAATTTCATCCCTTTCTTCGGTACCTTTGATCTATCCTGTCTATACTGAAAGGTTTTTATATAATATAATTATGTAAATTTTTTTTTGGGGGGGGGGTTCTGTTCAGTTATTTGTATGAATTGTTTTATCAAACAAAAAGCTGAGACAAGACAAAGACCTCATAGATCTTGACAATGGATGCAGCTAAAGCAGCAACTGTAGCCAAGGCGACCGTAGAGTTGACCATCAGGGCTACGACGATGATCTGCAAACACAGAATGCTGAGGATGAACTTCTTCAAGCCGGGTGCGAAAGGTCGAATGGTGTCCACCCACGTCATGATTGCGCTAGGTGAAGCGATGATGAAGAAATGCCAAACTCTTTAACTCTGCAGGTATGCGTGCGTTCTCTCTCTCTCCCTCTGAATTCCTTGCAAATTCAGAACAAGCGCGATCACTTTGAAGAACAAGAACTTCTTAGCTAGATAGACGTGCGAAAGAAGACTGAAACGTGCCAAGAAGCTCTGCGAGTGGTGCTTTGTGGAATGTGCAAGAGAAATGACGGAAGCTGAAAGTAAAGCCGATGCTGACAGCGATCCAAGGCCGTACTAACTATCCAAACAGCTATTTGAACGGTTAAGTTACCACACTCGGAATGGATGATGTGTTGTTTTTTTCAGAACGACAGTCAGGAAAAATAATTCTCTGTGTGACAAATACTCCTCTGCTAAGAAGGCAAATGCAGTCAAAGCTCTTTGGAACTCCTCCGACGGTTAATGAAGACACCTAGGCTAATTGATATTTATGGAATCCCTTGAATAGCTTGTAAAATTCCTGGACTGCAATGCAACAAGAGAATCTCAGGGTGAGTGCTCAGCCCTGAACTCTCTGAATGAAGCAGATTCGCACAATGAATAAGTTATAAGAAAAAACACGCACACACACTTCAGCTTATAAGCCAGAAGTCTACACGTGAATATTTTTCCGCACTGCTTCAAATCCAGATGCACTTGCTGTATCTCTCAAAACGATATATGGATACAGAATGGAATCCTGTTGCTACAATGAATGCGCAGTTAGATATAAGCACGCAATTAAGAGATCATACTTTTTTCTCTTCATCCCGTTCAAGATGCAACCGATGTCCATTGAAAATCAAGCACCACTCGTCTACAAAGCAACGCGAGCACTGACAAAATTCTCCAGTGCACAAAAGGCCGCCCTGAGCTGCTGGGAGCTGAAGTTGAAACTGCAGCTTGTGCGATCAGCTTCTGAAACCGTTATGCCATTTGTGTCGATAGCTGTATGTGGGCTGTGTGTCTGTCAACAATTTGAAAAAACAACAACAAAAAAACAGCGCATTTCCTCTACTTCTCTCTATTGGCTGGCCTCAAGCTGTTACACCACCTTAGCTGGTCTGATCAATAGCACACCTGGGGAATTGTACAAGCGTAGACCAAAAGTATCATCCTTTCATAAGCCTGCCATTCTAATCGGATACGAAACTATCCTAGCCATATCTAGTGTTTATTGCAGTTTTGAAATGCAGAGTAAACACAGCGAAATTGTTTGATACTTACTGTCCTCTTCCACTGTTAATACAAGGTCACAGTCTTCATCGTTAGATCTTGTGTCCATTGTCAGCTCTCCCAACTGGGACAAATAATCAGTCCAAAGTCATGTGTATATGCCTCAGCTGTGTTCAGAAGCTATAATACGATGTGTGCATGCATGTGTTTGTAAGTGTATGTGTGGGAGGGGATAAACTGAGTGGACAAGTGGATGAGTGTAAAACATGCTCATGAGCCCATCTGAGGAAGTTTTAGAATTGATGTTTCCTTGACTGGTTTGTTCTATAAATGTTCTTTGTTCAGAGTAAACGTTCGCAATTTTTACATTGCACATGCATATATAGTAAAAAAGTGCACTTTGTAGCTAACATTTAGCTCTGATATTTAGATATGATGGATTTTCCTTTCGACATCGTGTAAAGGCCTGGTTATAATTACCCATCAGTCAAATTTTTGCACTGTCAAACGAGTACCCTATTAACATTTCCCTGATGTATTGATACTGCCGGAGTGTGCCACAGGGCCATGCATCTAAAGAAAAACTTCCATCACTGAGGAAATCATATATTATACATGTATTATTATCCGCATCGTTCAATTTGTTTTTCTTCATTTCGCAACTGGATCGACTATATTCCATCGACGCCACGTTTGGTGTTTTTTTTTAATGCTGAAATAATCCATAATACTTCACTTTCACTGCGTAACACCGATCTTAACAATCGAAGCCTGATATCTGGCCTTAGTGCAAGTTTCTGTGAGCCATGTCAATAAAATATATTGTGTGTTGAGTTTTATCAGGGCATCAACAAATCAAGATGAGCAGTTACCATAAACATCTGATCTCTTTTACATCGTCAAACACAGCTTCATGTCTGACAGAGCGCTCATTCCTCAACTTTATCCAGCCTTGTTGACTCAGTAGAGTTCAATTGATACAGTAAAGTTCAATTGATACAGTAAAGTTCAATTGATACAGTAAAGTTCAATTGATACAGTCAAGTTCAGATAGGTGTGTAAGTTAACAATGATCAGCTTATGTGGACAAGCAACGTTGATCGTTGAGCGCCTAGGTCGAAACATTGATTGAATGAATGAGCTTATTGCAACGGCTGCTCCCTCAGTGCTCCGGATAGACCTTACATGAATCATTATTTAGTTAGGCTTGCAGGGCGTGACAGTGAGCACAGAACAGATTGACCTATTGTACGGCGTCGAGTACACAAACAGAGCGTAACTTAATGTGATATGTCAGTGGTTCTCAACCTTTTTCATGCAATCGCTTCCTTTAGGCTCCAATTGTTCTGTCATCGCCCCCCTCTCAACCCCAAAAATCTCTACTAAAACCCAGCAGATACATTTCACAAGAAAGGGACATTGCACACAAAATATGATGTTATGACATTCAAAGCGTCATTAACGACACTGGTTATAATTCCTTATGCCTATAAAACAGAACGCATTCTTTATCAAATGCACGAAAAAAAATGGCTTTTTGTGTTCGTAAAACCCGTGTACGCGCGTTGTTGAAAACGTCAGTGGCTGCCCTGCATGTGCCCCCAAATCTTCCCCCATGCCTGTTTTTTTTACCCCCATTGCATTGTCCACCTTCATGGTTTTCGTCCTCTTGTCGCCCCTTTCTTAGTTTTCGTCCCACCCCCCTCCCGGGAATCAAACTCGGGGGCCATATTGCCCACATTGAAAACCACTTTGATATATTAATATAGTAAAGTGGGGAGAAGAGTTACTGCCCTTAATACGGATAATGTCTATTGAATGTCATCATGAGATATTCAGTGTAAAGGCAAAATAAATATGTGACTGGCAGTAGAAATGGTATGAGTGGTGGTAATGGTGGCTGATAAGATCAAAGATGAGAAAAAAAAAAAACACGAGAGGTACCCAGCGTAGCCCGGTATAAACCGTTGCCTCCCCCCCCCCCCCCCCCGCTTCTCCCTCCCACCTGCTTTCTCCCTCTCTCTCTCTCTCTCTCTCTCTCCTTCCACCGCCACTCTCTGCCGCCCCTTCACTCTTCCATCTCTGCCCTATCTCTCTATCATTCCTCCTATATCTCTCTCTCTCTCCTTACTTCTACTCTTTGTGTCCTCTTCCCAATCTCTCGCCTTCGTATTCCCCTATCTCTCCCTCCCTCCTCTCGCTTCTTTCTCTCTGTCTCTCCCGTTCCTCTTTCTCCTCTCACATTATTATCACCAGTATCATTATTTTGGACATATGGTCAGTTTGGTTTGACCTAGAAATCAACCACTTACTCAGGAAAGCTTTCACACTTAAGGAGTTGAAAATCAAAGCCCACTTGGCAGCGATTTGACCATCTTACGATTTGTCACCCTTCAAAATACTGATATCGAATACTATCTTCTACCGTACCTGAAAACATTGAGCATCGAATGCGTCGAAGTATTAAATAAAAATAAAGCCGAAAATCGAATTACAAAACAAAACATACCAAGCCCCACTTATGTGAACATTAAGTTTGTGCGTGGATCTGGCAAAGTCGGTCTCAAAGTGACATTTTTACACCTCTTTAAAAAAATCAAAATATTTTATTTCTGAGACGATTTAAAACAAAATATTTTAACCGAATGGCTAATCTTTCATTTTACAAGTAAATCTCAATTTCCATGGAAACTTTTCCCCCCTCTGGAGAGGTTTTCTCATGTGAAGCCCGATTTCACCAGATCCACTCACATTTTTCTCAGGAGTATCCCTATAAAATAATTTTGCACCTATCGATTTTCAAGTCCTCATTTGTCGAAAGTTACCTCGCTGAATCGAGTTGAAAAAACCGGATCGTTCCATCGATACGTTATTTTGAGATCACCCTTGTCCATGCAAAACAAATCGTTCTCCAGCCAGCCTGGCATTTTTTTTTTTTTTAGTAAACCCAGTTTTTTCCCGTGAATCACTTGACTTTATCTGGCACATGGGCAGCTGCTGCAGATAGGCCTGGAAGGGGAGGATTTGGCCAGGTGGTCCCCACGGTTGCTCCGATCTTGGAAGTATTCAGCACTTTGCTAGAGGACATAAGGAAGAATGGTGGCTTTGATGATGAAATTTATGACAATATCATTGACAAAAATTTGACACGGAAGTAAAGTAAAGCGGACGATGGCACAAATAACGGCGTTACCAAGAATATCTGTAAGACTGGTAGGATTACCAATGGGAGGGGGGGGGGGTCTCTACATTAAACCGATGTTGACGCGATGTCTTAACTAGCAAAATTTGGTAGGAACGACGTCACTGATATGTGCATACTAGACGTCAGTCTTACGCGTCAGATTTTCCATAGGCTTGCTGGCTGAGTCACTTTTTAAAACTATTTTTTCTTTCCCGCCCAGCAACCCCAAGTCAAAACCGACATAGCTCAAGTTTGCTCATAGGGGATGTCGTCATTTGGACGCAGGTCCTCTGGTTACGACATGGCGCCGTCGTAGGCCTCGCGTAGAAAATCCACACACTACGGTAACCCTAGCTACCAACTCTAAGGAAGGCTTCTACAAATCTACGCCGGAATAGCGTTGGTTGCTGGCCGGGTCATATTTTCTTCTTCTTCCAGGGTATTTTGGTTGAATCCCCCCACCACCCCCCCCCCCCCGTTTCCTTTTACTTTATTCTATCTCTACAATTAAACGTTATGCTGCAGGATATTACATCAGGTTTTAAGCGCTGTTGATAATGACGCAGATAAATTTATTAAGGTAAAGCTGGGTTTTCATGTGTACGGAAACGGAAACGACAAAAACCTTTCAAGTAATGATATAGAAAGAATGTTTTCATATGTACGGTAACGCCGTTTCCATTGCCGCATCCGCACACATGAAAAACTTAACTTTATTGTGAAAAAAAAACAACAACGCCCACAGTACCAATACATGTTTTTCCTTCCCAGAGTACAGAAACTTACATAGCAAATAAATAGCAAGTTTTAAAGAATTGAAGAATAGGATTACGGAAAATGCAACGATGAAGTACACAAATGATAACACCTACGGAAAGAGCAAGCTCCACAAAATGAAAAATGAAATGACTCCGTGGAGATTGGACCAGAGGAAGTCCTACCACAGCGTCCCAGTAAAATTATTCATCAATGAGATTGTATTATGCATGTCTTTTTGTTCTTCATTATAATATAATTCAGCAAACAATCGTTCATGCTACTTTAACTTACATGTCAACCTCTGTCACTGCTCTTGACAATGATAATATATTTCCTATAATATAATATTTCGTTTCCTTAATTTTCAGAAAGTATTCAAAACGCTGTCGGATTCTGAGAGTATTTGAACAGGATCTGCATTAATTGCTATAATCCGTTGTTTTAGCTGTATTTTGAAGAAAAGTGTTCTTAAAATTTCCAATGACTTTACAATATTCATCGCGGTATTTTGCTCTGAGAATATAAAATCAAGATACCGAACCAAAGATACGCACAATCTATAATCAAAATACATACATGTACTTTGTAGCTGACTTTTGGCTGTGATATTTTTTTTTAAATCTGAATTTTCCTTTTGACATCGTGTAAATCGCGGCTTTAGTTCTTATTTGTTCCAGCTCCATTTTTTGCACTACTGAGAAATTCAACGTTAAACGTTTGCGGCTTTAGTATTTATGATAAGGAGTTAGAATAAATGGGAACTGTGAGACAACTTGATAAGTGCCACAACGCATTTCAAACAAGTGTCAAAAGTGCGTTTGTTATTCATGTATATCTTCTATCGACTTAAAAATCTTCAGATTTTCAGGAAATGGAGATGGAGCAAACAAGAACTAACTCCGCGAAGTGCCCGACAAAATATGTTGATATTTACAGTACATACCCAGGTGACCAGACCGTAGAACAAACTATGTACGACAACGATAAAGAACGCTTCCATGCTGTTGTGATAGAGATAGGCCAAGCCGCCCAGAAAAGCTGTGATGGTGAAAGCGTTGTGCAAGATGCCAACTCGATTTAACAGAAGGGTGCCGGGGATGATCATCATAGTTCCATAGTTACTGTCTATACTCAGGGATGCTACTGTTGCTCCGATGAACACTGTTAAGATTACGGCACTTTCCAGGTAAGGGCAGTTCCAGAGGCCTTCTTTGACTTTCCTGGGACGACCCATTACGGGTATCCGAACCAATTACGATGTTGTGATTTGGATGGTGTTGACTTTGCTGCTTCTCAGTGTGACAATTTAGGATGGTTTTTCCTGTGGGAACCAGCAGATCTTTGATAAAGCAGTTTCTTTTGTGACTTCAGAAGAAAAAAAAAAGGCGTCATTGTAAATCTAAACTGGAATTGAAGTTATCGGAAAACATAACACTTCTCGACTTTCCTGGTGATCACCCGCACTGTGGTGAACGATAGCTTCAGTAATTGCTTTCATTTCCATTCTTTTAAGATTTATTGTCTAGTTTTCTTGTTGCTTATTTTTTTACGCGTGGCTTCCCGTTTTACAACGCTCTCTCTCTCTCTCTCTCACACACACACACACATACACACAAACTCTGTCCCTCTTTTTCTCTTTGTAACATTTAACCTTGAGCTCGCCCTGCCGTGACCCCCACAGAAATGTAACTTTGTGTGTGTGTGTGTGTGTTAAACATGTACATGTAATTCATTTCAGAAAATGCTATACTATACAGTACATGGACAATTGGTGTATAAACCTGTCACCTGTGAACATCTTAGCCCACTGGCTTCTCTGTTTTGTCTTTCTCCTGATTTTGGCAAACAGCTACGATTAAAAGTTTCTCGTGCAGACTTACAGACAACTGAACTGGTAGATGCAGACTGATGGAAGCCTTCAGCAGCACCTTTCTGCTATGCATGGCATAGAGAGGTCCTGCTTCGTTCTCTGTTTGTGTTGTGGCGTCAACACTGCTCAAAGGCTTGTTCTACATTTCCCGTTCACAGATAGTGCAAAATTGTGTTGATCGATCATTAATTAAACTCTTTTTTTTTTCCAAGCCAGAGACAATGAGGCATTGAAATGTTCTAAACTTTAAATCATTTATTGAGTATTGATTGCTGCCGGGGCATGTAGCAATCAAAGTGGCTGTCCTGATCGCGACGTTTGTACATGTTTGTCCCAACTCCACTTTTTGCACAGCTGAGAAATTCGACGTTAAATGTTTGCGGCTTTAGTATTGTGGTAAGGAGTTAGAATCATGGAGGTACTAATAGCTCCATGGTTAGAATAAATCGGAACTGTGAAACAAATTGATAATGCCACAGCGCATTTTAAACAAGTGCATGTATCAAAGTGTGCATTTGTTATACCACTTTTACATACCTTTTGGTCTCCAGTTTGTCAGAAAATGGAAATAGAACGAACAAGAACTAGGGTCGCGTGAGCCATCCCCCCCCCCCCCCGCCACCTCCCCAATGTATGTTGGTTGCCCTCAGCTAATAGATTATATGCACTGACATTATACATGTACCACATTCTTTAGGCCAAATCTGCATTTTTTTTATACGGATGATATCAGTTTATCGCTATGTGAGGCGACATGATAGATCTGTACAAATATATGCACGGTCTCTACGACGTGGATAGGCCAAGGTTTGAACCAGCTACCATGCGCGGCACCAGGGGACACAATCTCCTATCAAAAAAAAAAACACTGCAGTGTAAACGTCAGGTTAAGCTTTTTTTCTCAGAGAGTAGATAACAGTTGGAACGCCCTACCAGACAGTGTTGTCACTGCCCCTACTCTCAACTGCTTTAAGTCCAGGCTGGACGCTTACTGGCATGATAAGCCAAGTATGTTTGATCCCACATGCCAGCAGTAATACATGTACCAGGTTACAGTACTGCTTGTCACGCATGCCACACGTAATGTAACTATTACAGTGTAATACCAAGGAGCGGCGAACTAGCCTTAAAAAGGCTGCAACGCCGAAATATTCAAGATTCAAGATGTGTCGTTGAACTTCACATCCTTCCAAGCCCTCAGTTTTCCTCACTTTGTTGCCGGCTAAATGAGGCTGGTTGGATAAATGAGGCTGGTCCTACTGTAGGAATCTGAAGATGAAAATAGATAAGGTCAGAGACTGAGACCATTATCATGTACACAAAATTTTGGCCGTGTACTGAGTTCTATCTGCAGGTTTTGTGGCCTTTTCTGCAACCATTTGGTTGACGAGGTCAAGATTACAGATAGTGCGAAAGGGATCTACTAAATTGTCGACAAAACATTTCAACTCAAGTTCACAGATTTGAAACTCAGTTGAGATCATACAGAGAGACACCCAGATGAAAATGTTAGCATTTCGAAACAGCGAGATGGATTTAACATGTTTGAAACCCACATTACCAACGTAAAGATCAATACATATAAATTTTTACTTACCGCTATATCAGCCGTGACTGTCGGCTAAGCTGCTGGGCAATACAATGTATTTCTCTCTTTAGGAACTGCTATGTTATGTTAAAGATAAAGAGGTTCAGCTTAGCATCAGCCTTGCAGCTGCTCCAATTTGTTTCATGAGCTTGCGCCGCCCTGATGCGCAAAGTCAAAATTGGGCAAAAAGAAAAAGTTGTATGTTGCGAAGCCCTGCGTGAGAAATAAAACCCAAACGGTACAAAGCAAACTAAAGAGATAGCCCTGCTGCGACCCCACAGTTTTTCTGTGGTTTTTATGATATTCCTGATGCGCAAAGTCAAGTAGTTCCTTCTGCACTTTTCAGCACTAATCATAAACCTAAAAATAATCTCAAACTATGCCCCCCGAAAAAGGATAACATTCTGATGGTATTTTATTACCTTTAGCCGGTATGTGACATCGACAACAAATCTATGCGGTGAGTCGTTACAATAATAGGCCTACTGTTCGAAATAGATCTTTTGATTGTCTCGTTCTTCTAATCATATCACTGACTTATAAAGTCCGGCTTTGATTACGGCTATTGAATCTTTCCCAAAGACTTTCTGTGATGTTTAAATTTGATTAAATCAACGGCGTTCTTCCTCTAATGGGCCTTAGGCACGCCAGTACAGGAGTAGGTGCAGCACGTCATAAACATTATATGGGGTAAACAAGAAAACACACGAAACTCGTAAATATATTACAGGATTGGTGGAGTACCATGTTCTTGCACTACATTTAATTTTTTCATTTCAAAAGAGGGCATATTGCAAATTTAATTTTGATTTTCTTTGACAGAAAACTTCTCTAGGGCCCATACCTATACCTATGCATTTTGTACCAGACTTTAATCAGCAGATCTTTGTGAGACAATTTTATTATGCAGTACACGTATTATGTATACGATCACAAGTAGTGACCATAATACAGACTAGAATCCATTGTTCATAGACTCATGTGATAGTATTTTTATAAACTGTGGGTAGTAGGCCTATTTGTGATTTTGTCTATCTTGTATACGACAAATAGATAAAATTATGATATTCGAAAAAGCAACTGAGCTAAACCTGCCGCTAGCCCTTTTATTTTTTTAACCTTCTGATGCCCAGTGTTCCATAATTATATTGAAAACATGACCATGAAATATCTTCTAATTTGCCAACATGTACTGTTTCAGTGATACATAGTTACACTTTCCCCCTTATTTAACTACATGTATGTTAAATCATACACGTATTGGTAAGTTGTTGTTTTTTTATTGTTGGTTTTTTTTTTTTAAAGCAACAATAATTTATGCCTGGGCAGTATAGGGTTAATGACTTTCCTGTGGGAGATACCTGGTGAGTAGATACATGTAGTGCAGCTGATTCAAAGTTATTTTTTAGCCATTTTCAAATCCAACATCCCTTTCGTGACATCCATGTCCTTTCAGCCGAAACTGTATGCACTGTCAATGGGCCACCTAGTGGACAGCTTGTTTTCGCTCTCGTCACATCAAAGATTTCAAACGCCATCATAGAATTCCAGGGCCAGAGACTATAGAAAGGACAGACGTAGTGACCTTTACTCTGGACAGGTTGCTAAAACCTAAGCGAATCCAATGTTTTTGAAGAAAAAAATCCCGAAACATGTCATATCCATGGCTCGAAGAGAACCAAAGCCCTACGAGGGGATAGCCACGCTCAGCACACTTGCTATTCCTTTAACTTTCCTGTGTGTCAACGGTGTGGCTTTTGCCATTGACCCCAACATGGCAGCCGTCATGCTGGTGCCCAACATCTTCGTGCTGTTTGAGTTAGAAATTGTGGGATCTACCATCGCAGCCGGAGTCTTCGCCTTTGCGGCCGCCTTCATGGCTCTTCGGAACACGGAGAATTTTTTCATCCTAGCCGTTCACAGTTTATTTTACATGGCCATTTTGCTGGTAAGTGGTGTCGTTAGTTGTGTCTCACAAGGATTAGATAACGATATGATGTAGAGCCCGAAAGGTGCTCAGACCACGTTTGCAAAGACCCCCCCCCCCCCAACCCTCGAAACAAAGAGAGAGAGAGAGAGAGAGAGAAAAAAAAGACAGATTTTAGACTGTGACTGACAACACATGTATTGTGTGCTAAATTGACGTGTTCATTGTGATTTGGTCAGAACATATGAGGCGAATATTTAAAAAATTAGAATTTCTGACAATCCTGGGCTCATTGGGTTTGCAACTGGTGAAGCGCTCAAGAGAGCTTGGAAGAATTACAAACCTCAGAACAGTAGAGCACAGACAAATGACAACGTAAACATTTACAAATTACCGTGCCGAATAGTAAATGTAGATGTACATTTGTATATGTAATTTCATTGATGAATGAATGGTAATCAGATTTTTGAGCCAGCAGACGTTTTAACCCTCTAGTGCTCAGACACAAACTTCCTTGTCTTAGAATTTTGAAACCCACAAAATTTAATTGAAATGAATGAAAAGAAGGAAAGTCAGAAAAAAGAAAAAACCATAACATCAGGTAAATGAGGAAAGAGACTGAGATTTCTCGCAGTGATTGCAATTCTTTTCTCACTGTATCATTCCCATGTCATTTGGATCTAAACCCATTCACCATTGTTATCCTGCAACAATCTACATGTATTTTTCCATATTCAGTAATTCCAAATGAATTCCAAGTAATTTAGATCTAATTAATGGAGAAATTAGAACTTGTAGAAAATGTAACACATTAGGCACTAAGGGGGGTGTTCCAAATGTGGTATCCTGAGACCAGGGGGTTAAAATAACTTTTTCAAAGTATAGTTTTCTAATTCTGACCTTCAAATCCAGAGAACTTTAATACAGGTAATAGCTCTTCGTAAGTCAGGCCTAAGTATATCACAAGCGCATTAATATACACGCATGTACATTTGTCATTAATGTCATCCGTGTAATTTGAATTGAAGCTTTTCGTGTTGTCAATGTTGTTATTATGTTGTTGGACATTAACTTGTTCAAACATTTGTCCACAGAAAAACATCACAGATAAAACCAAGATCCCAAAAAGAATCCGTGTCAACGACTAAAATGTCTGTGACTACTCTGTCTAGTTCTTCCTTTTGTGAAATTTCCCGCAGCCAAAGTGGCAACTCCAATCTACAAATATAGACAATGTCTTTCCCCTATACAATTAATGTGCAAGGACATTGTGTTTATGAACTACTAAGTTTAAGATATCATTCAAGTGTTGGAAATATACTGGTATTTATTCTTTAAAAAATTCAATGCGGTTTTAAATTTGGCAAATGTTATCACAAAACAAGTCTTCAATGAATGCATTCAAATTCAAAATAAAAAGGTCATTTCAAATGCAGATTATTGTTTACTGTCTCTTTCAAACATTTTTCAATTTTTTTTTTATAAGGCCAAATTAGGTCAAAATCCTCACGAAAGAGAGTACAGCTAGGTAAAGTATAGTACCCTCAGTAGCTTGCACACTAGGATCCCTCTCACAATACCCTAAATACTTCCATATTACCACTATCACATGAGCAAAAAAGTTACGGATTTTCCTTGTTCAGAACTGATAGCTGGAAAACAGTAAAATTCTACATCACGTATCATTAACTATAATTATATATATATTGTGCCACAATTTTTTTCTCTGTCATCTGTAAACAGACATGTCAGTTGAAGACACAATGCGGTTTTCACTAAATTAAGAAACACATCTTCTTTATAGATTAGGAATTTGTAGCAACAAGAAGACTTTTTAAACATTACTCCAGTGACAAGCGGACAAAGGGAAATAACACAGGTAATCACATCATGACTGTCACTGAACACAACAGTTTACATGTACTATAAACAAGCTGTACAAAATGAACACTAACCATCGTTTTGTTCATGTTCAGCCAAAACTGACTTTTTAAATTTTTTTTTTTTTAATTCTTTACAAAGTTGCAAGAACTGAATATAAATGATATTTCACAATTACAAAATTACATTTCTTGTATACATGATGAATCATACATGAAAAACAACAACAAAAAAAAAGAACATTCAGACTGACAGACATATGTTCATGCAAATGTCCTTCCCGCAAGCACCGCAACCTACTCAGTGAATTAAAACGAACTTCCGGTAATACTATTTTCGATAGATCCTTGACATCAAAGCAAATCACTTCAAAACTTCATTAGAACATGAATTTCTGTGAGACAAGGAATAGAATGCATATGAACATAGCAATGAAGTCTTCTTGCACAGAGAAGCAAGCAAAAATAGAAGCTTCATAGTTCAATCCTGTGCAAGGCATACCAGTTGACTTGGCAGAGGAATATAAAGGGGGTAAAAAATTGCTGTGTGACATTTCAGTTCTGTCTACCGCCCAACAACTTAAAGAGAGGCGAAGAATAAAATTTCTGACTGTACTCTATGCATCGACTTGACGAAAATAATTATGTCTCTTTTTTTCCTTCAATTCAAAAGAATGGCCCATTAATAATGTTGAAGATTTAACTTTTGTCCAACGTGGTTGTGTCAAGGTAATTCATTGCAGAAATTGAGATGATAATGTAATGCTAATAATTAGCTTGTATAGCATTCAAATCCACACAAAAAAATGATGTGCTCTAATGCGCTGAGGTAAAATTAGAAACAGGATTAACATAAGGTCAATTCATCATGCTCCCACTCAAACACATTAACAAAACTCAATCTACTCTCATTCTCAAACCTCTGAAACCAAAAGGGACATTATTCAGTTTCAAAGAAAACAGTCCTCAACAATTCTGTTTTGAGTTTATTTTTAAATGTGATGATGTTCTCACTTTTCCTAGTGTCGACGCTAATGTTGTTCAACAATTTAGGCCTCTGTGCAAATAGACAAAGCTTAATACTTTGGGATCACAAAGTCACAAGGTTTTAGGTACATGTACTTACTAAAAAAAACTTATTCAACCAGTGGCTACACTATACTATGATGATGTATGACACAAGGGATTGATTAAAGCAGTTTTCACTGCACAAGAAAAAAAAAATTAAAAAAGAAGAGGATACATTCATAAGGATGAGATCTTGCAACTGAAGATCCAAAGGGACTGTTGAGTAATGGCTACAGGGAGTTTACAAATCGTCACCGCGCCCTAAGACTGTAGTAACTCAAAAACTTGAAAAATCGATTTTTATTAATGTCCAACTACATTCAAAGCCGCATTGTCTGATCTTGGCTCTAGACTCCTAAGCCGAAAAATGATCAAAGAGCAAACTTTCAGAAAGTCATCGTCACTAGACCAGTTGTGCTAAAATAAATAAATTTTTGCTCCTCCTGAGAACTGGTCAAACCCAATTACATGTGTACTACAGTTTAGGGAATGGTGACAAACTGGTATTTTTACAAATTATGTTACTCAATTGAATGATGTAATTTCAAAGCTTTGAAGAAAAATGCTGTGAGTTTTATGTTTATATCAATAAATCTGAACAATTTATTGAAGAAGTTCAGTACTAAATCACCGCTGGACTTCTCAATGTCACATTTTTCTCAAAAACAAAGGCCATAAAATTTATACCCATGCAAACTAACCATCACAAATTTAGTTTGATATCAAACAGAATCTGTCCACAAACAAGTGCAGAGTGTTTGAAAGGTACACTTATGTCAAAAGCAAAATACATGTCATCTCTAGTTCATATAAATTACACCCGTCACATACATGCATCTTTGAATGTTCTCAGATCTTGTAAATATTACACGAATATTTGCCACTATACAGTCCATATCAAATAGTCCTAAAATTAAAATTATGAGGCTGAAATTACAAAGGCAAATTTAAAATCAACACATTAAAGCAGAATTTTCGGTGTAATACATTATGAAATAACAGATTTTACTCATTCAAAATCACAAGAAAAAAAAAAAAGATATCTTGATGAAAATTGAACACAAATTTCAGTGCCGTCAAACTGACATCCTGCATGCACCTGAACAACCCCCCCCTATTCTTCTAGAGAGACTTCAAAATAAAATGAGAGTGAACTGATTTGACCTCGAAATCACAGGTAGAGAAAGAAAGGGAAATGTTATTGGTGTAAAATTTTGGTTTGCTGTAAAAACCTTGTACACTGTACTTATTCATAACACAGTGGAAGTTGGTTATCACAACATGCAATGTTCTTCTAAAAATGTCTCGTTATACATAAGGTCTAGCTCTTCTAGGAAACTGGGCAAATAACAAGGCAAGGAATATACCCATTTTTTAAAATTTGCATGGATGTATTTCGGTGTAATATCAAACTGACTGCAGATCTTGACCATGTTAATATGGATTCGTTTTGTTTTGCTCAAGAGAGCAGTGTTTCCATCCAGTTGCAAGATCGAAAACAAAATTTAAAAAAAAATGTATTTCCAGTGGTTTCCCCTGTAGTACCATTCAATGAACAGGAACAGACTGACCACCTGACAGCGATACAGATAGTGTAGGCATAGTGTGGTGTCAGTCCCATGTTACAACACATGGTTGGTAAGCCCACTGCAGACAGCAAGAACGCACACTAAGCACGTGACTAGAGGTGACAAGACAATGCAGAATACATCATGAATGAAGCTACTCACAGGTGGAAATAAATTTTGTCCAATCTTCTTATGTACAGAGAGACAACAAGAAAATGACAAAAACAAGCAAATAAACAAATATGGTGCATAAAACGTAGGAAAAACAAAGATAGCTATATCATCGTGTGCATTCCACAATTGCCAAAGTCATTTTTTTGTGTGTTTTGAGATGAAATGCTCATTTTAATCAAACAGTCAGGTTGCACGGTTCAATAGTTACATTGTTTTGTTTCATCAACTCATGAGTTTTGCAAAGAAAACCCACTTCCACCTAAATCATCATTTTAGACTGTTGTTCAGAAAGCTTAGTAGTAGTTAGTCTAATCACAAAACCAAATAGAGAAAATACTGAGCTGCGTTCACTGTTCAACTTTAGCTTTCTATGTAAAATACTAGGCTCCCCTAACGACAGCTACCACTATATTCGAAATAAATCGTTTTCTTTGATTTTCAAAAAAATGCCAAAACATGACTTTGGCAAATTGTGGAATGACCCCGTGACGATATTCTGTATCGCCAAACGTTTTCAAAGAAATTAATAGATGACATAACATTTCCATTCCTCCTTGTATAAAAGCCTCATTACAATTATTTTATGTTATTGCCAAAAACAAACGCAGGGATAAACATGTAAATTTTACACAAACCTATCACATTCACACATGTGTACATTTAAATATTATGATCCACTGAACAATGGAATTCTCAGACAAATCTTAAATCTTAGTATATGTAATCCTATGTCAAGGATGTTATTTTCTTTTGTTTCTGGTAAAGTATCAAAGATACACTAATTTTTGGACAACCTGATTCATATTGCCAAAATCTAGTGACACATAAAAAACAACACTCGCACTAGGACCATTTTTTAATTTTTTATCCACTGTGACCAGAAGATGCAACACAAACTGCTGATGACTGTTCACTGCAAACCTTCCAATGTCAAATAAATATTGCACTTTCACTATACATATGTACAGTGCAATCCTAATATCTCGGCATCAGTGGAACCCTCTGAATTGCGTCGAGTAAAGAGAAAGTCGAAATAACAGATTGGTGGTGGAAGAGTACAAAAAAAAAAAAGGGTGGAGGTCAAACGTCACCACTAAGGGAAAGGTGTCCAATAAATAATGTAATTATGTCCCCTTTTCTGCTAATTATCGGCATACTATCACCCATTCCTTCAATATCATTGTTGTGTGGATCAGTTGCGTGGCAAACATTTGCCGATTTCGACGAGATGCTGTAGCTGTACATCAAATGCGTAGTGTTTTACTATTTCTGTTAACCTCGATCTGACCGTTTATTTGGAAGATGTGATGATACTGGTTTACATACAGTATTGCATGCAGAACCAACGGCTCTAGGTCAAGGCCTAGTATCGACAGCGTACGAATGTTTTGTAAGAAGAAAAAAACAACACGTTAATATACACACTCAGTCTGTTATACTCTGTATTTTCACTGTCATGCACTTATGCATTACACTCCACACATGCGTTATTGAAGCCAATGGTCATCCTCTTCGTCCACACACCAGCTCTCCCACCTCTCCCCACCAGCACCGGAAAAAGAAATAAAGAGGTATAGATCTAGTGCACTTGTTGTGCTCTGGTTGGGGAGAAAGGTGTCGATATAAAAGGAAAGAATGGAATAACACATCAAATTACGGGGGAAATATTTAGTAGCATTAAAGAAGGAACAGGTTGGGTCTTAAAAATTGTGTCGAGTTACCCAACTGAAAATCATGTGCTGATGACCACATATTGCAAAAAGTTTACATTGTTATGCTACATACTAATTTTGCCTTTGTTAGAAACAGTAAAAAGGGATCGTTGTCATTCCAGGAAAGGAAGAGAGAGAATGTGTGGTGTGCAGCGACCCTAAAGGAGCTGGCAGGAAGAGGTCTCGCACCATGTGAGACTGAAAGGGGCCTCCATGGGGTTTGTTTGACAAAACACCAGTGTAAAAAGGCCAGGACTGCATAAAAATGTGAATTATTGCATGCAAAGTTTCTCCAAGTTGGTTTTCTTGCTTCAGTTGTTGACTTTTTGTGGTTACCATTATGTTTTGAATTTATATGCAAATGAGCTAATTTACATAATTCAGATTAAATATATCACCTGTTCCAAATTCATATTCTCATTCTCTGTTCTCTTCCCATTAAAAAACTAATATGTGTAATGGGATCTGACAACACCTTCCTTGCGAAAAGTGTGATTTTCTGTGACTAGGCTTTTTTTTTACCCTGTCTCCACACAACCCCTGCATATATTCTTGGGAACAAAATGCTTGAAAAGGCTGCGTGCTAAAAGGGTTAATGGGTGACATAGTAAAATACCAGTCTGCTTATATGAACGCAGAAAACGCATAACACACAGAAATTCCCATTACCCAGAACTGTTCATTTACTCTAATAACAAAAGTATGAATAATGAATTCGATATTAAGATTCTTCAATAAAATTTCAACAGGGAAAATCTAACTTACCAACATGAGCGAAAATCTATCAGGCATCAACAGAAATTTCATATGCACTTTTCTACATCTATATGTCAGCCTACAAAAGCAAAACTTATAAGTTATTAAATACACTAATAAAAAAGTTAATACGTATACATGTTATCTGCAGGTCATGGCTCAGTTGAAAAATTCTGCCACAGCTGACTCTGACTATAGAAAGAAAGAAATCCAGTGAAAAGAACAAGTACCAACATTAATATTTGCACACTGAAATCAATTAATAAATGATTACAAACACCTTGTATAACAGTAATACATGTTTGCCCTCCCACATTACAACTGCTATGCATGAAACATAAATCTTCCTATCATCTCCTTGTAGAAACAAAATCCCAGCCATCTGAAATTTACTGAAAAAGAAAAAAAGAAAAAAGAAAAACCTGCTGTATCTTTAGTGTAACTTCTTCTTATAGAAGATCTTATTCAAATTTAGAGATTACCTGAAAAATAACATCCAATATTCAGTCACAGTGATATCTGATATGCAGGGGTAAAGTTCATGTTTTACCTCAAATCCTTAACAACATGGACATTTTGGAAAACTCACTATAACATTGTCCACAGTGTAAAAATAAAGACATTGTTCCACATGCTGCAGCAAACAGTCTCACAAAATCCACTTGTACCTTGCATCCTGGAATTTGGATAGGCGAAAATGTTAATCTGCTTTGAACTGAGGAATCGGCCTGGTGTCTTCATTCCAGGCAACATAAATAAACATGCCTAGGATAACGTGAACGATTGCAATGGCCACGATGGCTGCATAGAAATAGCTGCTTTGTGTTGCCATCCCAAACAAGCCTGGAAATTCAAGAATAAAAGAGTATAACATGATTTAATGATGTAACAAGTCAGCTCAAAATTGTGATCAAAATATAAAACAATTTTATGAGTGCTTTTCTTAAATACAAAGACTAGTGTCATTGTTTTTGGCTTTAAAATCCATCATATCATAGAAATAGCAGAAAGCTACCTGGGATTCAGTAGTGACAAATGTAGTGTATCGTTTCATCACATTAACATTATAATCTAAACATTGGTTGCAAATACCTTCAAATAATGCAATTAGCAGCAATTTGAATGACTTTCACTCAGTTCCACTAATAAGTATGGGATAAAAATGTAGCTGAGACAGCAAAGAAAGCGTGAATATTTTGTTTTTCAAAACAAAGACAGTGAGTTGGTGACATTAGCCCTGCTTCATTTGCCTTGAGTTTAGATACATGTTACGTAAATGTATGGGGATTTGCCTGCGGTAAAGCAGCCTGCTCCAACCTCACTGCCTACATCTTGTTCTCAATCTATAAAACTACAGCAGATTGTTGAGGAGATAATGAATATATGGCAGGGGTGAAGAGACAATTGATATCAGGCAGTATGTCACCAGCTAATATAATATGCATATCACTATCAGCATTTAACAAACCCATCTCTCAACAAATATAAATTATGCGATCACTTAAAACCCAATGTTAGCATTTTTTCTGATGTTCAATCAGAAAGTGTTAGCCTTTCAATACACTTTTGCTCAATATCCTAATCTGATTCTGCTTTCACCTACCTTCAAATATTAATGACTTGGTGAAGAAGTAAGAAAATATCGGCAAGAATACCATCATGATTGTGAAGATAAGCATTGTTTTCATCACTGTGCTGTTCTGAGCCTGTGGTGGTGCCATGTCAGTATCTTTTAATGTTGATCACAGAAATAAAACAGGATGTCTGGGTAAAAAAAAACAACAACGAAATAATGGGTGTCATTGTCAGTAAATTAAAAACTAAACAAACTTCCACACTGTGTACAACATCATTCCACTCTTGTTTGTTCCCCCCCCCCCCCCCCCCCCAATATCCTTAACAGTAACGGATTATATTTATGTGGAGCATTATCAACATTTGATGTTCTATGTCCAATTAACTCTGCAGTGATACCTTCTGTAGTGTGTTTTTATACATGTATGTCTAATACTAATGAGAAAGCCTAATTAAGTGTGCACTGCATTTAAAACAGAAACCCATAAAACTAACCTTGGAATCCATATAATATAACAGCAACTTTTAGGCAACTAGCGATAAAAGCATACAGTTTTACACACTGTGTTATATTCTGTATTGAAATCAGTGGAATGCAGACGAAGAGGTAGAACAACATGATTTGACATTGAAAACTGTACAGAGTAGAGATGTTTAGGCTACAAAGATCTGAATAAAACCATTTGTTTAGGGGCTGAGGAGCCTGGACTTATCATTCAATATTCATGCTTCAGTCTTAAGAAATCTACAGCTGACCATCATCTAATAGAGCTTGTCTGTCCCTGGGAACCAATCAGAAACAAGCTTTGAAATGACGTTTGCTCTAAATATGTTAGCTTATTAACTCATGACGCCCTGTTGCAATACGATGTAATAGGAAAAAAACAGTACTGGAACATCCCGATGCGATGGGAACATTGAATGTTTATAAAGAACCCTTGCCACATTTTTTTTTCTCCGCGGGACCTGTAATAAAAGACACTTTGTGGTTTTCTTCTGCTGAAAACCAGATGTCGATAATTATCTCTTTCCATTGAAGAGTTACAAGCCAAACAAAACACAGCGAAAGTGCAGTTGTTTACCAGACGAAACTGATGTGATGTGGCTGTGATATATGCAGATTCAGACGATAATGGTGAATCTGACATATAGAATTAGATGATGATTCTTCACCATATGGAAGAAGAAGAGAAAGGTCCCCAGTCTAAATCTAGACAAAACACTGCAAAAAGAAAAAGCTGTATGAATCTAGATCTAGTCCCAGTTCTAACAGTTAGTTACGAAGACACTGAAGCCATACCTCCCCCTACTCCTACCACAAAGACATGCAATTATAATGGTTGGAAAGTTTATCTAGTTCCCATTTCTTTTTGTTTAAAAATTAAATTGTTTCATGAAAATGTAGGCTAATAACTAATATATTTAGTAGCCCAAATATTTTTTTTTGTAAAAAGAAGTTGGTTGCAAATTAGACTTACTCCCTAGGTAATGGGTTAGATCAAGGATGGGGAGAGAAAATGGGAGAAGGGATGTCAGGGTGTTATGACTGAGTTAATGGGCTTGGTAGACTCCATCTGGGTCGTACTCACCTCACACACCATTTTTTACTCACGGGGGGAAGATCCCCCCACATATGTGGCATGCCAACTATCAACAAAACATATGTTGACTGAATTGGAATAGGCCTACTGTAGATTTCATGCACATATCCCAAGAAGTTACTATGCCCGCAGATCCATGAAAGAATGCATTTTCTAACGTGGACACCTACGGTGCATCCTGTCCTTTCTATAAGACGCTAAGAGATCTACAACTTGATGTAAAAACTTTTTTACAGAAGACTTCTCTGCACTCATGTTTTATAAAACTCTTTTTTCAGATTCATAGTGGGAATATTATTTTACCAGTATAATTAATAAATAGGCCTAAAATTTATATGGAAATATTTAATTCCAGGCGTTTTTTCGGTTGTTCCCATCCCAACTTACCTAGGCTATTACTAATATAAGACGATTGTCAGATTGATATGTAACGACGTGAGGGTCTAGTCAGTTTGTATCATCGAGGCCGTAGGCCGATGTTCGTCTGGGCAGTAGTCAGATTGACATATCAGGTAAAGCCGCCGGGGTAGCTATGTATTGTTTTCACTCGGACTATGGAACGCATTCAGAAGTCCTTCCGTTAACTAAGGAGGGGTGGGAACAACCGAAAAAGCGCCTAATTCCACTCATGCAATTTAAATTGATAAAGCTCTGAATACGAAACAAATAAAGTATGCAAACAGACTGTGAGTGTGAAAGAAAGGTGCAAAGCGGCCATTATCTTGCCAATGTCCTCGGTCCTGTAAAACCAAACTAACCAAACTCATGTTCAACCAAACGTGTTCTTGTCACTCACTCACTGTGCCTCTGATTTAGAAGAGGTAAAGAGAGAAATAATACGATAGTTACATCTCAAAGAGAACAGTGATCCGAATCGTGAGGTCACGCCTTCCGCCCCGCACGGGTCGGCTTGACCATCAGGATCAGTATATTTTCAGTGTAACTTCTGTCATTCTGTGAGTAGTGTCGTAAGTGTGGTGTGAGTGCAGCGGAAGATTGGGAACGCGGCATCATGATGATACGCCTATCGCATCGTCAGGGTTAAGACGCAGAATTGCCAAACATCTTAGTAAGTCTTGCTCTCCATTACCCACCTTATCAGCTATACTTAACACACACGATGGACCCAATTATTACGCTTTTTGCCAATTACATCAATCATCACATCAACAGTTCACCTGACTTTAGTGACTATGCCAATTGTTTTCATGTAATTCTTTTAAGAAAAAGATCAACCCAGTAGCGACATCCGGTGTCATTCCAGTACCAAACTAAAACTTAAAACTGGAAATAAGTCAATGGTAATAAGAAACAAGCCCCCCCCCCTTTTTTTTTAAAACTCGGATTTCTCGTACAATTGAAACTGCAGACTTATACAGATGAATTTAAAGTAACAGCAATATATATATACATATGTTTTATAGAAATTTAAAATGACCAGCAGATTAATGTGTACTGTTAGCAATTACAATTAGTGTTGGTCTTCCATTCGTGTCTTGTAAGTTTATAATTTTCTCCTACTTTAATTTAAAATGTCTGATTCATAACTGGCAAGATTCGCATTTTCAGGAGATAATGCTCATAATGATAACTATAATGAACTATCCAGATTGAAAAGAGTACATTATGATGCTAGAAAAGAGGAAAAGTTTGGATGAACAAATTCACAAACCAACGCTGTGGAATTAAATTCGTACCGCATACTGTTATAGCACTGCGACTCTCCCCCCCCCCCTCGTCCGTTCCCGAGTTGAGAGCACGTGTGAGGTGTATAAATAAACGACTTGCAATGGACTTTCATTCTTCGTTTAACAGTGTGAATAGCTCTACCTCCCTGGCATGAACTGTATGAATGTTGCAGGATGACAATTACTGTCGAGTAACTGTTGCAGTAACAAGTAAAACCTCTCAAACGATTATCTTGTTACATATAGTCTAATTTGATCTTAAGATACGGGGGTGTACCCACAGGTTCCACAGCCCATACTAATAAGAATGTGTAGTGAAGGCGGTGTTGCTCTGTTACAACAATCACCAAATGAACAAGGTGCGGAGAGGTGGCTAATGACACAAGCACTTCCTGACAGATGCGGCACCTCTGTATTACATTATATGTTTTGAAATTACATTTTTTTTTCCAAAGGGCAATGAACTCTTACCGAAACATGGCGGCGTACCTGCAGTGATAATCCGCTTTGACATAACCTGTCACTGGTGAGTACCTCATTGTCAGGCAGTGCACAGCATGAGACCTGGCAGGCTGTCTAGAACAAACAGTAAACAATAATACTTGTTCAAGTAAACAAGCTAGAGGCATCCTTGTTGCAGACTTCCGGCTTGCTTTGAACGATTTCTAATTTCTAAGTGCACAGCATGGCCATGGGCTGTTACAGTGTTAGTGCTAGCTTATCGAACGTGCATGTATTGACTTTTATTACATTCACTGGAGACACATGTGTCACGTTCTTGTCAATTTTGAGTTTGCTAAAGGGTAATTTCCTATTTTAGCGTCGTATATTCATAATTACAATTTCGAATATAAATAATCGTAATCGCGGGAGGAAGTCATGGGCTTATTGATTGGAGAGGTAAATCTAGATCTAGAGTCTAGATTCTAGTTCTGAGTGGTGTTTCTCAACTTTTTTTTTTTATCCCACGCCCCTCTTCAGTTTCCAAAAAACCAAACTTGCCCCCCATCATAATTGTGCCTAATCTGTAATCAAGGCTAATCTGGCAATTTCCACTGATTACCCGATTCATCGATACTTCAGCAATGTTCGAACCGTCTAAACTAATGCACGAATCCTCGATAATTTTCAAACTTTATTCAATCCGCGATACTCGATACTTCAATACTTTTGTTAATTCGAAATTGTAATTATGAATATATACGACGCTAAAATAGGAAATTACCTGCTAAAGAATGAACCAAAAGAAATGCATGTGTGGAATTAGTAGCGTTTGGTGGTCTCTAGCTTTAGTTGCCCATCTTGATGCTTCAGTGACTGAACGATTGGACGATTGGTACTGGTTGATGCCAAATTGCTGGGAATCCCCACAAGGATGCGAGTTGGGGGGGGGGGGGGTGCAGCCCCCTGAAGAGTCAGTAGGCTACTCTGTTGGGATGTTTTTTTACAGTAAATGCTCGGCTTGGTGACTCCCTGCTGATCATACTTCATAACATCAACTGATCAAAAGTATCGATTAGACTGTACAACATTGAATTTGAATCTGCCAAAGCATCAAGATGACGGACTAAAGCCTAAAGCAGTGGGAACACCAAAGGCTGCTAGTGCCCATTGTGTTTTCATTGTACTTGTGATGCAGTAGTTCACTGTCCGATTGCAACTCAAAGTGAGTGCCTTTCCTGGAATACTACTACTGTTAACTAGTGGCAGTGCAAACATTCTTACAACTACCGTGCAAGTGTAGTGGCAGATCAATCACTTTTTTAAATTGAATGCTCTCATAAGTGAATTTATCAGATTTATAAATACCTTGTGCGTGATGGTATTTGGATCAGATTCAATAATTAGTCGAATACTGTAATTTCAACTTTCACTGCTTTCAGAATATTGATTTAAATAAGCCTTTAGAAGTTAATGTTTTACAATAACTTGATGCTTTCACTAACACTTACGTCCTGGTTGTACTCAGGGCTGTACTGCATGGATTCAGGTTTTAGAAGGTTAGTGTTGTACTTGTAAAACTTTATATTGATCCACAGAACCATGTAATACTTAAAAAACCTTGTAGAATAATGGCAATGCAATTTAACAATTATTTATGGCCGCCCTTATCTGTCAACATTATCGACAGATACTGCCCAGCTTTATCTGTCAATATTATCGACGGATACTTGGGTCCGGCAACCCTATCGGCAGATCTTGGGCCACCAACAGTATCGGCGGATAAAGCTCGGGTTTATCCGCAGGTATTGGTGTTGTCTAATGACATACAAACAACAACAACAAACACAGATGTTTGAGGAAGCTACTTAAGATCAGATGGACAGACAAGGTCAGCAATGAAATTGTTTGGAAAAGAACAAGACAGAGCCCAGTCAGAGAGGAAATTGGTAGGAGGCGATGGAGATGGATCGGCCACACTCTCAGGAGGCCAGGAAACAGCATCGCGAAGGTATTAGATTGGAATCCCCAGGGCAAGAGATCAAGAGGAAGGCCGCGCGGAACGTGGAGAAGAGCCAGAGAAAATGATGTGCAACGAAGCGGAAAGACTTGGAATAATGTAAAGAGGCTGGCCCACGATAGAGAGGGATGGAAAGTGTTTGTTGGTGGCCTATACCCTGATCCAGGGTGAGAAAGGCAATGATGATGATGTTGGATTACAAAAAAAAATTACCGAACAGATTGATTACTGATTAAAAAAAAATTTTTTTAATCTACCCGGCTGAGAATCGAACCACTGTCCCCCGATTGACAGGTGTAGATAAAAAAAAAAACCCAACAAAACTGGATTTCTTCCCTTATCGTTATTGGATTAAAAAAAATATATATATTGATGCCTAATAAAAAGATTTATTAAAAAAAAAAAAGCCTGCCATGCTGAGAATCGAACCACGCCCACTTGCCTGACGGGCAGAGATGCTAACAACTACACTACTGAGAACCTTGAACAATTGCGAGGAAAGTCTTACTAAATAAGCATGACCAAACCAAGAAACCCATATCAACGGATTAGACCTGAACCTTCGCATGCCATGTATCCATTAAATCAATAAAATTCCAAGTCTCTCCAATTTCAATATCGTTATCAACACTCGCCCAATACGAACGTTGATCACGTCGGGATGTACAGAACAAGGGAGGAAGACGGAGAAAGGGTTAGAATCAGGGGAGATGACTCGCAAATACAGAATTTATGTTGATGGATAGAAAAAATCCTAGGGGAAATTTTATCCGACGATATCGACGGGTAAACACTTCGTATTATTTATTGACCTACAGTGCAGCTGAACTGCTTTCGAGGTACAGAAAGGAAGACATCATACCATTATACCTTTTAAACCGTTGAACATATTTTACATGACATATGAAATACAGGTCATGATAGTATTTATTTTATTGTAGTATTGTAGTCACAGACCTGTTTACCCTCCCGATTTGAGCGGGAGACTCCCGATTTTAGACCCCATCTCCCGACCTCCCGCTAGCATCATAAATCTCCCGATATTTTTTTCACCGATCTCCCGAAAATGAAATTAGAACCTTTAGAACACTGCACGCCGCCTGAGTGGCACGCAGTCGCACTATTCCACGAGCTGCACGCCGCTCAGGTGGCGATCCGACAGTACCTTACGATCGGTGCTTCATAAACAAACTGGTTGCTATGGAAGGAAGTAACTCTGCCCAAACTATTCTTTTCACCCCCCCCCCCCCCCCCCCTGATGTTTACAAGTAATTTGACATTATTTGATGCATTGTGATCTTGTGCCCAAGAAGAGGACAATAAATGAATCTGTATCCTGTTATTGCAGAAAGTGTTCTGAATTTTTTTTTTTACTTGTCACTGCAAGTAATGGACACTGGCTTTGGACTGAATCCCTCTGCTATTAATAGGATACAGTATCCTATAGATAGCAGAGGGATTCAGTCCAAATCACAAACACAGTATCCTATGAATAGCGTAGGGATTCAGTCCAATCACAAACACATAAATAATGAATCATATTATACGATGATACATTTTGGTTGACATTTCACTAGTTTACTTTGCCGATGGTGCACATTTCTAGCATCTCCCTCTTTTTAATGAAATCTCCTTATTTTTGAGCAGCCGTCTCCCTATTGTGCATTTATAACTTAGGGTAAACAGGTCTATGGTCATCTGTCATGACATATGAAATAACATCATGATAGTAGGCCCTTTATTTTATTGTAGTATTATTTATTATTGTTTAGGCCTAGTCTATCGTGTATGTAAAGTGACTGACCTCAAACGGACCCTTAAATTTATATAAAGTTAAATCATAATTGTAATCTTAGTTGTTCTTACTTATAAATATTATAACTCATCGTCTCATGGTAACTTTGTTGTCAGATTTTGATAAGATTTTGACAAACTGACAGCTGTGAATGTGATGTTTGTGAGAATGAAGTATGATAACTAGCCATGCCCCCCAAGCCCTAAACAAATGGTTTCATTCAGATTGGCACATACTAATGAACCAATGTGGGCATTTAGGGCAAAGGTCATTTCAGAGCTTGTTTCTGATTGGTTCTTAGATACAGATAACTCTAGATGATGGTCAACTTGAGAGAAAATGAGATAATATTGCAAATTTGTTGAGCGACAATTTGCATGTCATGTTACACATTAAATTTTGATAGCGTGGGGAGAGCCTTTGAAAGCTTAGTCTTTGTGATTCTGACCAGTGTCCTTGTTACAATGCCTTTGAATTTAAAAGTGATATCAGTGAGCAATAAGAAGATAGTTGCGTCTCAAAGAGGACAGTGATACGCCAAAATACAGCTTCTGCATTGCGTGGTCAGTTTGACCTAGCTCTTTCTATACGCCCATGCAGAGTGAATGTGTGGGAAGTTAATGCTGCATTTCGACACCTCACGCAGCGTGACGGTTACGTACACTCTATTACATTACAGTGATTACTGTTGTTTTACTGTTATAGTGTTAGTAGTAGTAGTAGTAGTGATCAGAGTCCCAAATGAGTTGTGATCTAAAGAGGGATCAGACAAAACTGAGATGTACCTTCTCCCCTCATGTGAATCAGATTACAAATTAGTGGTGATTAATACCTTTTGTTTGGAAATTTCAGAACCTGATTCTAAACACAGGGATTGGATATATCATCATTTTACCATGGCGGAGAATGGGCAACTTGCAGAAGAGTACCATCCTCAACGAACTCCATCCCCAACACCTCCAGCATCACCACAGCACTCCAAGTTTCACATTAATAAAAAACTTGTGCCCATCAAAGGCTACTATTTCTTCTTCATGGCAGGTAAGAAGGGGACAGGAAGCTCGTGTTAATTTGGATCACTCACTAAATCTAAATCAGTAAATATATTATAAACCTATTTTACTTTACTTAATCATTTGTTCCAAACATTCAAGAGCATGAAAGTAGTAGTTTTCCACTAACCGATTATGGTTGCATAATATTATGATGTTGAAACACAGTGTTGAGGGACTAAGCTTCAATGCAGAATGAGGAAAAAAACAATAACAAAAACAAAGGCACAATTAAAAACATTTATGATTTAGTAATATTACATAATACTATTAGTTTTTAGAAGCTACTTCAAGTACACGTCACTTATTGTGCATTGTGGGCACACACTTTTTTTTTTTTCTCTTGTCAAATCTGATATTACTTACTTTCTTGGATACATTTCAGCTGTTGGAGATTTGTTGCCTTTCATTGCCTTATACATGCAGCGACTTGGTCTGACATCTCAAGAGACAGGAATAATCTACGGTATAATGCCTTTTGTTGGTTTCTTTATTCGGCCTGTGGTTGGTGCTGTTTCAGACAAGTACAAGAAACACAAGTTGGTGCTCGTTCTTGTCACCGTGCTGACTGGTAAGTACTTTGTTGCACAACACGAGTACACAAACATATACGTGGATTTGCCATAGATGTTAAAATGGTTGAAATATTGCTCACAGAGTTAATTAGAAATTTTGCATCAGTTGGTGTCAAGAATGTCAATTCTTCACCTGTCACCTGTCGGCTTCATCGTCATCGATGTTAGCTGCTACAGTGGATGCCACGACAAAAACTCCTCCACTCACTCCTGTCCTGAGCTTTCCTAGTTATTTCCAGCTGACTGACTTTCTTGATGTTATCGTGATATGTAATGGGTGGTCTTCCTTGTTTTCTCTTTGTTTCTGTCTTTCCTTGCAGGATTGATATCATAAGGGCCGTGCTTTTGTTTCGGGCCGCGTGGCCGATGTATGCGAGCCTTCTTTTGTTTATTTCAGGTGTTATTCTTCTGGTGGTGCCAAGCTGTTCTAAGATGCTTGTATTTGTTCTCCTTTCTGTCCAACTTATTCTGAGTAGCCTTCTGTAAAGCCACATTTCAGCTGCCTCCAATCTTGTTATGTCTGCCTTTTTGAGTGTCCAGGCTTCACAACCGTATAGTAGGACTGGCCAGATCAAGCACTTAAGTATGTTCACTTTGAGGTCCGTTGGTATGCCTCTATCCTTCCAGATGTTGTTTAGTTGAACCATTTTGTGTTTTGCCATTCCTATCCTTGTTTTTGTGTCCTTTGAGCAGCTTCCATCTTGTGATTTATATGATCCTAGGTATTTCAAATCAGTCACTTTTTCTAGTGCTGTTTTGTTTACTAGTATCTCCTGGTGTTCATGGGGCCCTTTTCCAGTATGCATGACTTTCGTTTTCTTAGCATTTAGGTGTAGGCCTGTTGTCCTGCCCGCTTCATCCACTCTGTGCAACACTCTTTTCATGCTGGTGATGTTATCTGACATAAGAGCTGTGTCGTCAGCGTAGCGAAGGTTTGTGATGTTTCGGCCTCCGATCTTTATTCCCATATCTTCTATGTCTGCGTTTCTCATGATCTGCTCAGTATAAATATTGAAAAGATGAGGTGAAAGTATGCAACCTTGTCTGACTCCTTTCTCGATGTTAAAATATGGACAGTTCTCATTGTTCCATCTGATCGTTGCCTTTTGTTCGTGGTATAGTGCAGCGATGAGGGTCACAAGGTGTTTCGGGAATCCCATCTTGAACATTATATCGAGCAGGTGGTGGTGCCTAACGCTGTCGAACGCTTTGCTGTAGTCTATGAACGTGATGAAGGCTTCGTTTCCATTGCTTCTTATCTGTTCAATCATTATTTGCAGTATGAAGAGCATGTCAGTGGTTCCTCTGTTGGTCCTGTAACCAGCTTGACAGTCTGATAGTTCCTCTTCTACCTTTGATTTCATTCTGTTGAGTATGATGATGAGCAGGATTTTGCTGGTGTGACTGATGAGGGCGATGGTTCTATAATTTCCACAGTCTTTGACATTGCCGCTTTTGTGTAGCATGACGAATTCTTGTAGCTTCCAGTCTGTTGGCCATTCATTTGTCTGCCAAATTTTGCAGTTCAGTTGGTGGAGTGCTTTTATTCCTGATTCGCTGGTATGTTTCAGGAGTTCACCTGGTATGTTGTCTAATCCATAAAATCCTGTTGGGAACCATTGTTCAAGTAGGCAAAGGACAGGGCAATTACATTAAAGATAATATAATTATACACAGGGTGTCCCAAAAAAATGTGCCTACTTCCGACGTTTAATAGAACAACCAAAATATAGATATACGGAACATGTAAATGTCACAAAAGTTAGCTGAAATGTTGAAGTTTTGTATGGCATAGTCAGTCACAGTCATTGCTATCAAACAAAACTTCAGGATCTCTGAAACACAAAAAACAACATTATTATTATGGGAAAACATATTTAGAAGTCACAATACGCATTTAAAAGTAGGCACATTTTTTGGGACACCCTATATAATGGCATAGTAAAGTTCAGAAAAAGTAGAATCACAGGATGAATGACTGCATGGATGTTTTCATAATTCATTAAAAGCAGTTCACTGAATTTTGTTGTGTTTTCTTTTTTTCCAGGCGTCTTCTATTTTCTACTGGTGTTTGTACCTTCCCGTCCGACCCTGCTAAAGCAAAGCATTCACACAACATTTGAATGTAATACACAGGACTCATTTTTCAAGGACTGCGTGGACAAAACTCAACAAGAAGGGTGTGACATTAGTCTCACCCAATTTTCCAATTCTACAGACTTTTCAAAATTCAATAATTGTTCTATTTCATGTTCTGCCCATTCCAACTCTGCCGTCTCAGAGTTCAGGGCATGCTTCACAAATGATGCAGGTCCATATGATGCTGATCGCTGCAACAGCACTCTGCGCCACAGTACACATTTAAGTTTTGTCATCCCCAGTCTTGACAGGCTTATGACAAGTGAAATTCCCAGAGACAGGTATAAAGATGATTCCATGCAGTGCTGGGACTATGATATCAAGAACATATCGTTTGGGCAAAGCTCTGTTCATAAGGCATGGCAGATTCTATGTGAAAGAGAATTAACACTGGATTGCACTGTGACATGCTTGCCTGCTGAAACATGCCCGGGAAAATCCTCATCATATGACAAGACATTTTTCTTGTTCTTCTTCCTTTTTTTAATTGCAAATGTCATGTTTGCTCCAATATTCCCAATATTAGATGCTGCTGCATATGATCTGCTTGCAGAAGATGGGCATTTATGGGGAAAGCAAAGAGTTTGGGGCACATTTGGTTTTGCTTTGTTTGCTGTGACATCCACCTTTATCATGTTCATGCAGAGACAGAATGACAGAGATGTTGATTATGAAGTGTCCTTTTACATATTCCTGCCCCTGTGCATTATAGCTGCTACTATCGCCTATTTCATGACCATGTCGCAGGACATAAAGTAAGTGTTAATCTCTTAAATTTTATTGTTTCTTGTAAATTCTAGTGTTCCGTTGTCTTTGAGGAAACGAGCAAAACTGGAGAATATGCGCTTGAGCCAAACATTGAAAACTCCTGGGACAAACCATTTTTGGGTGTGTTTCGTATGTGCACCACTTTTTAACAAAAGAGTTGATCATGGATCTTGAAAACATTAATTTTATGTTTGTAAATCCACCTTTAGGAAAAAAGTTGTCATGTATTTAATTCATCCAAGTTTTATTGAATAGTTGTGTATAAAGATTACAAGAAGTTTTGTATCATTTTCAGCATGATTTGTAATGGTATCTCCATTGATATGTGGTGCAGGACAGTTGCGTAATTTGTTACTTATCTATGCATTTTTTTCATATATCTGAACATATAAATGTATATTGTACAGAAAAGAACAACTACATATCTTGAAAAAAAAAAAATCTAAAAGTATAAAAGCAATCCTTACAGTTAACACAGGGGAAAGTTTGATGTAATTTCAGAACAGATTCTGGTGTTTTAAGATTGCCACTAGTTGCTAGCTATTAATTTGTACTTCCCTTAAGTTTTCTTTTATATAATATGTTTATGAACTCCGATTTGACAATGTGCAACTGTAGAGTTTTACATGTAAAATGAATTTTTATCATTTTTGTAATTATTTCAGGTGCAGCCAGTTTCTGAAGAATGTTTGTACATTGCTGTGCTATAAAGAGGTTTCAGCATTTCTGTTTGTGGTCATGTATTTCGGTATGCTGACTGGTGGACTTGAGGCATTCCTCTTCTGGTATCTGGGCTTAATTGGGAGCTCTCCATTAGTGTTTGGTTTCATCCTGTTGGTAAACTGTTTTGCTGAAGTAAGTTGGTTTGTTAGAAATTTGATGTGTTCACAATTTGGCCCTCTGTTTAATCACCCACTGCCTTAAGTATTAAACTGTTTTTTCAGGAGTGGAAGATGATGACCAATAATTAGTTTATAGGGATGCATGCATTTACTTTTCATTTGACTGTTGAAGACAAAAGGGTTATTCTGTCAGCATAACATATTTCATTTATAACATGGCAGTGTTTTAAATAGATGTGAAGTTTGAAGTCTTGAGATTGGTTTTGGCTGACTAGGATATCAGCTGCCTTAGGGTCCTAGCATGATAATATGGTAACTATGGTTTTTCTTGAAAGTGGTGTGATAGCCTAGGGCTAAATTTCTATTATAAATAAGGATGCTCGGCTCTCAGTGGTTGTGAAGGGGAGTGAGATGTTCCATCTACTAAATTTGTATGACATGATTTACAAAACAAGGATACGAATGGCACAACACAAAATGGTTCAACTCAACAACATTTGGAAGGATAGAGGCACACCAACGGACCTCAAAGTGAACATACTTAAGTGCTTGATCTGGCCAGTCCTACTATATGGTTGTGAAGCCTGGACACTCAAAAAGGCAGACATAACAAGATTGGAGGCAGCTGAAATGTGGCTTTACAGAAGGCTACTCCGAATAAGTTGGACAGAAAGGAGAACAAATACAAGCATCTTAGAACAGCTTGGCACCACCAGAAGAATAACACCTGAAATAAATAAAAGAAGACTTGCATACATCGGCCACGCGGCCCGAAACAAAAGCACGGCCCTTATGATATCAATCCTTCAAGGAAAGACAGAAACAAAGAGAAAACAAGGAAGACCACCCATTACATATCACGATAACATCAAGAAAGTCAGCCAGCTGGAAATAAGTGAACTAACTAGGAAAGCTAAGGACAGGATTGGGTGCAGGAGATTTTGTCGTGACATCCACTGTAGCAGCTAACATCGATGACGATGAAGCCGACAGGTGACAGGTGAGGTGATTTACACACCTTGCATTTCAAATGGTACTGAAATAAGTATTATGAAAAGTACATTTTCATGTAAGTTGAATTGATTTGATTCTTCTCCAGGTGCCATTGCTGTGGGTTGCTGGTGCCATAATTAAGAAAATTGGACTCGTTACCTGCCTGTATTTGGCCTTGCTGGGTTATGGATTGCGTATGTTGGTCTACTCTGTAATACAAGAACCATGGTTTGTGTTGTTTGTGGAGCCCCTTCATGGTGTTTGTTTTGGACTGATGTACGCAGCTGCTTCGTCGTATGCTAGCATCATAGCTCCTCCTGGCATGTCGGCCACTGTTCAGGGATTGTTGGGAGGTGTTCACTTTGGATTTGGTAAGAATGTTGTTTTCTTTCATATAATATTGTCACTGCTCTTCTTTAATGGCTTATATCAGGCTTATGCTGAAAGGCAACTGATGGTTCATTGCAATCCTTAGCATGAGGGCTATCAGATAATATTACAGAAAAAGAAATGCGCCAATAGGAAAATGTAATAATCCATTAGAATCATAATGGCACAAGTCGCCAAATGTTGTGGCCTGCTGTAGTAAAAGATCAGACATGGAGAAAATCTCTGATTTTTTGCTGGCTAATGAGATCAGTACATTAAAATAATAATTTAAAAAAAACAGCAACCAAACACTACAGGCAGATTTAATAGTTTTACACTAACTGGAAAAATGAATCATCTTAATGCTTACTCTGTGACCAACACTAAAAGCCCGCTGTCCAGTCAGTGACTTTACCCACGGCGAATCGTGCCTGGGTCGCACTGACTCTTGCAGACGGACGATGACCACACTACCGCTGTCCACATGGCTCAGTTTTTATTGATAGGTATGAAAACATTCGCTGCTATGTTTTACACGGCGTACAAAAACCGGATACTTTAGTTGGCCGCCGGTAATAGGCTGGAGGCGCCCGCAGTCATTGGGCCGTGACGGTGATCGGGGTGACTCATCGGACAGCGAGCGCCGTAGAATGGATGTTGCAAAACGCTTTTTTTTTTTACTTTATCGGGGAGTTATTGCGCCAACAATGTTTGGTTCAGCGATTAATTGTTAGTGGGTAGCAGTAGGCAAATGCTGTTAGTGTAAGATATCGAAAGAAAAATACTCAAATATTGATTGGTTTAGTTGTAGTAGGTAGTTAAAGTTGACCCTATTTCAATGCTGACACTGTTGTTAGATAATAATAATAGTTCGTCCATCAGGTATGATGATGACCTTAACAACACCAGAGGAATAAAGAACAGAAATTGTTGAGAATTTCAACACATGGACAATAAAGAGAACTAAAGGACACAGAGGACAGAATAGAAAGACTGTTCTTTCATGACTTATGGCTTCTCATGTGACTGATAAGTCCTATTTTTGCCCTGCAGACCCTTCCGCATAAATGACAAGAGTGCTCCGTTGGTTCAGTACCACTGGGCCTTTTCTTGCGCCGTTCTCTTTTTTTGATAGCCTGCTGGACTCTGACAGCTTCCCATGCTTTGCTGCCTCTGGTAAGGGCCGCCCTCCAATTTGCACGATCAAGCGAGAGCTTTTCCCACTCACTCACATCAATGGCAAAGGCCTTCAGTGATTGCTTGAGAGTGTCTTTGTAACGTCTCTTTGGGGCCCCAACATTCCTCGTTCCATTGGAGAGCTCAGAGAAGAAGATTTGCTTAGGGAGTCTGGAGTCGGGCATTCTGACAACATGTCCTGCCCAACGTAGCTGAATTTTTTTCAGGTGGCAGAAGATGCTCAATTCCTTGGCACGATTGAGGACCTCAGTGTCTGGAATTTTATCCTGCCATTTGATCCTTAGGATCTTTCTAAGGCAGGCCAGATGAAAGTGATTTAGCTTTCTGGCATGCGATTGGTACACTGTCCAGGTTTCAGCCCCATAGAGTAGGGTGGGAAGGACCACAGCATTGTACACTTTCAGCTTAGTGTCTGTGCGAATGCCGGCAACATCCCACACTCTCTTTCGAAGCCTGCCAAATGCAGAGCTGGCTTTGCTGATTCTTGAGAGAATTTCAGTATCAACACGAGCCGTGGAAGACAGTGTACTGCCAAGATAGGTGAAGTTCTCCGACACCTTCAGAAGACTGTCATGGACTTTGATATTTGGGGTCACAGGATACTTGTCGTCTGGAGTAGGCTGATGGAGCACTTCTGTCTTCTTTGTGCTTATTGTGAGGCCAAAGTTGTCACAGGCACTAGAGAACTTATCAACACAGTTTTGCATGCTATCCTCATCGTGTGCCAGAAGTGCACAATCATCAGCAAATAGTAGGTCACAGACTTGAGTACTTTTGGTTTTGGTTTTTGCCTGAAGTCTCCTGAGGTTGAATAGACTGCCATCAGTTCGGTACTTGATGCTTACCCCTTGAGGAGGAGAGCTAAAGGCTTCTTGTAGCATTGCAGAGAACATGATGCTGAACAGAGTTGGGGCTAAGACACAACCCTGTTTTACCCCATTTGTGACAGCAAAGGGCTCTGAAACACTGCCGTTGCTTTTGACTGCAGCTTGCATGCCATCATGAAACTGGCGCACTATTGTGATGAATTCGGGTGGACACCCAAACTTCGCCAAGATTTTCCAGAGGCCTTCACGACACACTGTGTCAAATGCTTTTGTGAGGTCAACAAATGTGATATACAGCGCTTTATTTTGTTCCATGCATTTTTCCTGAATCTGTCTGGCAGCAAAAATCATATCCGCCGTTCCCCTCTCTTTACGAAAGCCACATTGGCTCTCGGGAAGCAAGTCATTTGACGAGAGATGATCAAGAAGGCGATTCAGAAGCATTCTTGCCAATATTTTGCCAGCAATTGAAAGTAGAGAGATTCCCCGATGGTTGTCACAGACTTGGCTGTCCCCTTTGTTTTTGTACAGATGGATGATTGAAGCATCTTTGAAGTCCTGTGGCAGCTTCCCTGCTTTCAACATATGATTGAACAACTCGGTCAACCTTTCAATAAGCTTTTCTCCGCCGAAGGCATACACCTCAGCAGGAATTGAATCCACGCCTGGTGATTTGTTAAAGGACATCTGATTTGTGGCAGTTCGGGTCTCATTTGCTGTGAATGGCTTGGCAAGAGCTGCATTAATAGGAGTCTGAGGGAGGCGGTCAATGGACTCAGTATTTATATTTGATGGCCGATTTAGCACACCTCCGAAATGTTCTGCCCAACGCTGAATTATGGCATTCAATTCAACAATGCGTGTTGAACCATCTGACGCAAGAAGTGGCGTAGTGCCAGAGCGGGATGGTCCAAACACAGCTCGGAGGCTCTCAAAGAACTTTCTAGTGTTGTTTGTGTCGGCATATTTCTGAGTTTCTCTTACTCGCTCTTCAAGCCAGTCATTTTTCATTTTCCTCAGCTTCTTCTGGAGTACACCCTTACATGCACGCAGTGCATCAGCTTTTGCTGTGGAAGAGGGGTCACTGCAGTGAGCTTGGATGAGACTATTTTTTTCTTTGATGAGCACTTTGATTTCATTATCATTATCATTGAACCAGTCCTGGTGCTTGCGGACAGGAAAACCAACTGTGCTGCTGGCGCAAGAGTGTACAGTCGTATTTAGGTCAGTCCAGCTCTGTTCAATGTTCTCAGGGTCAAAAGTCACGCAATCCAATTTTGAGGAGAGTTCTGATGAGAGCTCGCTCTGTTTCTCAGCTGAGCAGAGTTTTGAAACATTTAGGCGTTTAGGTGGCGCTTTCCCTTGAGGGCGTCTATTGCGCCTCAATGTTAGTCTGAGCTTGCAAACAATGAGTCTGTGGTCAGTTCCACACTCGGCACCACACATCGCCTTTGTTACAAGGACATCCTTTCTGTCAGTCTTCCTCACAATGACATAGTCTATGAGATGCCAATGCTTTGAGCGGGGATGCATCCATGACGTTCTGTTTCTCACGGGGAGACTAAAATTTGTGTTGGTAATGAACAGGCCAAATTCAGCGCACAAAGTAAGTAAGCGCAACCCATTGTTATTGCATGAACCAACTCCATGAGGGCCCAAAACATTTGGCCACGCTGAGATTTCGGAGCCAACCCTAGCATTGAAGTCCCCCAAGAGAATCAGCTTATCAGCTGCCGGGACAGAGCATATGACAGATTCTAGATCAGAATAGAACTTGTCTTTGGCTTCATCTGGGTTTGTCATGGTGGGCGCATATGCGCTAATGAGGGTGGCTGACTGGCTTTTCCCAACTGGGATCCTGAGTGTCATTAGCCTGTCATTTATTTCAATTGGCATGGACTGCAAGTTTCTGACAAGGTCATTTTTAATTGCAAACCCAACACCATGCTGTCTCGGTTCGACTGCACCCTTGCCTTTCCAGAAGAAGGTGTATCCACCACTGAGCTCTTTGAGTTGGCCACTATCAGGGAGTCTGGTCTCACTGAGTGCCACTATGTCCAGGTTGTACCTGCTGAGCTCAATGGCAATAAGTGCAGTGCGTCTTTCCGGGTTGTTTGAGTTGTCCTGTAGTGTGCGTATATTCCAGGCTCCTAGCCTGAGTAAGCTGAATTTCTTTTTGTTTCGACCGCAAAAAGGGATCCCCACTGGTCGCGGTATACCAGTCAGGGTGATGTGAAGTGGGCTTTCTTTAGGGCACCTTTTCTAGCCCCTTCCTCAGTTGAGGTGAGCAGTGCTATCCTTAAATAAGGCTGCTCAGCTACTGTGGGTGCTGCCTCCTCACGCCTCCACTTCAATCGACGATGAAGCGACCATAGCCCACAGCCACCAACGTGTAGGTCTGTGCTAACAGCTTCCAGTCTATCCAAACCTGCTGCCACCGCACTCGCCCATCGCCGTTGGAATTTTGAGAGGAAAGAAGACGAGACAAAGATGAAAGAAGACGAGGTGAGTGTTAAGACTGGCGCAAAGAATTTGTTTTTAGTGAGAAAGAGCTGCGCAAACATCAGACTCACTCTCTCGCCTGGACACAACTTATCCAAGTGGCAAGACAGGGTCAAGACGACTGGAAATGTATCCAGGTGCAGGAGGATGCCAGAGGGACAGTCATATTGCCTGACCGGCTGCCTGTAGGCTATTCTACAGCCTCGCAGTCCCAACTGACTAGGGTGAAAGACCCAAACCAAAGAACACCAATACTGGTGGATGCTCTGTGTCACGATATCCAGGCCAGAGTGACGGTATATTGCCATCTGCCCTATCAATCAACCACTGGCCTGCTGCCGCCAGCTTCGAAGCTGCGTCCGGGAAGTTTGCTCAATTCTTCGTCTGTGATTTAGGCAAACAAGCCTATGACCACACCGCTACCGGTGTTGTTAGATATGACATAATAAAGATCCATAATTCGGTAACCGCCGGTCGGTTCCCGTTCAAATTTACAACATATGAAGTAGACACATGTACAGGCTTTCTCACCAGGTGGTTTTTTTGCCGCAGCTTTTATAATGCGTACAGGTCAATTTAAACAGCTACGTGTTGTCACTTGGCATATTATGTCGCCCTTAGCTTGCACTTGCCGTCTCCTCGTAAGAATGTTTGCGCATTTCTTTTACTTGGAACAGCTTATTTATGTACACTAACTACAGTTTCGAAGTGCCTCACAATTTGGTTCATTGTTGTGTGGAGGGGTCGGTCTCTGAATTTTCATTTGGCCGCACTTTAGGCCAGGGTTTGACTGCAGCTCAGTGACGGAGCTACTTACAACAGATGGATTTTCATGATAAATTCTAGTTTACGAAAGTCAACATTGATGCTACATACTTTTTTTTTTATAATTTTGAGTTTGGCGATAGCCTGGTGGCTACTCGCACTGCCTTGCTCGCCCAGCAACCGAACCCGAATGTTATTTTCTTATATAGTATAGTATGTAGATCTAGTGGTGTTCTACAATGTGCTGTTCTGGGATTGTTTTGTTGGGCAACATCCTCCTGTATGTCACATTGTAATTGTCTATCATGATCAGAGTTTTAAATCCAGAGTGTGAATCTGTGTGGACGGGTTTAGTGTATGAGATGGCTCTGTGAACTTGACTGAAAGAGTTGTTGAGATAGTTGAATGTCATTTGCAGTGTACATGCCTCCTCGATTATGAATGGGGTTGCGTGTATGCATTTTTGCCTGAGTGACAATCTCTTCAGTGAGGCTGAGGTTCTTATGGCAGTGGTTACCAATAAATGACCTGCTGCTATAATAGGCATATGGTGAGATTCTGATGTTTTGAGAATTCCATCGAAACAGGAAGCAAGAGGGCCAGAGTTTGGGGTGAGCCCAGAAAATGTGCTAAGAGATAATGCATCTTCTGTCTGCTTCAATTCTTGTGTGCATTTTGTTTTGTCGGCGCTGAAAATTATGCTAATTACATTTATATAGGATATGTCCTGGCTGGTTGTTTCAGTGTGAGGTATGTTTTGGTCAGTTATGTTTGTTTTAGAGAGACTTGTGCTTGGAGAGCCTACAGTGGTGTGTTTTTTGTTTGTTTGTTTTTTTTTTGCTGCTGAGGTGGGACAACTGGGATGCAAACTGCTTCAGTAGGACACAGCCAGCTGTGAGACATTCGCTGGCTCTGCTGTTTCGTTACAGATGGGGTTTTATTCGCTCCTAATGTTTAAACTGTTTTCAATAGTAGGTCGGAGAATCAAGTGAAACTGCTTTGTTGACGTTTTTGTCGTTTAGCGTCCTGAACTATCTTGTAACATTCTGCACAGATATATTTGGAATGTTTCTCGATATAGCCTTTCCTGATATCTAGTCGGCAGACAAAGAAAAAAAAAAAACGCAAACAATTGATGAACACAAAAAAAAAAAGGTTTTTGGTCTGTTTTTTGTTGTTTTTTTTATCATCCAAACACATGTCACAAATGTCCAGAGCAGAAATATGCTTATTTCGTGCATGATTCAAGTTATTATTATGTTCAAGCAGTTTATTACATCACAAGAAAGTCAGTAGTTTGGCCAACATAACAACAATAGGTGAGCACGTCACATTTAAATTGATATAGCGTTCCAACTAAAGCTGCGGCATTATTGAAATTAGCACAGACAGGTTTCTGATCACACAGATGAAAACTGCAAACTGTTTTTGCCGGCCAGTTTTGTGTAATTAACAATAGTTTATCTACGATTGGGCACGGTGAAAGTACAAAATTTAGATAATACATACGTGCGTAGAAGAAAGATAAAAGCACATAGAAAGCTGGAATTTGCGCAGACTGTAAGGGAAAGATTGTTGCTAAAGTCTTCATAGCAAGTCATCGGGATGGGTCCACGGGGACTGTCGCAAATTTGATATCAAAAGAGCCGAATTTTAACATGAAAGCGTCTCCCGTCACATGCTGCCCGCGGAGCGAATCTGACCGCATTGACCCCGGTGAGCATTCCAGCGCACGAGATTTATGACCGCCAGCCGGTGACAACTAAGAGGCATGATTTCGATCATATTTGTACGCCGTGTTTATCACGCTTGATAATGGATTAACCCGCGAAACCTTTGTCTGTAAGTCTCTAACCAATGGTGTGACTTATGAAACTAAAGTGACAGCTGTACTTTTCGTGAGAACAAAGCATGATAACTAGCCACGCCCCCCAAGAAATAAACAAATGGTTTCATCCTGATTGACACACACTAATAAACCAATGTGTGCATTTGGGGCAAAGATCGTTTCAGAGCTTGTTTCTGATTGGTTCTTAGATACTGACAACTTTAGATGATGGTCAGCTTGTGAGAAAATGAGATAATATTGCAGATTTATTGAGCAACAGTTTCACATGTCGATGTTACATCTTTTGAAAGGGTGGGGAGAGCCTTTGAAAGCTTAGTCTTTGTGATTCCGATCAGTGGTTCACTGGTTAACATGTCCTTGTCACAATGCCTTTGATTTAGAAGAGATAGAGTGAGCAATAAGACGGTAGTTACATCTCAAAGAAGTCAGTGACCCGACGCGTGAAAATCCGGCTTGCTCGCTGCGTGGTCAGCATGACCATGCCGAATTTTGCCGCCCGTGCAAAGTGAGTGCATGGAAAGTTGATGCCGACTTATACCGCCCTTCGCAGGGTGAGGGTTAATAATACAATAAAGAGCACTATACTGTGGAGTCTATTGGATGGCGTGAATTTTCAGTAAACATTTTATTCTAAGAACCATCTTTTTCTGGGTATTTTTATGCTATATCGTCTCTGAATGGTTTGATCTCATTGTTCATCTTTTCTCCATGAATTTTTTTACAAAAATATGCATTGGTGAAAGTGTTTAATGTTTCTGCAAAAATGCCCAAACATCATCAGACACTTAGCTCTTGTAAATTTGCTTGATTTACTTGTTAAACAGTCAAGGCCATTTTGGAAATTTTGGAATTTTGGTCATCATTACTGTAATTATTTGAGTAATCTGATCAGAGAGAGCATCATGAATATTATTTTTGAATTAGACTAGTTGGCCCACTGACTCAGAGAACTTTATCAGGCAGTCAGAAGATATTTCCGTTGTGGGTCTAATTTTAGCTCTTCTTTGAATTTCTCAAATGAAGAAATATCTCTCAATCTTCCAGGGAGGGTTTTCCACGCTTTCCATGTTTTAATTGTGCCATTGTCAAAAATGCTTTCTTTTGTGTTCAGGAAAAGGCTTGGGCAGCCTGGTCACAGGGTTCATGTTTGAAGGCCTGGGCCCAAGATGGACATGGCGTGTTTACTGTATTATATCAGTGGTCCTGACAATACTGTATGTCCTCCTCAACAAATTTGTGTTCAGAACTGATCAACAAGTTCCCACCACCAGACCACCTGCCACTTCAGGTAAGAAGAACGATCTTTCAGTTGTCACTTGAGGACAGGCTACAGTTGCAGTCAGATGACTCAGAGTCTTCAAGTTTTTACTGTAATTGTGGTAGCTAGTACATTTTTTCAGTTCTTAAATTCTGTCAGATCAGAAAGTGAAATCTATAGTAGAACTGGTGAAAGGTGAAATTGGTGGAAATTGTCAAAGTAGAGGATAATCATACCTTCAGTGTGTGGCAATGAAAATGGATGAAACTGTACGTACAGTAAAAGCTGAATAATGCTCCCTCCTTCAATCTTCTTTTGGAACCCTTAAACACTCTCGCTTAACTCTTTCCCTACCACACATTCTGGGCAGTATTCCACGGTTGGACCAAGCTATATTTGAGCCACCATTTTGTTCCCTCAATAGACAACCAAAAAATATAAAATTGTGTGAAAATGAATGTAGATTCAAAATATTCAGGTTTGAATGTACAACAGTGAATTGTATTTACAAAAATTGTGTTTCGTAAACACTGAATTGGATTTGAACATGAATTTCATGAGCCGCATTTTGCGGCTCGCGGTAGGAATCGGGATTTCGCTTGAGCCGCAAAATGCGGCTCGCGGGAGGGAAAGAGTTAAGAAAAGACATAATCTTGCCAACATTTTTACCCAATCTGCGAATTCATGACGTCATGACAGCAAACAAATATAAAACCAAGAACTGGCAGCATTCAGCATATTTGACATCTTTCTTGCTGTTTACAGTGGTAGCTACCCCAGACATTTCTCTTCTGTCCTGCACCTTGTATTCCAAGCAAGCAGACTTTTTATTTTTACAGTTATCATGCACTTGTATTACTGCATGGAATGCGCAGGAACAAAGACATATCTTTTATTCAGGTCTGAAAACTGAATTTATTGGCCGTGCATAGCTGAAATTGAAGGCCAATATTGATTGAAGGTTGTTAAGTGGTAATTTGTGACTACAGTTGTTGAACTTGCCCATAACATAACAGGCGAGAAGTTATGTTTATGATAGTCGAGGTGAAAATGGGTATGGGATAGATTTTAAAAAATTTTTTTTTTATCTCTCTATGGTAAGAAAGAGAAGTATTGATCATAGATACCAACATGGTCTAATGTAATGTGTTCAGCTCATGGAGTGACTCAACAATGCGTTCTTTCTTTTTTACACTTCAAATAAATGATTTATTTGAAAATGGCTTCCATTTATGGTGTGCAAATGAAAAGAGACTGGTGACAATGACCAGCTGTTGCACATTAGTGACATGGCTAAGCATATTTAAATGAATATATAGAATTGACTTCAGTTGGCACAGTGAATGATGCATGTTGATTGTAAAAAAAATAGTTCTATGTGTATAAAAAAAAGTTTCTTTGTACGAGAGCTGTTGAAAAAGCGGAAGTAGTGTCACAGGAATAATTGGCATTTTCATTATAGATGCTGTGATAAAAAAGGGAAATGGTTCAGTTGGAGACAGCTTGTCTGATACATATCTGTTTCATTCTTTTGCTATCTACCCAAATAAAGTCATACTGATCCTTATGTTTCTTTTTTCATTATCTGCCCAGATAAAGTGAAACTGATACATGTCTGTTTCCTTTTTTGTTATCTACCCAATTAAAGTGAAACTGATGGATATCTGTTTCCTATTTTTGTTATCTGCCCAAATAAAGTCAAACTGATACATACCTGTTTCCTTCTTTGTTATCTACCCAATTAAAATTAAAGGTTTCAGATGCAAAGGCAGTGGTACTGTGTTACAAGATAGTAATTCAGAGTGGTATTTGTGTGTCATATGTGTGACCTAAGGACCAAAATATGATTGTTCAAGAATCTTAAAAATAACCATAATTTTGTTGAAGCCACAGTCATCCATGACAAACTCTGTCCATCACACACAGCTGAACTGTAGGAAAAAAAGTGTCAAAATATGGCAAAAAGGCATGTCTGTTCCAAAAATCCAAGTCTGGGCTGGAAGTTAAGTACTCGTATTGGTTTAACATTCTGCAATTTTTTTTTTATTTGTTCAGTTTTCCATCCTGTTACATGTTTTTCCGGATGAGGATCAACTGATCAAAAGCTTGATTTGTCTTCCCATTTCCTTTGTGTTTTATTGTTTCATTTCTTTATTATTTCTTGCACAAGGCTTTGCTACATATATTTTTCTCTTTTTTTTCTTTTTGCCATAATTTGGCTTTGCTTCAAGCCTTACTGCAACTGCAGAGATTTTCTGTGGTTTTTGTAATGTTTCGTCAAGGAAAAAGGCCCGTGCTTTGTACATAGGTGAAAATTGTCCACCTTTTTTAGCTGAGGTGAGACTTTGGTTTCTCCACGGGATGAATATTTCCACAGAGATCGTCATGCGTTTATGGTGTTCAAGGTAACGGAAACAAAGTAATAATGGACAGAATGAAGTAATGTAGTGGCGATTTCAAATGAATTCTTCACATGACGATGTGTTCTTCTTTTACGTTTTTTGTATCCAAGGAGTGCAGTTCGTTCAGAATAGTACAAAATCACAACATACTTTGTATTTAGGCGCCAGCTTCCGTGTGCCACATCTGAATTTCCTCCTAAATAATATTTTCCCTGTTTTCATCTGTGTTTGTAACAGTTCTATTTTATTTTACAGGAAAGCAAGATGAAGAAAGAAAACAAGAGGTGAATCTGATCAATTCTAGTCCAAATGGTACACAAGACGGCTCTGATCCCATCGCTTAGCAACGAGGTCATCAGTGTCAACATACTTGTCTGCATTAAGACTCATAGAAACATGTTGTGAGGCCTTTTATTTTGCTAATCATAAAGGATTAAAATGAGTGCCTCTTGTATAGTAAGATAAATATACGATCTTCCTGTTATAAAACAGTTTTTCAAACATCAGTACACTGTCATTTTGATGACACCATGTCAGTTGCTTTAAAAAGGAAGAGGTCTCTTAACAGTTTGCCTCAAAAGAGCCATTGCTGACTATGAAACTGACACATTTTTGTGTGGTTTATCAGAATAAAATCATTTTAAATCATACTTAGCTTGCAATATATCACTCATATTTCATCTACAAATCTTTAAACCGAATCGCATTCGGTGTGATTACCCAAATTCTGGGGAAAGTAGAGGATTGGAAGTGCTGGGATGGTTGTATGTGAATTATGATGAATGTCATTAATTCTGATAACTTTTGTACAAATTATACCTGGGAAGGAAGTAGTGCGCTATTATTTTCTGTTTCATGAAGGTGAAAGGCAAATTGAAATCCTCCTTTCTCAGCAATCACATCCATAGGTCATTGGTCACTGGATAAAATTTGTGCAATGTGGTTTCAAAGTTACAGTGCACGCTGTGACATTTTGCATTCTCTTGTGGTTTGATTATTTGTAATACAGTATTAAGTTGATAGTGTTCTCACGTTTGATTACATATGTAATTTTAATCAGGGGTTAAAGACTTGCCTGAAAATGCTTACAAATTGCTGAAATTTTAACAAATCAAAATAATTATAAGTTAACCCTGTCATTTTCAGTTTCTTTGGTCATCTGCACCAATAAATTCTGTGTTATTGTTGTCTTTTTTTTTTAATCTGAAAAATGAAGTGCTGTTGTAAATATGTAATGTGCCAGCAATATTTCAGTTGTCAATTACAAGTGTTCTATCGTATATTGTAGCTTTTGTTGAGGTTAAATTCAGTATGATTTTTTTTACTGAATTGTTGACATATAAAATGGACAGTATCAAACAAATTAATTGCTCTTTAGAACGGATATGCTTGTTTGCCAGGGATTTGAATTTTTCAGTACTTTTTTTTTTAGGAGAAGAAACACCACAGGGCAAAGTAGATTTTTGCCCTTTGCATGCCTTAGACTGAGGCTGTTAATCTGTTCTTGATCAGAGAAGAGAAATTAATGAATGGAGCATAGGATGAGCAGGCCTGCAGAAGAGATTGCTACACAAGCCCAAGAGATTTGAGACCACCCACAGATGTGGCCATTGCGGTAGAGATTCACTTCCACATTGGGAGTTCAACCACAAATGATGCAGCTCCAGCGCACAGACAGTCATAACAGTTTAGATCAGAGGTGCTCAACCAATTAAAAACAATCTACCGGTCGATCGTCAAGTGCTTGGCAGTCGATCACGGGATGAATGTAGGACACACCTGCGAGGTATATATATATTTTTTTTATTTGCCTTTGTATTTTGGTGGGTCGTTTTTCTTGGATGTGGCGGGTTTGTGTTAGTTGTATGTTAAAGTGAATAATGCCGATAGGCACACCAGCATAGGTTCGGTTTCTTTTATTTTTTGTTTCAGGGCTTCGTCAGACTGGTAGATCTCCAAAGGCTGGGAAATGTAAAAGTAGATCCTATGTCAATAAAGGTTGAGCACCCCCGGTTTAGATGCTAAATTTCATGGTAATCCTTGACCAACGGAAGTATCTACTCGAGACTCAAAGCACAAACTAAAGGATCCTGAATTTTCACTTGACTGTCTAGCAAAGCAATTATTATAAACCTCATTACAATATTCGCCTCATGAAATCAGTGATCCATACAAGAGAAATGTTGTTTTTTTTTCTCATTTTATTTCATTTTGATGGTCATTGATTGTTCTTCACAGATTGTTTTGTATTGCAATGCTCAATATTGTAGTCACTCAGGAATGATCCATACATTTCATTTTTATGATATTTATATATATATACATATATACAGGCTTGTAGTGACAAATGGGGAGAATCTGAAATTAGAAATCTTTGTGCTGCGAATTTTGTAATCCCATTTTATATCGTCCTTTTTAATATCTCAGCATTTTTGGGGGGTTTTTATGTAAGTGCTTCAGTGGGGACTGTGAAGGGGAATAGAGAAAATATGGCTGAACAGTGAACACAGTTCAATATTTTCTCTATTCAGCTTCCCTTAGGAAACTGTACTGTCAAACTACTTCCCTTTTTTCCTTTTTGCTTTCAACATTTCCTAATCAATGATGTGAATCATACTTGACAGATTTTTTTAACTGCTTTATGACACAACGGGAGTTCATTGTAAGGATTTAAGGAACCAGTTGAAAGACATCTTAAACTTTCAAGGGAAGACCTGACTCTCTGGCACAGTGTTTCTCAAGGTGGGGTGCACACCCACTGGTGGGGCATGGGACTTCAGAGTGGGGCATAGAGATATAAACTGTATACTAACTGTACTATAATGGTGGGATGCAGGTTTTTTGGGGGGGAAAATCAAAGTAGGGCGTAGAATAAAAAAGGTTGAGAAACACTGCTTTAGCAAATACAATCGTATTATGAAAAAAATAGTGGCGGGAGTGATTCGCTGTGATGCAATTTTGGCCCTTTTTTTGCCCGACCCCACAGCCTAAGTGTCAGTTTCAAAAATTATAAAGTTGATTTCCTTAAGTGTTGACTAATCAAGCCCAATCGCTTTTGCATCTACTGATTATATTGATTAGAGTTTCAGGTATTTTCAAAAAAAAAGTTATAAAAACGTAAAATACAATGATCTTTGCTTTGGCTCCTTGTGGTAAGCCCACTGCACCGGAAAGGATATTAATAAGCCAAAGCGTTCAATTCGGTGCCCACAATTTCCCTAGCAGAAATGAGTGTATAGTGCTCTGGTGCGCATGAAATCTGTAGTAAGACTTTAGAATATGGGAAGCTTTCTAGACCAAAATAGAGCAAGAGAGAAAGAACAGCAGGTTAACAGGTTTATCCCGGATAATACTGGATACCTCTTCTAGTAAAGGATAAAAAAAAAAAAGTGAAACTTTGATGGAAGAAATTTTCTGTCAGTTTCAGTTGGTTATGTGAAGCCTAAAAGAGGACAAAACAAGCAAATCTCAAAAAATGCACACCATAAATCCCACACTTTCAAAATACATGCAGATGACGCAAGTAAACAGGGGAACTAACTAATAAATATAAAACAATCACAATTTGGGAATTGTCTCCACATGATCACTGAAGAAATGCATACGAACTAGGCCCAGAGCAGTTTCAGGGACATGGCAGTATAGCGAGATTAGACAACCCAGAACAGTTCTGGGCAAAGCAGGGAAGGGGTTGCCGTTAAGGAAACTTTCAACAGAACGGTGAATTCTGTAACTCATGAAATCCTTTCATTTATTTGTATTATGATAACATTCTATTGTATAAATCATTTATATAAAAAGTACTCACATGGTTGTTCTGCTAGCAGGAAATGCCTCTGCACAAAATCTACACAAGCTCATGAATCTCAGACTAGGGTCACAATTTCATAAATAATTTATGCTAGGACCCCATCATTGCTCCATGTCTTCTCCCCGCCTTATTGTCACTGCTCCTGCAATGTCGGCATCTGTCAGACTTGTGCCAAAAGGCAACTGACAGTTCATTGCATTCCTGAGCATGAAGGCTATCACATATTATAGAAAATGAAATGCACCAAAAGGCCCATTGTGACACATCACCATGGCGATCATAGCATTGATTTTAATTCGTTAGCTGATTTGCACTGCGAGCACTGGAGGCGTCGCGAACCAACCGGAGGCGAGCTTAAAGTAGTCCATTACAGTAAACAATGGCACATATGTACATGTTCAGAGGGAGATGTTCGGGCAATTCTTTCACTTCCTTCCCCTTGTTTACACGGATGGTAGGGAATCTGGCCAGCTTGGATCCACCCTTTCCACCCCTGTCATAACAGCCAACTGCAATGCGACCAGCAGGCATTTTAACCGCTTAGATATATCTGGAAGTTACACTCATCAGCTGATCCACCAGCCATCTTGGGTGTCGGAAGAACAAAACAAAAACACTGTGCCGTCATTCGCAATGGGCCTATTGGACACTGTACTAAGCCAATGGAATCATAATGCTGTAACTCACCAAATAGCTGTTGTGATGGGGACCGTGGTCTAAAGACAAAGAGGAAATTTTTGTATACTTTCTTTAATCCCATATGGGAAATTTGCCTTTGTGTCATTGCAGCCCAGTTACAACTGGAGTAGGCACGTCGTCACCACAGTGCAGCGCGAGTCGGCAAGTTTTTTTGGAGGCGGGAGGTGGGAGGGAGTGGTAGGGGTGAATTCTTTTTAATTTTGCCCAGGCAGCGGCCTGTTCAGCCTGCTCTTTTCGATTTCGAACTGCCAAGGTATCTTTAACGTGCACACGGGCCCTCCGAATTTTTCGTCCTCATCCAAGAAGACTGGGTGCTCGATCCTACTTCCCATAGGATCAGGGACAGGGAAGTATGAGAAAAAACCCAAAATTCCAACATGCCTGCACCAACCAGGATTTGAATCCGGTACTTTCGGTATGAGAGGTGACCACCTTACCTCTAGACCATGGTGTCCCCAATAGTGAGTAGAGAAAATACTGAGTTTTGTTCACTCTGCAGCTATGGCTTATAATATAAAATGCCACTGACCTCTAACAACAGTGTCATAGGACAGGAAAAGGAACAGTTTTTTCTCAATATCTCAAAGTGTCAAAACTGACTTACTTCATTGGTGTAGAGCAGTGATGATTTACTGAACACTTGTGCTCCCACTACAGATTTTAGGACAGTGTTGTGTAAATTCACAGTATACTTATACTATTGATTTAAGATGTACTGTGTAGGTCCACAGTGCAGCAAATGGCTTGAGCAAGTTTAGAAATGAATGAATTTCGCTGTTGTTAGGGAATATTTAAAATCACTTTTAAAGATGTTCGGATCTCCATATCATATTTAGGAATTCGGGCCTCGGGTGAAATAGGTTGTGCCCAAATCCGTTCTGTCCAATGATCACTTTTCACTTGGGACAAGCGAAGGAATGACAAAGAGGAAATATGGCAATAAGTTGTATGTACCAAAGCCTCATGTAAGAAATAATACAATTAAAAATCATACAATGAAACCCAAAGGAAAGTGGACGAAAATCCTGTTCTGGACTTGCACCCGAGTACTCATGTTGATTTTATATTGTACAATTTTTTTTATTTGTTCAGTTGTTTTTTTGGTTCAATTTTTGTGTCATTTCCATATTATTTCTTGTATGAGGCTTGGCTACATACAACTTTTTCTTTTTGCCATATTTTGTCTCTGCTTTGCCTCGATGCGACCCCACAGATTTTCTGTAGTTTTTATAAAGAAATGACAATCATGTATCCCTTTTGATTTTTCATGCTTGTCTTCATTGAAACATAGTTTCTAATAGTTTATGAAGCCCTCTTTCCTATTATCATACTTTTTAGATGGAAGCGAAAGGTATTATTTTATCATTATTTGCTATAATTTTTCATTGTACATTCTCATGTAGTGGTGTAGCAGCCAGTAGAGTGAATCATAATCAGTCCTGCCACTTTTCTGAGAATTTTCGAATGTCCGAGGGAATGGATCAAGACCGAGAAATTTCTGAGGTTCCAAATTTGATTTAGGAGCGAAATTTTACGTAACTGAACATTATGACTTTTGGAGTGTATCTTAAGAGCATGTAAAAGTGAGAAACAGTGAAAGAAAAGCCCCCAATATACATCAAAACAATGAAAATATGTAGAGTTTATTCCGTCAGGCCAGTATTTTTGCTCCTGGACATGTGGCCATTTTCAGGTATTTTTGTCATTTCTTGGTGGCAGCCCTGGTTATCACTTGTGCAAGCTGCTGCAAGACAGTATCAGTGGAAAATATCAATTTAGGTACTATATCAATCTATGTAAGGTGTCAAGTTAATATACACAACAGATTTTGTGATACAGATTTAATGGCTAGATTAAGTTTTGTTAATGTGTCTGAGTGGGAACATGGTGACTTGATCTTATGTTAATCCAGTTTCTAATTTTAGTTCAGCACCTTATAGTACATCATTTTTTGTGGATTTGAGTGCTATATAAGCTAATTATTACATTGCATTACATTTTATTACATTATTGTGTTACGTTACATTCTTCCCCAGTTCTTATGATTTTGTAGACTGTAACATATATTGTCTAATTCGAGCAACAAAAATGTGTTGTGTTAGATGTCAGGCTAAGTTTGTGCAGCAAATGGCATCTGAGATGAGTGTTTGTATGGGACTACAGACAACAAGCATAAAGGTGTCAGAGAAATGTGCAGGCTACTTTAGAAAATATGAAAGAAATGTGTGAAAGAGAAAATAAAATAGAAAGCATAAACATGGTTTAACATTTAGAAAATTCTTTTCTCTGTGTGTCATATTTGGTGTGCAAGATTTTGCATATGTAATTATTAACATGTGCATTTTTTATAATAAAATGAATCAAACATTGAGTCGCACAGGATATCCATATATATCTGCCTGCACATACACAAATATATACATATTGTATACATTTGATGCTAAATTGGAATGGATGTTTTCTCTCTTATTTTGCAATAATGAGTCTTGGCTCACTTAATCTATTAATCCGCACTAACATATGCATGCCAGTTCTGGTCAGTGTCTTCTAGCTATGTGTGAAATGGAATGTTGATTTCAATGACAAGTTGTGCCTACCATGCACATTTTGTGTGTTTGGTAATTCATTTCTGTATCAGTGTGTGTCACGTTAATATTCAACAGATTTTTTTATAAGGATATAATGAAATATTTTTTAAGGATGTCTACACTGAAGGGTTGACTTTTCACCTGCATGTGATCTCTCATGACGGAAAGCTTTACGTGTATATTTAGGTCAAACTGGATATTTAGGATTATTGGATGTTACTACTATTCTTCATATCCCTGTAACAAAAAGTGTCCTTCTAACTTTGTTTAATATCCCAGGGCATGAAAATGAATACTTGCAAGCTTGTTTTTGCATAACATTTGAAGGAGCTGAAATTGCGCGAGGCAAATAGATTGAAAGCAACAGAACAGTACATTAGCTCAGCTTATGAACTTTAGATTATCTTGAGGTTGATTCATCAGTGCATTTTGCATGTTTAGGGCCACATTCACCAGAAAATGACAATTTTCTTTGAATATTTTGGCAATTTTTTATATATTTTTTTAAAGTTTTGCCCCAGACTTGCCATCATTTTCAAATGCATCAAAATCATAAAAATAGAAACATCTCAGAAAGAAAATATATATCCAGAGTATAGAGGAGATGTTACACAGTCAGAAAATGCTCATAACTCAAAATCAACTCAGAATCAACCCTTAATCATGCCCTTAGGTGAGAGTGTCAGTCAGCTTATGGGAAAACGCTTACCGTGCGTACTTCTAGTGTTGGCTTATTTGACACAAGTATTTGAATAAGGACTTGCTTTGAATATTTAATATCATACTATTAATTATTATATACTGTAATTGCTGTTAGTCTTAACTCTTTCCCTACGGTACAACGCACACTGCAGCGGCAGCCTGTACAACGCAACCTACGTTGTAAAGATATTCCTTGACCATTGTATTGGAAATTAACATCTTGTGACGTTGAACCTTAAAAATAGAATTCTTCGTAATGCGTCCTTTGTCCGAGCGTGGCCAGAAACACCACGTGTGTGATATGTGTATGGTTTGGACAGCTGTTGTGTAGTTAGGCAGTCTTTGTGTACAAATGCAGAGTACAGTACAGGAGGTGCCCCGCCCAGACATGGAATGCTGGCCCGTAGGGAAAGAGTTAAAAGAAAATCTATTCACTTGAATGTATTTCTTCAAAATGTTCATTTCTTAGAATAAATTGCTTAGTTATTTTATTGAAATTCTGTCACAGATTCACCACCTGAGATAGTAGTATGAAGGCTGTATAGATCTGATTTTATTTCTTTTGAAACTCAGGAAACATAAACTCTAAGACTCCACAATTGTCATAGTTTTAATACAACAAACTTTTCCTCAAAATCAGATGTGTGAAATACTACGATCTGTGACATTAGCTTTATCAAGTAAATTATCATGCTCTGTTAGAAGAAAGATTACATTATGGATCAAAATGAGCAATAGCACCCTCTAGCTCAATTGTAGTAAGATGAGAATATATGTTGTGAAAGCTCATACAAAGTAACCTTTGAGAGAGAAACTTCTTTTTGCTTTTGTAGTTTAATTAGACCTTTGCACACTCCCCTCCCCTTTTTACAAGGAACACAAATTGCAGAAGATGAAATGGAACTGTTTGTGAGAATTTATTTCTTTTATCATTTTTTTTGTCCCATTTTACTCTCTGTTGGCTGTTTGAGACATCCTTTTGGTCTTTGAATAAAAAAATAATGAAAAATTGAAAGATATTTCAGCTGCTTTTCAGCCAGTTTTATTTTTCAGCCAAGCGAATTTGCATTATTTTTGTGCATTGCATAGATTGATTGATACCTTGCCAGTAATTATGTTATGTGATCAATTAGGGCATGCAAGGCTATTGATTTTCAAGACATAAAAGTACATTATCTAGAGTTAGTTATTCATTAGATTCCGCCAGTAATTTCCAGATACTTTTTCCTCCCCAGTGAGCACTTCTGACCATTTCAGAAACATCACATTTTCACAGTAGCTAGCACATATTTGTACATGTTTCAGTTGGACTTTGTCTACTGTCATACTGCAACCTTGGTTCTTGTATGTTCCAATTCCACTTTTTGCACAACTGAGAAATTCGACGTTTACATGTTTGCGGGTGTGGTATTATAATGAGGGGTTAGAATAAATCAGAACTGGGAAACAGTTTGCTAAGTGCCCCAATGCATTTGTAAACAAGTGTCAAAGTGTGCATTTGTTATACCTTTTCTACATACTAAAAGATCTGCAGTTTTTCAGAAAATGGAGATAGAACAAACGAGAACTAAGGTCATAATATGAGTGTGTTGAATTAAAAATTTGCTCGTACTACTTGCATGAATTTTCTTATTTCCGTATCATGTCTTGCGGAACACGGCACCTTAATACATGTACTTTGAAGCTCAGTACCTGATAATAATGTTAATTGGTGTCATGTGCTTCTCCATGTGTTTTCTTTAAGTTTGTCTTTGGAAATCAGTGAAGCAATTAAACAAGGCATCTTGGACTAGACGCATTTTGACATTTCATACACTAGGCCACAGTGAAACTATAATTTTCGTTTGTAACAATTTTCGTGACTGTAACTGTTGTTACAGACCGGCTGCTGGAGAACATTTACTGTGCGAAAGCTGTTATCCTTGTATCAATCTGTAAAGGAGCCCGGAATTTTTTTGTTTTTTTTTGTTAATTCTTGGAGCTCAGTGTCCTTTAAGAGGAAAGCTGTTGTTCTTGTGTCAACAAGTAACAGACATGTTTTGCTTTTTTTTCAAATTCTTGAAGCTACATGTATTAATTTTTCTCTTCTTTTCTTTTTTTTTTGAAATTCTTGACGCTGATGGCTCCTCCCATTGGTGAAAAGACAGAATATCCACAGCGGATACTCGAGGCCCTGTCTCAAAAACTTATGTATTTTTTAAGAAATACTCAGTGCATAATGACCTTCATATATACATGAATTTTAAATATTAAAAAAAAAAAAGTTTTTTAAAATCGTTTTTTCATTTTTATCAATCTTCATAACATTTGCCATGACACATCCATGTGAAACAAAACAACAGTGTATATATACATACATACTTGATAACCATATTGTTCTCAATCATATTATGATTATATCCCATTGCATGTTGCATGCTTTTTGTTGTGGAAATTGTTTAGGCTAGATGATATTAGTGGTATTATATAACGTGTATTCCTTTTCTTGTTCCAGCTTTATGTTTGTTCTGTAGCGTTTTAGTTCTTTTTTGCTTTGTACATTGACTATTTTTCGTGAATTGCAGGATTTGCATGCAGTTCGTATTGAGGGCCATGTGGTAAACCATAATGTGTTCGTTTTCATAAACTTTTCAGGAGGAGCTAAAAATCAAAAGACATTCTTCATCACTCTTGGTTGTTAGGTATTTTTAAAAAATGTTATTAAACTCCCAACTTATAACATAACCCGTAGGCTATGATGGGCTGCGAGCGTGTCAACTATCTCAATTTTTTTTTTAAGTCAAGTTACAATAGGTTACCAAGTGGCCCTCCATGTGAAAATATTATAGTTATTTTACATACCTATGTTTTGTCTCTCAGCATATCATTATTAATTTGTATGTCTTTGTTCGACTTACTTGTTCTGTGTTATTTTCAGTGCATTTTTGCATATATTTTTGTTTTTTACCACAACTTCAATTGTGACGCCAATGTGATTAAAATTTGGAAGTGTTTCAGTAGGGACAGTTTCCTAATGACATTGATTGGAGCAAAACATCACTGAACAGTGAACACAAGCCAGTATTTTTTTTCATCTGGCTTCACTTGGAAACTGTCTCCGCCAAAACAGTTTATCTTTGCCCATTTGAAACCCTGTTTATTTTCTTTATCTTGAAGTGCTTTACCCCCGAGAAATTTATAAACCACAAGTTTCATTCGTTTTATAAAAAAAAAAATATTCTTGTTTCTTTACATTTTGAAATGGCTGATGATATAACTTGCATGTAATGTCCATAAGGCAGAAATTTATGAGGACAGTAAATCGTCACCGTTCTCAAAGACTGCAGTAACTGAAAAATTTAAAATATTAATTTTTATGTAAATTCAACTACACTCAAAACCGTCATGAATGTGACTTCTAATCCAAAAAATAATTGTAAGGCAAACTTTCAAAAGTTCATCGTCACCAGACCAGTTGTGCTAAAATAAAAGTTTTGTTTCTCCCAAAAAAGTAGTCAAAACCACTTTTTACTGTTTTAGAGAACAGTTACGAAATATGTACATCCATGTTTGTATGTTTTAGAACTTCAGAGAAATCTGAGCAATACACAGTACAAAATTTGTCATTTCAATTCAGGTTACACTTGTCATGACTCTTGGATCATTATTATATGACCATTAAATATGGTCCAAATCTGAAGCATGTGTTTTGTCACATATATATGGGCTTTGTGTGAATGATTTGGTGTTTTGCATATATGTCCTCTTTTGAATTCCAAGAAATGTGTTCCCAGGTTACCAGTTTGGTTTTTGAGATTCCAAAGTTTTTGACTGTGGTCCTTATTAAAGAAAGATCATTTCAATTTCTATAATTTTGGCCTTCTATGCTACAGTTTATATGTGGCATTGAACTTGTGTTTTTTTCTACTTGCGTGAGCTTTTTAGGCCCATGTGGGTCACCAGTGGTTGAGTTTTTATTTAACTTTCTGGTACTTTGAATGCCCCCTCTCCCTGCATGCAGTTTGATATCATTGGTCAAGTAGGTTCTGTCCCACTGAGGAATATCTTTGAAAACAGTGCTTGTAAATGGAGTGTGAGAGAATTTTGCAGTTTAATATCTTTGGTCAATTGCATTCAGTCCCATTGCGGAAGATGTTTGAAAACAATCTACTTATTATAAATGGAGTGTGAGAGAATTTTGCAGTTTAGTATCATTGGTCAAGTACTTTCAGTCCCATTGCGGAAGATGTTTGAAAACAATCTACTTGTAAAAGTAGAATTTTGCATTATATTCTTTTAATATCATTTTTCTTGTACATTCAGTCCCATTAATGTCCATATTGCTAACTTAAAGTGCAGAGAATTTTGATGCAGTATGCTAAACAGCAAATTATGTCATTTTCAAAGGTGGTCAAGGTTTTAATTAAAACATTTGTGAGTGGATCTGGTAAAATTAGGCTTAAGATTAAGGTGAAATTTCCATACCACTTTTAAAAAGTCAAAATAAAATATCTCTAGGACAATTTCAAGCAAACTGAATGCAGAAAAATGGGTAATTTTTCATTTTACTAGCAAATCTCAATTTCCATAGAAAAATGTTCCACCTTTGGAGAGGCCTTCTCAGGAATTTTGTCCTTCACTTTAGGCCCAATGCCAGACCCACTCACATTTTCTTTCATATCACATTTTCTTTCACATCACATTTTCTTTCACATCACATTTTCTTTCACATCACATTTTCTTTCACATCACATTTTCTTTCATATCACATTTTCTTTCATAGTATAGTATTGTTTGTATCTTATACATTTTTCATTGCCTCAGACTGTTTGAGTTTTGTTTAGAGGTCTTTCTTCTAGTCACTAGTTATGTAGAGTGTTGTTGCAATTTCCAGAGCTTTTTAGCATGAGTGATATGCTTTTTTCAATTATTTGAAGTGTAATTTGGGCAAGTTATGGAACAGCAGGAAGTTTACTTGTGTCAGTAGTCACTTTACACCTTGTGACATGAGTGTTATAAAATACATGTACGTGTATAATTTACCTATCCTTCCTGCCACCCACCCGCCTTTTTTTTTCTTTCTGCATCATTGCAAAATCATGGTCATTTATTCTCCTATTATTAGTCAGTGTATTGGACAGGCATCTAGAGATTCTCTACAGCAGATGCATGTTTTTTTTACTATACTAGTTTGCCCGCTGGCTCAAGGTATACACAGGTGTGATCTTTTAAGTTAAATTTTGATCATCAGTGTGTAAATTGATGCACAGCATGAAATTCCCTGTCATACTTTTTAATTCTACTTGAAGAAAATAGTCTCTTTTTTTTTGTGCAGCTCAAAATGTTGGAGCACTTTCTTCTGTTCATCTCAGTTGTGACTCAAAATCAAGGAAAGTATTAAGGGGATAGTGAACTTCCTGACCCTTTAAATATGCCCGGGTACACCTTTACATTTTTTTCTGTGCTTAATTTGATATTTTGTACATGTAGAACTTAAGGCTGAGAGGTTAAAAAGCCTTTCCAGAGTAGATTGGAGCCCTTACTCCTTTATGATGTGATTTTTTTTCGGGAAGGAAATGAAAAATGTTCAGGTGATAACATTTTCGGTTAAATAATTGTGTTTTTGTAATCATCTGTTTTTGGACTGGAAAAGGTTCTGCACCTATATTACAGGGTCGATTTGTTTCTTGTAATTATGCGATTAGATCTGTATGTGTTGGTTAGTAACTTCTGGTTGCATTTTAGCTGCTTGTTAATGTTTATTGCAATAGTTTAAGATCATACAAGTGTGAATGAAGGAGTGAAATCAGCAGAAGCGGTCAGAAAACTTTTTTATTTTTATTTTATAACAAATGAAAGAGAAAATGAACATTCCCATATTATGATTAAATCAAATATCATTTGAAAAGGAAAGGAAAGCTTTACATGATATACATTATATATATGTTCTAAATTTTAAAGCAGTCTGATTAAAAATACAGAAAATTCTGTATAATGCAAGGAAGTGATGAAAGACTGGAAGGCGGTGAATGACACCGGGCAACAGTACATCGTAGGGAAGAAATCTGGCAGTCTTTGGAAGATGAACCTGTGTGCGTCCACTACTTTTCATTGAAAAATTATGTGAACTAACATTGTGATATGTCAGTCTTGCACATGTACCGGTATGTATTTGTGGGAAGTGCCAGGCAAAAACTTGAATAAGTAGACTTGTTTTTGTTGTCATGTGCCTTATATGTTGTTGTTGTTGTTTTTTTTTACCTGAACATCACACAAAATTTTTATGCCAGTTAGTTTTATGCTTTATTTATATGGCAGGTGGTAAGTTGGTGAAAATTGAAAGCAAAGGAGTCTTTTAGAATCAAAATGATAAAGAAAAGTCATGACTAGTGATTTCGTCGCCAACTTTGTTCAGAATTATACAATTTATGATGTGTCCAGACAGTAAAATCAGGGATGAAGGCAAAGCATGTAGATGCAACTCGCTGTCTTGTTGCAGTTGTGTCTCAGTTTCATGTTCTTGTCAAATCTGTACTGTGTCCGTGTCTCACATGTAGGCACATCTCCATTCATTCGCGTAGATTTCATTTTCAGAAAATGGGATTGCGATTCGACAAAGTCACATGTACATGCCAAGCTGTACAGATACCAAAGGTGATACATGTATACCAGAGGTGATATGTTGACATTCGTAAAGTTCAGAGTTGTCATTATCCTGTAATGTTGTTGTTGTGATTATATTGATTGATGCTGACGATACGTATTACAAAACTATACATTTTAACCACAAATTTAGTTGGATAATTAATAGATGTGAATTTTGCGGAAGCCTTTGTCATTGTGAACTCATTACAGAAAATAAAAATTCATAAAGCATGTATAGTTCTCCTCATTTTGTTTTCAAACATGATTTACACATAGGTGTACATGTATGGAGTCTTGAGTATGTACGCACTGGTTCACGTTACTGTTTGGAGGAACATAATCAGAATTTCATATATATAGTACTGACTGCGGTTTTTCCGGACAAAATTGCTTTGCGGTCATAGGGTGATCTGGTTTGGCATTGCATACATGTACAGTGGTGGGCGAAATCATCAAAGAAAATTAAACAAATAAACACACAACATGCATCTACGGATATGTTTGTTAGACATCAGTCTTAAACTTCATCTGTCACACAGTCAGTCCAATTTTTTAGCCTTTATGCGAAGGAAGACTTCAAACATGCACAGGAAAGCAACAAATCGTAATTATCCTCTGAATTTATGTATTAACTATTGATTTATTGTTTTAAGTAATTCGGCATGTATCAAATTGAGGTACAGTCAAATTATTGGAAAATGAATCGCTTTCCTTGATGAATCCCATGGTCTTATTCCTTTTTAGGACATCATCATCTATCTCACGAGTCGGCTTATCCACACAAATTTTCCCGCTTTCCAGGAAAGTGTTTCGATTTCGAAGTTTTCATGAGAGAGTGAGATTTCATACAGAAAAGCATGTGGCAAAAACGTTTCTGCCTATAAAACTGTTAAAGATAACGATATACATGTATCACTCCACAAGCAATGATAAAGGTAGACATAACTCAAAACCACCAACGTCCTAGACACACCAGTACTTGAACTGGACGGCGACATGCTGAGAGCTACACTGACAGATTTCTTGAGGGCAATGCCGAGAGGTTATATCTGTATAATTATTGCGTTTGGGAAGTTTGTCGTCTCTACAATGTAATTAAACACGAGTTTTGGACTGGCTATCTGTTAGCTGTCAGCTTGACCAATCAGTTTGTATGCCGGGGAATGCATGTATTTAATATCAGGATAAGATCCACATACATTTAATGAGTACCCCCCCCCCCCCCCCAAAAAGAAAAAACAAGTCTTATTTCTAATCAGTTTATGTGAAGCAGTTTTCTACAAACTGCGACAATTCTGAAGAATACCACATGTGTGAATGTTGTTATGTCTTGGAACAAATTCTATGGACATTTTGAAAGAATTATGGATGAAAATCAGATTTAATTCGCTTTCCTCAGCGACTACTAGATTTCTAGACACAGTTGCATGGCACTCTAATATTATTCACCCCGCACTGTCTAGTTATCATAGCAACTGGCCAAGGATGGACGTCAACAGGGCGTTGAATTTCAGACATCAGGGATGCTCTGCTATGGAACACTGTTACAGTTCCGAACAATAACAGAGTCACATTTTATGTTGCTTGGGTCAGTGTTATTGTCGACACTAATGGCACATAAACAACAGGGTCGTTTTATCTCTCCTCTCCTCCAAACTTATTTTCTGGTTGGCTTCAAGTAACGTGAGGCTGTACTCTAGGTCTATCTGTTGATCGTTATTGTACGATAATGTGTAATACGTCAGAAGGCCTACAGCTGGAAAACTTGGTACATGTAACTGATTATTACTGATATCGTGAAAATTATTGTCCAGCAGCCAGTCGAACTCAAATCCCAGTACACTTCATGTAAACATCTTTCGGTGAACTTCATGCATGATGAACATCCCGATTGCAGGAGTGACTAATTTCCTTGCTGTTCAAGGGAAGAGATTGTTTTCGTCTCTACCTCAGCACCTGTTCTCTCCCTCAGAACGACCTCCAGTTCAATAGGCTTTGCAGGTCTAATGGCGAAAATGCCCAAGTTTTTCATCTTCAGTGTTTCTCCCTTTTTAGGTGCAGTTCTTTCTGAAAGAGTGAATCGCATTTGTTGGAAAAGACAAACAAGAATGACTTTCAGTTCCATCATTGCCAGTCTCTGCCCCAAGCACACTCTAGGTCCATAGCCAAAAGGCAGAAATGCCAAAGGATCTCTGGAAGTCTTGTTTTCTGGAGAAAATCGATCAGGGTCGAAATTTTCGGGGTCCGGCCAAATTTCCGGATCTCTCATGATTTTTCCAATCGGAATTTGGATAGCTGACCCCTTAGGAATGGTAATACCGTCGTATATCTTGGTTTCATTGGCAATTCGGAAGATTGAGGTAATGAGGGGGAATAATCTCAGACACTCGTTTATAACTTGCTCCGTGTATTTCAAATCAGACAACTGGTCATAGTCAATATTCTGATCAGCTGGGCCAACATGGTCAATTTCTTCAATGACCCTTTCTTGGATGTCCGGGTTTAGAGCCAGACAATAGAGGAGAGACTGAAAAGCAGTTGAGACCGTCTCCACGCCGGCTAAAATCAGCAAGGTCGAGTTTCCAATAACTTCCTCCTTGCTTAAAGTTTTTGAGGTGGAGTCCAAGAGTCGGGCGTCGTTATCAGCCACACAAGCGTCCATCAGAAGGTCTAACATATCTCGAGCTTTATGAAACTCCCCGCCGTTTTTCCTCGTTTCCTTCATTCTGTCTTGCATAGTTGACTTCAGGATACTCACAAAATAATTATCAGCCTCTTCATCGACGAAGTCAACTTTGAATCCTAGAAACTGCATTATGCTCTCGGCTGGCGGGAAAAAATGGCAAGCTGTGGAGACAAATTTCTGAAGAGGCGAGTCCAGAGCAACAATGTTCCTGCAGTAGTAGGCAAATTCGGACTCTTCAGTGGACACCGCGTGGGTCTCGACGCCAAAGCCAACTCGAGCGATTACCTCGGTGGAAAATTTCCCCGCAAAAGCCTTCAGGGGAATCAGTTGCCCATTCACTGAATGCTGTCTGGCCAGCTTGGTGAGATTCTGAGCGCTGGCGCAAACATGGTTCAACATGATCTTCATCTTCATCACGGTGAACATTGGACTTGTGACCTGGCGATGTCGTTTCCACACGCTACCTCCTGTAGAAGACAGGCCATGGGTAATGGACGACCACGTGCGTCTGGGACGAAATCTGCAGATCAAAGAGCAAAATCATAATATTACGAAAACTATTAGAATTATTCAAATTACATTAAAACTGTTGAAGTTGCTACTAGTCAAATATTTTCTAAAAAATATTAAAGTGTTCATATTAAAATCAACCGTGTTACGAAATGGTCATACTTTCTCCATAAATTAAATACAATATATTAAACATCTATTCCGAAATTCTCACATGGCTGACTGCTTGATGTATTTGATAATATTATGACCTGCGAGAGAAAGTCAGGAGTTTGCTGGATCAGTAACATCGCAAAGAAAGATCAACAGTATAGAGTAAAATTCACAAAAGGGTAACCACCAAGGGCAATCTTATTGTAAGCAACCATTGTTTTGTTTTTTTTCTGTCAGCCTTACAATTACATTACATGTACATGATGCATTTTATACGCTCATTTTAGTAACGTGTATGGGCAGGGTGACATTATTCCCTACTTCCAAATTACAACGGCCATTTTGCACCTCTCATGTTTTGTTTTTTTAATACGCTACATGTATCTTGAAAAGTTCTGGAATGTTGATTTATTAATTCCTGTGTAAAAAAATGTCAGAGAACCGCTGAAAACAGCGATATGATGTCCTTCAACATCAGTTCAGGTTTATTACATTGAAAGTATGAAAGACAACTAAAAATTTAATCCGACAGTGAAAACTGAAAATGATCATGCATAATTTAGTTCAGTTGCATGCAAACCTGAAACTTTTTTGGTGATTGTAAGAGAGACTTAATGAACTCGAATATCATGAACTGCTGAACCTCAAGAGTTCTGAATTTGACACACTCGTTATCCTCCCCCCCCCCCCCTTTTTTTTTCTCTCTCTGTCAGTCTATCTCTCTCTCTCCTTCTTTCCCTCTTCTCTCTCTTTCTCTCCCTCTGTCTCTCTTTCTCTCCCTCTCTCTGTGTCTTTCTCTCTCTCTCCCTTTCTGAGTCGCTCTCCCTCTCTCTCTCTTCCCCCCTCACTATCGCTTTTCCATTTACTCTCCCCTCCTCTCTACCACCAATTTGTTTAAAGTGACTAAAGCATTACAAAGTTCCTAAGAAATTCTCAATTCATACCTGTTTGTAAAATTATCAAAATCCTTGACCAAGACATGTTTCATCAGGGACAAGTCTTTGGTGATTAAAGTGGCCGAATGGGGTAGAACGCCATACACCCCGAAGGTCTTGCCGTATTCTTTAAACCATTTATCAAGTGCCGGCTCTAAGCCATGGCGGAGTTCCGGCATGTGATCCAGAATCGGCCAGGGCTTAGGGCCAGGTATGCCTAGTTTCTTCCACACCCCGTGGTAACTTGTGGCGTAGATATAGTACACCACGAGCAGTATCAGGGTGGCGATAAGTATCGCAAGGCACATATCGCCCAACATGCTGGACAACTTCAGATCAACCACCTGAAACGAGAAAAGAGTAAACATCCGAAGCACGTAGAAAAATACATGTAATTAGAACATGAATGGGTACAAAATTGTTATAGGCTACATGTGTTATAGAGACAGCGATGAGACGATAACGTAGTATTTTCAGAACGTGCCATAATCATGTGAAATGTCAATCTATCTTACAATCATGAATAAAAAGCCCACGAAGAGTTATAAATGCCCAAAGAATATATCAGAAATTTGTCACAATAGTTAACAAGCCGTCGACTGGGGAAACTTGTGCAAATAATATTTATATCAGGAATTTGTCACATAGCGATATTTAGTTAACGGGCCGTACAGTAGACTAAGGACATTTGTGTACAAGTAATATTAACATAGAGTATTTGTTACTTAGGAATAGTTATAGTTAAGTTAACGGCCGTAAAACGAGAACATTTATTGTACAAATTCTATTAACATCATAATACATAATACTATTGTTATCAGTTAATAAGAGTTAAGTTAACGAGTCGAAGACTACAAACGTTAATATTGTACGAGAAATATTAAGATCAGGAATTTATCACCTAGAAATACTTAAGTTAACGAGCTACAGACTGAGGGCATTTACTGTACAACAAGTGATATTAACGTCAGCAATTTAACTTAACAATTGTTAAGTTACCAAGCCGTAGACTGAGGATATGTGCACAAGTAATATTAACATCAGGAATTTGTCACCGAATAGCAGGTAAATGAGCCGTAGACTGAGGACACTTATTGTACAAGTAATATTAACATCGGGAACTTGTCTTAGCAATGGTCAAGGTAACGAGCCGTAGCCAAAGAACAGTTATTATGTAATATTAACACCAAAAATTTGTACTTAAGCAATGATCAAGTTAACGAGCCGTAGACTGAGGACATTTATAATCAGCAATACTTTTTTCGCTGCAGTGTAACAGTGCGGATACCCGTCAAACAAGTGGTTCGGCCCAAGCTATGACGTCAAGGCCGAAACACTTGTTTGACGGGAGTTCTCTTTCTCTGAAGATCTGGTGCAGTTCGCTCTCACAAGACCTATAGTTCTTTCTATTGTAGTTGGCTGTGATGATTTTGCTTTCAACTGTGGTATTAACAGTGTAATAGCAGTAGTAGGCTATCAATAGACGTCATTGCTGCAATATAAACAGCTGTGGTGCAAGCGGATACAGTGCTCTGGCAGACTAATGACGTTACAGTTAACATATATCAGTGGTTCTCAACCTTTTACATGCAATCTGCCCCCTTAGGCTCCAAATTTTCGTTCATCGCCCCCTTCCCCCACCCCCACCCCCCTCAAAAAAAAAATAATTAAAACCCGACGGATACATCTCACAAGAAGAAAGACTATAGGCTACATAAATTATGATGTTTCATTTCTCAAAGGTTTATTTATGACAATAGCTGTGTTGAATATTCATCATAAAACAGAAAGCACTCTTTATCACTAAAGAGAAATAGGCCTTTTCTTTTATAAAACTCATCTCTATGCGCTGTTCAACAAGTCAGTGACTGTCATGTATTTGTTCCCATGTGATCCTCTATTCATGTTTGTCCCCCCCCCCCCCCACGTCTTCCACCGCTATAGAACCCCTCTTCATCGTTTTCGCCTCCTTGTTGCCGTTTTCTTCGTTTTTACCCCTATCCCCCAGCTCCCGGAAAACAAAATCGCCCAAGTTGAGAACCACCGGCACATATTATAGTCTCTCGTTGTAGGCCTACTATAATGACAGCAAACAGTACAGCCCCACGATCGTGGATTGCGAATGGACAGGGCATTATGGACTCTCCAGTAAGGTATACATGTACATGAATGGAATACCCGTTACAGCCCATCAAGCTTTCTGTATACTTCCACCGGTGACCAACGTGACTGACGCGTTCGATTTCGAAAGTGATATTTTCTTTAACTTTTAATAATCGTCACACGTCGGGGCAACGTCACAAACGAACTCATCAGAGACACCTCAGGGACTATACCATGACCAGCACATTGAACAGAAAAACAAAGGCTGAAGCAGTTCGGTCACCTCATGAGGCTTCCCAGCGAACAGCCAGCACATAGAGCTTATAACATGAAAAGATATGGATCCAGAGGAAGGGAGGCGTCCGAGGAAAAGACAGACAGAAGATGTCGAAGAAACAACGGAAAGAATCTAACCACGGCAGACGCTAACTATCAGGCCCACGCCCGAGAGCCTGCATCTCCCGTCGACAATTAACGGAACAAGGAAAACAACAACAACAAAACTACATGTGTAATCGTAAATATAGACGTCAGATCGTTCCTGATTGTATCCATTAATTGTCTCCGGATTTTGTGGGCACACCTTTAGACTATAACTGGACAGTGCATTACCGCAGCAATGTTATATTTTATACAACCTAAAGGGGTGTTCTCATGTGTACGGAAACGGAAACGTCTACGACGTGCGGAAACGACTAAAAAAATCCACCAAGTAGTAAAACAGAAAGGGTGTTCTCATGTGGGCGGCAACGGAAACGACTACGACGTGCGGAAACGACTAAAAAATTTTGTTCGCACTGGGTAGCGATTTTTAGCCGTTGCCCCACTGGCGCAGGCCGGAACTTAAGTCATTCCCGCCTTTTTTCCCCCCGCGCTTTTTTGGTATGAACTGAAACCTGGCTCTGTGGGCCAAAAAGTGTGGCGAAAACCTTCGTTTTGCAAAGATGCCAAGACCGTGGCATATATCAAACAGTGATATGGAGAAGCTCATTGGGCTTGTTAGACAAAACAAGACACTTTTTGACGTGAGGAGGCCAGACCACAAGAACTCCCATTTACACAATTAATATATTTGGGAAAGTACAGCAAAGGCGATGGGGAGAAATGATATGACTGTTGAGTTTGTGCTTTATCCTTTGACTTCACATTTGTACTAAAGTGTGTTTTGTTTCGTAAAGCTGTAAAGAAACTGCTGCTACGTGAGCACAATGATTACCAGCTGAACTGATATCTTTATGTATGTAGTAATCATCATCAGCGGTTCACCTCACAAACGGCTGTTTTAACACCAACCCTGTATGTGTTTATATTTGGCTTAATGTAGGTCTATGCGGGATTGACTTTATCCATTTCTCACTTCCCCCACATTCACTCCGTAACCATGTACACCTTTTATAATCTTGTCTTCAACCCCCCCTCCCCCCGTACGAGCAGCCATTTGAATGGTGAATGTCCATGACAAGGCATGACAAGGCCTTCATGTTCTAAAACTTGGTAGAATTTTGTATGGACTAGATCTAGATATGTACTATTTGACTGTTGTGTAAGAAACCAGATCTATTATTTAATTTGAGTTTTATAAAATCCAACCACTTAATTTGCTTTTTTCCTCTTTATCCTTTTAAAACAAAATCATTATCATAATTAAAAACTGCACAAATCCCCTTGCTTTCCCGACATCTCCCCCGCCCCTATGTACAATTTTCATTCGCTGACACTCTCTCATCCCCTTTCCCCTTTACGGCTCTGAGTGCAAGTCTAGTCTTTGGATCTCTATTCCAGTATTCCTGAGTTGAGAATATGGAAATACGTGAATACATATATATATATACATATAAGACATAATATACATATCTGTATCATAACATGATTGCTTTAAGTGTGGAGTCTTTGAGAATTGTGCATTAAAAAACAAAAGAAAAGAAAAACCTCAGGGCTGATAAGTGCTAAGATTTTCAAGTACAGATTAGAAATCAGGATTATTTGCAATTACATCACCGCCAGGCGAAATCAGTTCGTTTAAAAAATGGAAAAAAGGGAATGTCTGTAATGAAACAGTTAACATCTATTGCATTGTTAACCATTGTAATTCTTGTGGCAAACAACATAACATAAGATAAGATACAACTTTATCATCCTATTGTTAGGAAATTTGTTGTCACACCACCAGTAGTAGAACTACATTGAATATAATATCAAAGGCACATAGTGTCACAAATCCCAGACTGGGAGATGTAATAGTTTATGACAGGACGACAATCACGAACAAACAAGTTAACACTTAACAGAACAATCCATCAGACTCACACATTTATTAAACATAATTATACATATAATAGCGCAATTACATATATTATATTATTGAAATGACTGCCGTACAACGGCCTTATTCTCACACACACGCTCCCTCGGATCCACAATCCGGTAGTTACTCCTAAAGGCACTTCGGCCTCAGCCTCTCCCCTCAGGGTCTTAATAGTACATTAATGATTCACCGGCACCGCAGTCTCTCAATATCACCTTCCTATTATCATACCCCTTAACACTCCCCTAGCACCTCAGCAGGGCAATAACACATTAGTAATTCCATAGCCATCAACATGGCAACAACATAGTATCAGTTCACTAGCCTATCAACATGGCAACAATATAGTATCTCATTCACTCTCATATCTACGTCCCTGTCCGTGGCCTGACTGCCACGACTTTATGTGCCTCTACTGTCCTGTACTGACAGCCTCACTTCTGGCCTATGTGTGGCCTCCGGCCCTATGCTGGCCTATCCCCTGTGCTCATCGAGGTGGCTCTGCGGCCCGTCCCCGACACCTACAAGAATAACATTACATTGGTATAATACCCTACCATTTCTATTCACTCTACCTCTCCTTACAACCCATGAAACGTACACACACTAGTTCACCTTTCACTCACCACACATCTTACGGTAACACACTTCCATCGGAGTACACACTACTCACTCGCGCTACAAATCCATGAACTCACTTTCATCTATCGCTCATGGCGCACATTGCTATATCCAATATCACGGACTTCCACATTCCTCACATCTACTTATTTACATCATGGTAATAGACGAGTATAATATAATACATCAATCATAATAATCAATCAACGTTCTACATACCAGTCATTACTGGAACAACACTCATCCGTCTCCCGACTGCTTTCTTTTATGTCCGCCCGATGGGCTCTCATTCACAGGTCCGCTCCTTAGGACCTTCTAACTTGCAGTGATAGTAATACCGCGCTTTCGCCTCATTCAGACCCCGCCCCCACTACTCACAACAGCACGCTTAACTTGCTGTCTACTGTGAGCCTTTCTTACTCTACACCCGCTCTGTAGCAATCCCCTTAATTGCACTCACTCCACTCGTGACACATAGGTCCCTAACGCATGCCGCACACACGCACATTGCTCACATGAAGAACATTACTTCCACACACTGTCAGAACAATGGATTTGGAAAACTCACAATAGAAAATGTGTACCAAATTTGGAAACATTACTGCTTCGAATGCTGGATGGCAAAAAAGATTTCTTATAAAGCTTTCTGTTTGTCTTTCAGTACATTATTCGTCTGCTTCTTTGGGATCGGACAATCTGATGGAACAGAAGGTGGGAGCAATCATTTAGAACTGATTTCAGTACTCTTCCTCAATTTCTCACACGCTGCTACATGTCAATTTCAGCGGAGAGCTGGAAGAAAGAATGGAGAAATAATCGTGGACCTACCACCGGCGCTGTCGACGACGTTTTTGTTTTCTTTTGATACATCTGTGATGGAGGAATGATATTAAAACCAACTCCTCCTCTCAAAGCAAGAAACTGCATTCGGCTCTGAACGAAACAGATGCCATGGTGGCAGAGAGAGAGAGAAAAAAAATTGCAGACTGCAAAGAACGAATATCATGACGAGAGAAACAAAAGTGATGTTTTCCTTTATTTTGGCCGTTTCCGTTTCCGTACACATGGAAACACAAAATTTTATTTCCGCACGTCGTTTCCGCATATCATTTTCGTTTTCGTTTCCGTTTCCGTACACATGAGAACACAGCTTAACACTTTTGAAGTGTTGCATTTTCACTCACCTGATTCACTCCATAGAATTTAAACATTTGCAAGCCAATATTTAATCAATTTGTGTGTGACTGTGTGATTCCCATAAACATGCTAAAATAAAGAGGTGGGTGGATAGAAACACACAGCAAAGAAATCGCGATCTTAATTCTAGTTTATTCTATCTCCATTTTCTGAAAAACTGGAGATCTGTTAGTATGTAGAAGTGTCATAATAAATGCACAATTTGAGACTGCGTTGTGGCACTTATCAAGCTGTTTCATAATTCCGATTTATTCCAACTCCTTATCGTAATAGGCTACTAAAGCCACATACATTTGGCGTGGAATTTCTCATTTGTGCAAAATGTGGAGTTGGAACAAACAAGAACTATGGGCACCAAATGCTGAAGGCGATGTTATTTTCAACACCCAATCAAAATAACTTTACTATTTTTACCAATTAAAACACACTCGGTGACGCTACCTTGTAAAAAAAGAAAACAAAAAACAAAAAAAACCACACTGTTCACCTCTTTCCACTCATGAAATAAATTTGCACACCTGATATCTCTCTTTCACAAATATCCAGTCAACAGGTTAGATTTAAGATGGCTGGAGATCACTGCAATTTGGGAGGATCACTGCTCTGAGTATCTCCACCTCGATTGGGTTTAAGAAGTCAACTTGCCTCCTTTTAAGGGATCGCTTCGCCCCAACCTACGTGTCATAAAAGACCTGCTCCAATTAGATGTTTATCACAGGGATGTACCGTAGCCCGCTCTATTTACATCAACTTCACCACGCAACAGGATGAACAGGTGACACATCAATGTGCCAGACATAAATTGTCCAACAAATAAACAACAGTTAGGACTGGATTACCTGGGAGGCCTGAAATAATATCGCTGATGCTACTTCTCAATAATTTCCGTGATAAGTGGAAGGTACGAGATATCTAGAATCATAAGACGTCGGAAGTGTTTATTCTAAGACATAAGCAGGATTAGCTCTTGTCTTTTCAAGTACGGTACATAGGGGGAATTAATTAGAAAAACAGTTCCCAAATTGTTATACTACACAGAAAAACAGGCAGATAACACTACCGACAAACATACAGAAAAAAAACCACTGCAATTAGACGGACGTAAAAACATAAATGAACAAATAAACAGATTTTGAAAATGTAGGACAAAGCATAAATTAATAATGGAATAAATAATACACACCCTAAAAACTGAAGTAAAAAAAAAAAAATATCCCTTTAGGACAGACCGAAAAACAAGTGGCCAATGAAACAGATTTAAAAAAATTAAAAATCGAGTGTAAATAAATGAAACAATAAAATAATACATGTACATTACATTCTAGACTTTTAAAAAATAATTAAACATCAAATATAAATAAATGAACTAATGAACAATAATATACATATAAACTTTGAAAAAATAAAACATCAAGTACAAAATAAATGAAATAATAAATAAAATGCATAAATAAATGAAATAATAAATAAAAAGTATAAGAAATTAAATAATGAATAAAAAGTATAAGTAAATAAAATAATAAATAAAAAGTAACTAAATGAAATTATAAATAAAAAGTGTACATAAAATAAATGAAATAATATACCGTATAAAAAGTATAAATGAAATAATAAATAAAGCGCACATTCAAAACTAAATATAGATATTCCCTCTTACACTACAGCGCAGATGTCCAAACCAAAGAAGTGCAAGTATTTGACCTTGCTTTATAACCGCACTTACTTCGTAATCGGAAAGTCTCCAAGAGTACAGTTTACCTCTCCTGCCCTGCCCGATTAACCTGTTCTAAATGACCACAACGCCCAGTGGGCTCAGTGCAGTTCTGTCAACACTGTGTTTGTGACATACATGTCAGTCTCGATACCGCCATGGTTTTGGCGCAGTTATCAGCCCGGCTCCAGGCTGTAAGAATGGCACCTCTTATCTCCTCTAACGCCAGTGGTTCCCACAATATACGCTTCGTTTGATGTTGTTTGCGGTACGCAAGTTTCCATGAGAAAGATGAAGTAATATGAATCTTACAGATAATTACATTTAAATTAACTAGTTGGCTCGGTGACTCGGGGAATACACAGATGTGATTTTGAAAGTTGCCTTTCGATCACCAATGTGTACAGTGAGGCGCAGGAAGAAATGTCTTGTCATACCTCCTGATTCTACTCGAAGAAAATGCGTCCTTTTTGTTTTCCGGCTCAAAATGTTGAACACTTTCTTCTGTTCAACTCAGTCGTGACTCAAAATCCACGAAAGTATTAACAATATAGTGAACTTCAAGACCTTTTAAAATATGTCCACATACATCTTCACGTCTTTCTATGTGTAATATTATGCTATTTTGTGGAATTTAAGGCTCAGCGGTTTTAAAAAGCCTTTTGTGATTATTAACAGAGAATTACATTGGAGGCCTTACTTCCTTTATAATATGACTGTGACCCAAAGACATAGCCTGATTGTGACTTTGAAGGCCCCTGAGCTACAGATACTGTGAGGCCCGCAGTAATAATTAATAAAAGCAGGAATTTCGGATTCTTGAAATCAGTTTATTCCACTTCTACAACATAACGTCTTATACATTATTATAATATAATACCTATCAACATTTTCATTAAAATAGTACTTTTTGTTATAGGGAGAACAACCTGCAATAAAAATTAAGTTTGGGGACAAGGTGGTCTAGAGGCAAGGTGCTCGCCTCTCATGCCGAAGGAACGGGGTTCAAATTCCAGTCGGTGCAGGCATGTTGGAATTTTGCGATTTTTCTCATATTTTCCTGCCGCTGATCCTACGGTAAGTAGGATCGAGCACCCAGTCTTCTCGGATAAGGACGAAAAACTCGGAGGGCCCCGTGTGCATGTTACGCAAGTTAAAGATACCTTGGCAGTTGGAAATCGCGAAGAACAGGCCGTACAAGGCCGCTGCCTGGGCAAAATTCTAAAAAAAAACTAATCCCTACCACAACAAGAAAAATAGAAGAAGAAAAGGTGAGGTGTAAATACCAAGGGCCGCGAACCTCCTAAAGTAAAGAGCTAAACATCAAAATTAAGATAATGTTTTGATGTTTGTAATTTCACATAATCTCCGGAGGCCCCCAACTGGCGGAGGCCTCTTAGCTGCAGCCCATAAAGCCCATGCCTTAATCTGGCACTGCCCAAAGATAAATTACTACAAAGGCGTGCTCAGCGGGCGACCTTATAGAAATACGATGCGAAAGATTGAGAGCAAGTCTGCATTTCTACGTAGATCCGCTGGTTTCGACACCTCGGCGACGTAGGTTTGATGTAGGGAACCCGCCCCAACGGTAATCCTACTAGTCCTTCGGAAATCCAATACAAATCTACTCCGAAATGTAGACTTGGACGGAGTGGAGTAGTATAGAGGTTTGGGTTTTTTTGTCTCATTTTTTTTTCTGTGCTAATCAGAAATCTATTCATTCCGTTTTCACTAATTTTTTTTAACCAATGTACCGGGGTCCAGGCAAAAACATAAGTGAGCAAAATTATAATGTCCTAGCTGAAGTGGCCTTCTTAGAAAGGTGGTCACGTAGTCACAAAGAAAGTTCCGGTCATACTTTCCCATTGTACTCTCTGATAAAAGTGCGGGGTTGTTGTTTTTTTTGCGCCTAAAACAACAAACAACAACAAAAAACCAACAACGTAGTAAATAAATAATATGAAATACTGAATTTTGTCCAAGATGGGTGTGTTCGCGTAACTCATCGTCAAAAATTGTGGTAGTCCACAAAGTTTCATAGTTTGTAGTCACATAGACAAAGAGTTTTAGGTGTCTGTTTCAGTGACATTCAATTATTATATTATCTTTTCTTTTTTGCCCTGCGGAGTATGACTTTGCACAGTTTCGTTCAGTTCAATTGTTGCAGATCACAGACTAATAAATTAAGCAGACTGGAAACACGAGCTTCGGGCTGTGTCGTTTTTTACGGAATTTCCCGAGCGGCGGCCGTATAATCAACATGGCCTCCGCTCGGGAAATTCCGATTCTAGTTCTATCTGCAGTAGAAATTTCTTTTTATTTGTCAAGATTGGTTGTACATATATTAATTTCTTGGTGCGGAAGAAAAACTTCCGCGTTCAGTAGGCGCGTCAAAATGGTGTCATTCAAAATTGTAGATATGCTGAAGCGTCGGTCGTTAACGTAAACCTAATCTGTTCATGACCTTTCGCTGTTTTGTGACGTCACACAATGGGATCATCCAGTCTGGGTATTTTATTAGTCTGTGGTGCAAATGCAATTCTTTTGCGACCCGCAATTTCAGTGCAAGGCACGAGCAGGGCAAAGCATTATTATCGTCACTAAAATAGCACTCGCTAAGTAAGCTGTGTAATCGAAGACGGATTATCGTGTTGCGAAAGAACGCAGAGGTTAAATTCTGATGCACTGTAGGCATGAAGCCATTTCTATAAATAGCTGCTGAACTATAGTTATAATTATTGACCGTGCACTTAAAAAGATGACATATGTACTGGAACACCAGTACTGGAGGTTCATAACAATTTTCTTCAAGATAAGCTTGCGTACAAAGAGTGTCAAGAAGAGGGAGAGACGGGGAGATGGGGAGGAGAAAGAAGGAGATAGAAGGGGGGAGAGGGTGCGGGGGGGGGAAGCGAGAAGGAGAGATAGACAAGAGAGAGATAGAGAAGGAAAAACAGACAGAGGAAAACGCGACAAGAGGGAGAGGAGACAGAGAGAAGAAGAGACAGAGAGACAGAGAGAGAGACAGAGAAAGAGAGACTGGGACAGACAGACGGACAGACAGGCAGAGAAAGAAAGAAAGAGAGAGAGAAAGAAAGAGAGACTGAGAGTGAGAGAAAGAAAGTGAGACAGAGACAGAGAGAGAAAGAGAGAGAGAAAGAAAGAAAGAAAGACAGAGAGAAAAGAGACGATTTGGAGAGGGGGGGGGTGGAAGAAGCATTTTAAAAAATGCAGAAAGAAAGATTATTCGTGTAGTAATTGCATCCTAATATGGATAAAAACGTCCGGGTTCTTTGTGCACCAATCAACATTACCGTGACCCCGACTGATGTCCGTCGCCAGAACCTGTGGAGACGCTTTCTGACGGGCAATATCACAGTGAAACTCCCAGAGAGGTCCGATTTCTTGACACCATGAAATATTCATTCATGTTTTCATTATGGTACCAAAACATTCGCCCCGAGTGTACATCTCAGCTCCGTCGACCCGAATTGGTTAAAACTGGTAATGGAAATTTCCTCTCTTGAATTTGGAATTTATAAGGGGAAAGATTATTTTTAAATTCCTTCTATCAATGGAATTTGGAGCAATAATTCTTACATTTTATCAATTGGCTGCTGCAGGGACTGGGGTGAACATTTCTAGCATGGTAACTTCGTCAAGTGTCATAAGGTCTTGACGTCATTAGGACGTCCCATGGGTGAAGGAACAATTGAGTGCAGCAGCAGGTGAAGGACTAGCCTTATCGACCCAGCTTAATCTGTGTTTAGTGCAGTGTTTCTGAAGGCGGGGCGTTGCAAGATCTTGATGGGTCGTAGGACTTCAGAATGGAGCGTCTGATCTCAGAATGGGGCATTAGGACATAATTATACTGTGCATGTATGCTAGCTTTGTCCGATCGTAGTGGGACCAAAAAGAAAAAGTTGAGAAACACTGATTCAGAGTTTTTATGATGTTTGGTCCATTGTAAGCACAGTTGTGAAAAAAAAAAAAATGGAGTCTGCATTATAATTTTATTACTTCTTGTGTGTGCGGGGTGAGGGATGGATGGGGGGTGTTATGAAAGGAGTTTTTTCACTTTGCTAAATTGTGAGAATAAAGCATAAAAGAACGAGAGAGAGAGATAGTGAGAGGGAAAGAGAATGTGGGAGCGAGAGAGATAGACAAAGAGACAGAGAGAGAGAGAAAGAGAGAGAGTTTAAAAATGTCGACCAAACCTCCAGAATATCTTGCGTTCAGTGTTAGGATCCCCAATATTAAAACAATAAAATCAACATCGATACACAAATCATGGACACGTATAATGAATGACGTTTTCTTACAGACTGGTAATTCTGGGGAGAAGTTCTAGTTTCTATATTGAACTGGAGAGGCTTTTTTCCCTCTTTCTCTCTCTCCTTTTGTCTCTCTCTTTCTGTGTCTTTCGCTTTCGCTCTCTCTTTTTCTCTCTCTCTCTTTTACCCTTTCTCTCCCTTTCTTTCTCTCTCTCTCTCTCTCTCTCTCTCTCTCTCTCTCTCTCTGAAACATCCTTTCTGTTTCATTACCCGCAGAAATAATAAAGCACCTTGGTACGAAAAAGCACGTTGATCTACTGGTGTCTAGATGATCCACGAGCAACAGAATAATATACATGAAAGCAAACAGAGAAAGCTTAAAGAAGGTGGGTTTTTTTTTGCCCTCCGCAGTACATTACTATAGCTAGATGTGTGCTCGAGGGTGAAACTGAAAGCAGCTAAAACTTCGCGACTGCGCCATCAAAAATGATGAAACTTGGTGTACTGCGTCAATATTTGACGAAGAGTTACGTGGACACATTCATTTTGAACAAAAATCAGTCTTTACTATTATTTATATTAAATTTTTTTGAGCCGCAAAAATAGAGACGCATTTTCGTCGAGTAGAATCAAAAAGCATGATCGGAAATTTCGTCCTTCACCTCTTTTTACACATTGGTGGTCGAAAATCAACGTAATCACATATAATGTGTATTTGTACGTAAGTTTTATTAGTCGTTGCATCGAATCCAAATGTTGCTTTTAATGTAGCCTAGATCTAGATATACGGTTGGGCTTCCTATAAAGAATTTGCAAGATTTATCCTGCACGGGTCGGCTATTTTTATTAAGGTTCCTTACACTGTCATGTCATGTTTACCTGATATTGAATTTATTGAGTTATAATTTATGTTTATGTAAATGATGCGTAAGATGTGCAAACCTTGGACGTCCTCTTAAGCGCTCTGTGATAGAGAATTTCCCTTATGGAATAATAAAGTGATTTTTATCTATCTCTTATCTTACCTTATCTTATCTAGTATTCAGCTGGCAAAATACATCAGTAGATTTTAGCATAAAATTAAGCTTAATTTGAGATTACCAACTGTATTTGAGAGACCTTAATTCATTGCATGCGTGACGACAATTGTTTTCTCTCAGGTTTAATTGCCTAGTGTTCAGGGCCAAGTAAATAAGCAGGTATACAGATAATACACGACACAAATGTCAGATGGGGTCACCTTACACTTAGCTCCGGGAGCATCTCTAACGTGCAAGTCACGGTGCCTCGGTATTAGGAACAATTATTTGTGACAAATAATTTACTTTGAGTAATTGACAAAGTCTGTCCTGCGGGTGACGAACTGCGTCAAGTCTGGTTTGTCTCCATTTTAGTGTGAGTTCGTCGATTTAACATGACAAGGTTCTATATCTCCACTTTTTGGCTGAACACACTACTTCTACAGGCCTTCTCCATTGTGTGTGAAAGTATCAAGCAGATTCGGTGTGTAATTTGTAAGTGTTACTAAAAAGAGAAGGGAAAAAAACTCCTATCTCTAAAAGCTTTGACCACATCAAACTTCAATCATCAATTTCTGAAAAGTTGATGGAAGGGAGTTAGAATCTTGTCATTCTAAGGGGATGAGGACTATGGATTCAATGCGGGACCCCGCCCACTGGCAAAACTGAAACAACTTTGTCTCACTAGTTCGGGCTCTTCAAAACTGTCGAGTCAGCCAGCGGACAGGGAAAGGGGGGCGGGAGGGAGGGAGAGGGAGAGAGAGAGAGAGAGAGAAAGAGAAAGAGAGAGAGAGAGTGAAAGAGGGAGAAACAGAGAGTGAGTAAGGGAGAGAAAGAGATAGAGAGAGAACGGGAGAGAGAGAGAGAGAGAGAAAGATAGAGAGAGAGAGAAAGAAAGAGAAAGCGATAGAGAGAGAAAGAGAGAGAGAAAGAGAGAGAGAGAGAGAGAGAGAGGCCTCGTGCTCTGAGTAAAAATAGACCGGTCAGTGCGCCACCAGTCAGCGTGTGCTCACACTCCAGAGCCCAGAGGCCGCTATAGGAAAGGTATTCTGGCACCGAAATAATCTAACCCATAGCATCACCTAACGCAGTGTTTCTCAACCTTCTTTTGCCCCACTTCAATCTAAAAAAAAAACAAAAATTGTGCGACAGCCTGATCGGACAAAGTTAATATACAATAAATACAAAAAGATGTTTAAAATATTTATCTATTCAGTATGTACACATTCAAGATATGTTTTAATTAAAACTTTATTTCGTGCTCTTGCCGTATAACGTGCTATTATTGGTAGCATGCCCCAACGCTTGCATCGAGCGAACAAGAGCGCACACAACCTGCTAGGCTGCGTATAACCATTAAAATCGTGCATCTCTTAAGTTCGATGTTTTAATCAAAGTTAAACAAGGAAACCACCAACATGACATAAACAAGCAACAATTTATCTATACAGTTAAGTTAAAATACCCTATGAAATTAAGATTTCTATGGAAAATCACTACGCCCCATTCTGAAGTCGAACGCCCCACCACAATATCGCAACACCTCACATTTGAGAAACACTGATTCAGCAAGCTCATGCGTTTTACCATCTCGGCGTAAATTTTCGTGGTACTTACAGTGGTACAAAGAAACGACAACACACCCAAATCTGGTTCATATTGAAATTTCAGATACTTAACAAAATCTGTCCCTTTTGCTTTTTCACCCATGGAACCTGGAAGTTTGGTAAGAAAAATGTCCCATGTTACTGGAAGTTCTACCTCAACGTCGTCAGGTTATTTAAAGAAGTGCTTGTAAGTGTTAAATCCGAGACACAGAATACCGAGCCGGACCATTCCTTGTTTCACTATATGTCCACAACTTGCGCGCGTATAAACACGGTGAATACTAGCTCTGTGGTACTACTCTTTTTCGTTCAGTTATGAAGGGGTGTGGTGCGAATTGTTGCATTATTGACGTGGATGATACGCGCACAAGTCGACGGACGGAATTTGGCGAATTGAATCGTCTTAGCATCCTGTGTCACGGGTTAAATTAAGAAATCTATCTAATATAAAACAAAAATAAATAAATACACCCATTTATATAATTCTTTGAAATTTTGTAGACGATCCCACGAAGTAAACAAATAAAATAAAGACATTCAAGTTATTCATTCGCATGCATGGCGAATTGCAGTCTGGTGATCCAGTTCAAACTAAGGATGCGTGAAAATCTCAAGCAAACAACCAAGTAAATAAACATACCAGCAAAGACGTTGATTGTTACCATCTATCCAATGGCATGTTACTTATTAATCGCACGCATGGCGAACTGCAGATTGATGGCCTGCTTGCTTCGCGCTAGGGACAAGTGGAAATATCAAATAAATAAACAAACCAGCATTGCGAGAACACCGAATGTTACCATCTATTCACGGGCTAGACAGTGATTCATCTCGGATCTATTCTCAAAATGTACACCTGGCCCTAGAGATAGTAAGTACCATCCATTAATCCTTTTCAGAATAAGTGGGCGTCTGTGTCCAAATAACGTGACTGCAGAGACAATAGTACACTACGACAAAGAATAGATTGTACCTAGTCTCTACCGTGTGGGAAGAAAATCTGTACAGGAGCCGGGGCAGTGTAGGGCGCGCTTGTCAAAACCTTCAGTTCTGTCCCCTCGAAAACGCCAGTTGTGATCCTTGAGGGGGGGTTGCAATACTGTAGGCCAGAGGTGGTCTCAAGGTTATTTCGCCTGGTCGCTGAGTTTTTAATGCATGGAAAAACCGTCGGCAGCGTTGTTTGCACATAAGCTAAACGGTTCTGCGTGTCGCAGACATTGTGTCTGGCAGACATCCGATAATTATTCCACCTAGCCCCCCGAATGCCAAGGTCGTGAAAACATGAGTGATTATTCACTTTTTCTTTTTGGGCAGGTGACTATTCTCATCCCCCAATTTTCATTCTTCCCAGATATATGAATCTTGTGTCTGGCAACACACTTTTTTTTTTTAAAACTAAAACTGACCATCTAAGAGGAGGAAAATAAATAACTTTGCCACCTCCGTTTGAATGCAATCGAGATGTTGTTTTTTCATTCCTAAAATCGAGGGTAGGAGATTCATGCGAAACGCATGGAAAGTGTTCGTAAGTCCCGACCACTTTGAAGTCTTACAACTAATTAGGAATAAGGGCAAGGTTAGAAATATGTGTAAGGTAAGGGGTAAGGAAAAGATTAAAGGTCGGGGTGAGGATAGGATTAGGGACCAAAAAAACAACCAGAAACCAACTCGCGTTCGCTGGGTGGTCGAAACGTAACGAACTCTTCCCAAAGTCGTAGCCAAAACAGCTTCACCCCGCCCCAACACACACACACACACACATACATGGGCACAACCACACACACACACATACATGGGCACAACCACACACCACATACATGGGCACAACCACACACACACACACACACACATATCCCTCTTTTTTCTCTCTCCAGTCTCCGTTTCCTGTAAACTTCGTGCTATCTACGGCCATGCACCTGCCTGTAATGCAGACAGGTAAATCATCAGCATGCACTATTATTATAATATGTTTATTTTCACGGTCAGACCTGGGAATTAGATAAGATCAAACAAAGCCCAGCACAGCAATGGTGACATAAATGCTGCGCTATGGGAATAGGATGTGGACACAATGGTTACCAAAAATGTTGGCCAATGGGAATCGAATGTGGACACAGTGGTGATCAAAAATGCTGGCCAACGGGAATAGGATGTGGACACGGTGAATACCAAAAATGTTGGCCAATGGGAATCGAATATGGACACAGTAGTGACCAAAAATGCTGGCTAAGAGAATCGAATGTGGACATGGTGGTGACCAAAACTGCTGGGCTATGAGAATCGAATGTGGACACAGTGGACACCAAAAAATGCTGGGCTATGAGAATTGAATGTGGACACAGCAGTGACCAAAACTGCTGGGCTATGAGGATCGAATGCAGACACAATAGTGCGCGAGCACACAAACACACACACACACACACTACTTTGCAACATACACCTCATTCTGTCAGTCTGTCTGTCTGATCCAGTTAAAAAAAAAAAAGTACATTCGAGCGGTGGTGTTAGAATACGGGATATTCGAATAAATATTTCGCGGTATGAAATATTCCAGAGTCGATTTCAAGACCTACTTGTGCACTCAGCCCTGTATGCGACCTCTACATAAGGTGTCAAAATCGGGCTCGAGCCACTAAAGTGCAAGTCGTAACAGCACAGACTGCAAATAAAAGTGTCAAATTGGGCGAGCTACGAGCTATTTTTGTTTTTTTTGCTGTTTATCTTTTCTCCCTGTTTCCACACCCCTTTTCTTCCCCCCCCCCCCCCACCACTTTTTTTATGGAGGGGGGGGGGTGTTCAAAATAAATTTAGTCAAAGAGACTAGAGTGATTTTAGAGAAACTTTCTGGAGTAGTTTCTACCACCAGATTACGAATCTTCGAGATACGTAAGATTAGATAGACAGACGGACGGACACACACACACACACACACACACACACAAACACAGACAGACGAACAGAAGGATGGACAGGCAGATGTACAGACAGACAGACAGACATTCAGACAGTTGGACTAATAGATAGATAGATATGTAGGTAGATGGACAGAGAGAGAGAGAGAGAGCGAAAAGGATAGATAGATAGATAGATAGATAGATAGATAGATAGATAGATAGATAGATAGATAGATAGATAGATAGATAGATAGATAGATAGATAGATAGAGATGGATAGATAGATAGATAGATAGATAGATAGATAGATAGATAGATAGATAGATAGATAGATAGATAGATAGATAGATAGATAGATAGATAGATAGATAGATAGATAGATAGATAGATAGATAGATAGATAGATAGAGAGATGAGAAAATAACTTCAGAATTTACTTGTAAATTATCTCATTCTTCGACTACAGTACTGAAGGATGTTCATCCCTGCCTTCTTGTCACGCTGTACTTTCCACAAATCTTTACCGTTTCTCTGAACTAACAACTTAGCAATCAACATTGAGACAAACAAACTGTACAGGTGCACACAAAAGCAGTTAAAACAGTATCTATTTTGTGAATACATCGTAAATACACATGATAATTTTATTACGTAGATTAGACAACCCAGTGACCCGCTTTGATTTGAGAGACTAACTTTCTCTAAGGGACTCGACCATTAAGAGTGGACCGCGAAATCAGGCTTAAAGGAGAAAGACCCAGACCCCAAGAAACCCCATTTTTCTGCAATTAGTTAAAATATTTTGCTTAAAATCGTCTTAGAAATATTTTATTTTGATTTTTTAAAGAGATAAAAAAGAAAAATCACCCTCAGACCGATTTCACCAGATCCACTCACATTAAAATTCATTCCAACGGTAAATAGAACAATGATTGTGTTCTGAGATTATGACTTCAGTTTAATATTCAAATCACAGGGTCATAAAGAACTTCATCCATATATGTTAAATTCCTGAAGACACTTTGACATGTCATTGTATACGTTAAAAGTATTGATGAACTACTAACATCAGGCATTTATGCTAATCAATAAATGTGCTAAAAATTCAAAATATGCTGTGTTGTGCCCGTGTGAACTCCGCACAGCTAAGCGGGTTCTATCACTCGACATACTCATCGTTACTCTTTTGTGGGAAAAACTATGAGAAAAACCTGGTTTTCAATAAATATTAGCAACAAGTGCACACAAGTGTTGCTAAATGCATGTGGTAGTCCTAAACATTTTCCCATCTCTTACCCTGTCCCTAATCCTAAATCTTTTTCTGACTCTAACCATATACGTTACCCCAGTCCTTTTCTTAATTCTAATGCGATTTCTAACCCTAAACCTTTTCCTAAGTCTTTCTTTATCCCTAATCCGTTTCCTAACTTTAATGCTTTTCCGAAGGCTAACGCTATTATCTAATCTTAAATATTTTCCTCACTCTAATCCTATCACTGGCCCTAACCCTTTGTCCTAACTCTAACATTATCCCTAACCCTTATCTTTTCCCTAACTCTAGCCCTACCCAAAATCCTAAACCTATTCCTAACCCTGTCTCTATCCCTAAACCTACTCGTAAGATTCAAAGCGGTCGGGACATAAGCACCTCTTTCCCATGAATGCACAACAGGATTTTTGTTACCAACTTGTGGGCCCATTTTCAAAAACTTTATTGCGGCCATGAGAAAGTTATGTGGGCAGAAAACCTAAACCTAGCCCTTACCCTAAAATTTCCACACGCAAAAAAAAATAAAAAAATACCTGTGCAAACAGTACAATGTGGACATTTTTTTTAAAGGCGGAAACGGTGAGAAGTGGAATTCAGTAGTACACTTTATATTTTTAGCTTCCAGGGATAGAAGAAAGATACAAAAGACGGTTTTTGTTCTCCGCAATTGGACTCAACAAGACATTACAGCCAGACGTGTGCCATTTTTTACCAAGGTTCTTCACCATGTCACTTCATGTAGTTAGCCTGTTATTGATTTATGATATTATGTTTATGTAATGATGCGTTAGATGTGTGTACCCCTCGTAAACGCTCTGTGAAAATGAATATCCTTCATGAGATAATAATTACAGTGATTCTTATCTTATCTTCCCTTAAGAGTATCATAGCACATGCTTCAGCTAGCTGAAGTAAAACTTAATCACGTCCCTGGATGCTCGTAGCTTTTACGGAGAGTTTTGTTGTTTTTTTTCTTTTGGGGGTGGCCGGCAAGAGTTTCGGACGTCCCGACCAGTTTTGAACTCTTACAATTCGCAACCGTTTATAGATTTTCTTTTTTGTTTTCTGGTTCAAAGGGTAATGGGACAGGGTTAGAGATAAAATTAGGTTTAGTGAATGTGAGGCACGGCGATTAACACTCAGAAGATGAAATGTATGCCAGAATAAACTTGTGTAACTCTTATGGTACTCGTTCCAACCCCAGAAAACAAACCTTTTAAAGCTATGTGTCCACGGTTCTAATAAGGTTTCTAAATTTCCTCCGCTTTTTTTCTTCATCGGTCAAATCGACTCGATTCACCCACAGTCACCATTTTGTTGAAGCAAGATCACGTCACATTTTTTCATCTCCGTTGAAACGATTCGAGACTATTAGAAACAAAACAGGGAAAAATAAAAAAACAAGTATGTGCTCGCAGTCAGCTCATTCTGCATAAGCTCATTCTTGTCATGCTGCAGGTCTCCACAGACAGTAGCATTGCCGGCAAGTAGATCGGCTATTTCATTGCCCCCTAACACCAGCATGACCCGGAGAGTATATCCATATGAGGGACAGAGTGAGGCCTTGTAGGACATCAAACCATATGCGCCGAAGCATGTTGCTGTCCACTTTCCGCAGCTGCTCTGGGAATCTGTGACGATGACGACGTGGTCTGTGCTAGGCTGCTGTGTAGCAAGCCAACGAAGTGCCTCAGTAACAGCCTCCACCTCCATTCGCACGCCAGACGTGGTGACATTGTGCGCGCCATACGCCTTACCCACGGGTTGACACTCCTGTAAGCCGCAAAGCCCAATCCACTTTTGTTGTCGCGTTCGACGCATCCATCTGTGAAGAGAACGCAATAATCTGATGAAGAGTTGTCATTTTTAGTTCCCTGACCTCAAACTCAGTGGTACCAAAATTCCACTCCCGGCATGCACGTCCCAGCGTGATTATCACCTTGGCAAGGCTTATGTCTTCTTGGCAAAGCTGAATCCATTTTTCTCCCTTATTGATGTCCTCCGTATTGCATAACAGACTGAGAGATTCTTCAGCTGCCGCCATCCCAGACTTCCCATGTTTGATTCTCCCCCCCCCCCTAGGGTCCCACAGGGCGTGATGTAGAGGGTGTGTCACGATCACGTGCGTGAAGATGGTCACGACCACGTGTGTGATGAGTACCTAACTTATTTACCTTTCAAACCCAGCTAACAAGCCAAGCAAGCAGACCAACGATCAACGGACACATGGAGTGAGATTTAAATTAAACGATATTTAATTATAAATGCATGACAAAACTTATGTCAAAACATTCAACTCATGATAATCACATACATAATCACAAAAACAGAGGTACTTCAAATTTACTCTTGGGGATCCTGGCTATTATCTATTCCCCGTTTCACATCTAGATCTAATCCCTCTGTCCATAAACTTAACTACGTATACTTAATAGTCTCTGTCAACAGCTGCCCTCCTCGTTGATGCAGTTTCACGTCTCCAGAGTTCACACGATCCTTTCTTCGACGACAAAAGGGGAAACAGACGCCCCTGGCTTCACACAAATAAGAACACACAGTTCACACCCGCCATCGTAGATTACTAGCTCCTTGAGGGGTTCTCGACATCCCGTCCTCAAAGACTCTTCTTCTGCAAACACACTGCACCCCGACGGTTCACACCCGCCATCGTAGATTCACGAGCTTCTGATGGGTTCCCATCCTATCATCAGAACTCCTCAACTTCTGGTCCCCATGGCACGACCTTCCACTTGTCGCCCGGACCGATAAATTCTTCTTATTGGGAAATAAATGTGAACATCATGGATCCCTCACACACCTAACACTTCTGGTCCCCACTGGCACGACCTTCCACTTGTCACCCGGACCGATAAATTCTGCGTCTTCCTTTAGGAATGAATAACTTGGGAACCTCATAGATCCCTCACATACATAACACTCCTGGTCCCCATGGCACGACCTTCCACCTGTCGCCCGGACCACTTCTCGCTGCGTCTTCCTTTAGGAATGAATAACTTGGGAACCTCATAGATTCCTCACATACATAACACCCCTGGTCCCCATGGCACGACCTTCCACCTGTCGCCCGGACCACTTCTCTCTCCGTCTTCCTCTAGGAACGAATAATTTGGGAACCACGTGTGTCGAGCTTCTCCTCTACTTATACTCCCGAGGTTTTTGCACACGCGACTAGTTTAAAGCGAGTCGTGTGTATCTATTCACGCTCGTCAACAATATTAAAAACCGTGTTTTCCCCTGCTAAGCTCACCCCCCCCCCTAGACTCGTGGCGCACAAGGCCACCGACCTTCCTCGTGATATTTAATCTTTCATGCTCGACAACAACTTTAAACTCCCCTTCTCCCCTACTAAGTTTACCCCCTCTATACTCGTGGCGTACAAGGTCATCAACCATAAACAAAATCTTGATCCCTAGAGCAAAATTTTTACAAGAAATTCAATTAATCAAAATTTCATTCAAATAAGAAGGGTAAACTTAATCCACATATATAGCATCAATGACATCTGGAAAGGCAATCAGCCATCACTTTCTCTCTCCCTTTCACATGTATAATATGTAAATCGTATTCCTGCAGCATCAAAACTCCAATTTAACAAAATTTTCAACAACAAAAAAAATCATCATCGTAAATACGCTAGATTGCAGGGTCTCCCGACCTTCCACACAACAATAGCGATTTACCAGCCGAGAGACCTCACACACTCCATCGCAGACACACCAAAGGTTCTCCCAACCTTCCACACAACAATAGCGATTTACCAGCCGAGAGACCTCGCGCCAAAGACAGTAAACATCGGTCGGGCCCTGCTACTCCTGTGGAAAGGCACACTATCCTCTTTCCACCTCCTCAAAAATAAATAATGGGGACGATCTCCAACCTAGGCTTTACCTCCCTAGCTGAGTCTCCCCTACTCAAAAAATCAGACGACTCTACGTAATCGCCAATATCACACACCCTAACTGGGCCGACCTAATGCCGCCGACATCCATTCCCAATACGACCTTCAGTTGCTCTGCGCCGCACAGGGCCGACCTTTACCGTCATTAACACCATCTTTACAAAAATATACTTATTTCTCTTGTCTTGGCCTTCCTGTCATACCAAAATTTCATCCTTCCTTGGTATATCACAAATAAATCTTGACATTCAAATAAAAACCAAATCTCTCAACCGCTCTCCCTGATACAATTCCAAGTGATCTAATCCACAACCAATATGCTACCTCAGAGCCTAACAACCTGAACTGGCTTTTCATGCCACACTTTCAACATTACGTCTCACAGACAACAAAACATCCACCACAGCAAAGAGGCCTTAATCGTCACCTCCATGATCGCTGGTCTGACAACAAAAATTATTTACATAGCTCGGACCACAACGTATGTGTCCTAAAATTTCAAATCCCGGACGATTCACGTCCTATCAATTTCACATCAAATCCAGATCCCGGACGAATTATATGCGTCCTATTTATTTACGATCAGATCCCGGACGATTCATATACGTCCTAACAGTTTATAAAAGATCAAATCAATTCAAATCAATTTCATATCAATTTCAAATCACGGACGAATTATATGCGTCCTATTCATTTACGATCAAATCCAGATCCCGGACGAGCCCCCAATTGTCACGATCACGTGCGTGAAGATGGTCACGATCACGTGTGTGATGAGTACCTAACTTATTTACCTTTCAAACCCAGCTAACAAGCCAAGCAAGCAGACCAACGATCAACGGACACATGGAGTGAGATTTAAATTAAACGATATTTAATTATAAATGCATGACAAAACTTATGTCAAAACATTCAACTCATGATAATCACATACATAATCACAAAAACAGAGATACTTCAAATTTACTCTTGGGGATCCTGGCTATTATCTATTCCCCGTTTCACATCTAGATCTAATCCCTCTGTCCATAAACTTAACTACGTATACTTAATAGTCTCTGTCAACAGCTGCCCTCCTCGTTGATGCAGTTTCACGTCTCCAGAGTTCACACGATCCTTTCTAGATCTCTAACTTCGACGACAAAAGGGGAAACAGACGCCCCTGGCTTCACACAAATAAGAACACACAGTTCACACCCGCCATCGTAGATTACTAGCTCCTTGAGGGGTTCTCGACATCCCGTCCTCAAAGACTCTTCTTCTGCAAACACACTGCACCCCGACGGTTCACACCCGCCATCGTAGATTCACGAGCTTCTGATGGGTTCCCATCCTATCATCAGAACTCCTCAATTTCTGGTCCCCATGGCACGACCTTCCACTTGTCGCCCGGACCGATAAATTCTTCTTATTGGGAAATAAATGTGAACATCATGGATCCCTCACACACCTAACACTTCTGGTCCCCACTGGCACGACCTTCCACTTGTCACCCGGACCGATAAATTCTGCGTCTTCCTTTAGGAATGAATAACTTGGGAACCTCATAGATCCCTCACATACATAACACCCCTGGTCCCCATGGCACGACCTTCCACCTGTCGCCCGGACCACTTCTCGCTGCGTCTTCCTTTAGGAATGAATAACTTGGGAACCTCATAGATTCCTCACATACATAACACCCCTGGTCCCCATGGCACGACCTTCCACCTGTCGCCCGGACCACTTCTCTCTCCGTCTTCCTCTAGGAACGAATAATTTGGGAACCACGTGTGTCGAGCTTCTCCTCTACTTATACTCCCGAGGTTTTTGCACACGCGACTAGTTTAAAGCGAGTCGTGTGTATCTATTCACGCTCGTCAACAATTTTAAACTCCCCTTCTCCCCTACTAAGTTTACCCCCTCTATACTCGTGGCGTACAAGGTCATCAACCTTAATCGTGACAGGTGCTTTTTCATTCCAGCGACCCGAAGGTACATCCCCACCTGGGCGAGTTTGTGACGCAGTCTGGCGCTCGAAAGGTCCAGGAGGTCCACAATGGGCGTGTCCTTAGTGCACACCAAGACTGCTCGCATCGCCTCATTCTGCATCCATTCCAATTTGTCAGTCTGTGAAAGTGTAAGGCGTCCTAAACCATAGACGCGAGCGGAGAGGACCACTAGCCGCATCATCATCATATCAATCAACCAATCAATCAATCACACACACACACACACACAGATAGATACTCTACTTTATACCGGAAACAAACTTTTTTTTTTTTAACATTTCATTCTAAGTTAAAATCGCTGAAACAGTGAGGCTGAGTTTGATTCAGTTCTAAAATAAATAGAATGAAAATTTAGAGCCATGTACACACAGCTTTAGCGAGGAGTTTCATTCTAAAGTGGATTTATTCGACGCTGTTAATCGCCAAACCGGGGGTTTCTATGGAAACATGTTACTGTTCTGATTCGGGGTAGGAGTTCCATTTGAGTCACAGAACTAGAACATGTTAGGTACACGACTTTAGGAGCGCCTGTTGGCAAGAGGTGCCGGGGGTTGGGGGGGGGGAGGAGGGGAATTCTCCTGGTGAGTGTGTTCTCTCAATTGGATTTTTTTTTATAGTTAACACATTCGGCCCAGCGATTAACATTCAGAACATGAAATAAGTGCCATACTAAATCTGTGTACCACATGGCAATCCTCCCAACTTCAGATGTATGGTAATCTCCCAAGGCAAGTACATTCAAAGAAATCATTTCCGATTACTTGTACGCCCCTACCTAAAACAGGAAAAACAAACCGATAAATCTTACAGTTCACAGCCTCCTTTGTCCAAACAAATCCAACTAAAAGAACAAAATTATTCATGCACTGCACTCCGGTCAGTCGTGAAGGGGCAGGTCGGACCATGGAGGTACTAATAACACTGGAGTGCGCACAGCCCTCTTCGCTTGCCCTGCGAGCCGCGCACTATTGAAACCCCAAGATGGCGGAAAAAGTAGGGCAAAGTACGGCAGCGCAAGGCCCACCCAGTACACTATTGTATGTAATAGATAGGGCCTAGTCAGCGCTGTTTTTTCTCTTTTCCCGGTGGTGATCAAAATTAAAAGATACAAACAGAAATAATAACATTTATGTTATTTACGGATTATCATATACTTGTATTATTTTCTTTTAAAGTGTTTGATAATAAATATAAATTAATGATTTATGCTGTTTTTGTCTTATGGTATTTTTATTAATTGGTCAGTCGCTTGGAAGTAAAAGGGAAGGGAACTATGTAGTACTCTTTTTTACCGCATGTCAGTTTAGCTCATCATGAGTCATGTTAAAGAAAAAAAAAATCAGCGTGTGGACAGAGGAACTTTACAAGTGAGTTTCTCTCAGATAACCAACAATGAGAAGGTGTGCCCATAACAATTATAAAACACACACACACACACACACAAAAAAAAACATGCTGAAGAACTGAGGGAAAGTTGGTTTTGCCATAGATCCAGGAGCTGGTGTGTGTGTGTGTGTACGTGTGTGTGAGCGAGAGGGAGAGCGAGAAAGAGAGAGAGAGAGGCATAATTATAATAATAATTACATGTAAATCATAGGCCGAGATTAGCAAATGATCTGGATAGCCAAGAAGAAGAACATCTTAACCTACAAGCTTGGTTGCACTCACTCAGTCAAGTATTATATATATATCTAAATATCAGGAGAGCCTTAGCCTAGTTATTCAGAGGTTTGAGCACAGCTGAATTGTGCATTCCAGAGCTTTTCCAAACAAAAATGTATAAATTCCTACGGCTACAGGTCAATCTCTCACCTAGTGAATCTAGATTCTAGATCTATAGTCAGTGCACTAGGTGCAGTCAGCACATTGATGCGGTCAATATTTGTTTTTCCATACAGTTTCATTTACCAGTGTTTTTGTGACTAATTCACGTTTTGTGACGTTCTTATCAAGAGGTGACAACATCACATAGCATATGACTGCTGTTTAAGCTTGTATTTTGCCTTGGATAACTTTCCCAAGTTTTATGTTCGCACAACTTCCATCTTGAGTTCAAAGGTAAATATGTGACCCTACAGATTTCTCCATTTAGTGCTCTGAACATTCTACTTCGGGTGGATTTTCATTTAAAAAAATGTTTTCTGGGTATTATGAGTATGATTATGCACATATGGCACTGATTGCACCGACATGCATTCATTTGACACCTTCCATGAAGTGCGGTCACTGGTAATTGCATTGTGACATCAGTGTTGTATGTGCATCAAATGGGATCACTAGCACCATTATTATTTATTATTATGATTACATGATGTATTCAAAACAAGAGTTGAAAAGAGCCAGTGCACACCAGCTAATAGTAAACAATTGAATTAATGAGAAACAAAGAATAATAGTGTGGTAATATCCAAATACATAGGCTATTAAGGTCTAGTTTTATAGTAAATTCATCGACTTAAATTGAATGAGAACAGTTCTACCTCCTTTTAAAGCAGGAAAGAAAGAAGGTAGAGAAGAAGCAGTAGGTACATGAGCAGAGGAAAAGAAAGGAGTTAGCAGAGGAAAAGGAAAGGGAAGGTAGAAAGCAGAAACTGTATTGCAACGGATGTGTAAACGCTGAGGCGCAGTCCGTGCTTGCCCTAAACAAGATGGCGACTATTGCCTTCTAATGCGCACGCATGAAATCAGCTGTACGGACTCCAGTGTTATTAATAGCTCCATGGGTCGGACTGACAACCTGTGCTTCTGTACACACGAGAATCCAAGGGAATTTACTGTGGTCATTACCATGGGCATTAACCCTGAATAAACGAGGCTGAATTATAAATACATTATGTAAAGTGTCAGGTCAGCGGAATGTTGTTGTTTTCGAAAAGTAAATTCTGGGTCAGAGAAAGCAGGTGTATGAGGATTTTTTTTCTTTTGATTTTTGTTATCTTTTGTTTTCGGGTCCTAAAGAAGAACAGCGTGCCCGTTTTGGCCAGCGTCTCCAATTATAGCTCACGTTTCTTCTTTTTCAGCGTTTTTGTCATGTGCCTCACTCATTCAGTGCTTGTATTAAGTCTCTGCCCCCCATACACACATCCTGATATTATATAAACTGAGCCAGTATCCCGTGACTGACACATTCAGTTAGATCTCTTCAAAACTGAACTTCCACCATTGTTCACTGTCCAGACCGACACTTTCAGTTACATTAAACATAAACCTTCACCCCCTTAAATTATCTGACCTAAAAACAACGCACCTAACAATAGAAAATTTGAAATTGAAATCACAATATCCAACGTGTAGGTTAAAAAAGTTGGAAAAATGTTCACAATTTAAAAGACAAGAAAAGACATCTGTGACCAACACAGAGCCACGAATGACAAATTTAAACCTGCCCTTACCTGGGCGTTACGTCACAAAAGGTGTTCACCTCCGCCAATTTGTTCTGCCGTCTGTGGTTTTGCCCGGTCCATCGTCGTTACTAAGGACGCCAGCTAACATTCCTTCATCCTCAGTTCACTTCCGAATTCCACTCATGTTTTCACTTCCCGTTTTCAAATATTAATGCAGATCTCGGAAAGAGCACCATATGAGTTACACAACTGTAGTGTTGCTCATATTTCATGTTCTTGAGTGTTAATTGCCGAGACGCGGATTTACTATAAAAACATCCACCTAGAGGACCAACCTTGTAATATTCTTACAATGTGTCGCACATGGGACTCTTCCCCAGACCTCGATTATCTTATTATAATGGAGCTAGTGATTGAACATGTAAGCACCTAAAACTTTGTGGCTACTACACCAAAAATTATGAAACTTTGCGTGCTGCCTCAATGTTTGATGATGTTACATGGACCCATTCATTTTAGACAAAATATAGTCTTTAATGTTGTTTATTTACCGTTGTTTGTTTTTTTCAGCCGCAAAAAAAAAAAAAAAGACTCATTTTCAGCGAGTAGAATGGAAAAGTATGACTGGAAATTTCGTTGTGACCATGTGACAACTTTAGCTGGTTTGTATAAACTACTGCATTGAAGTAAACAACATGGACTGTCTTTAGACTGAGGTAAACTCCCGAGGTTCAGATAAAACAAAACGGCTCCCCCAGCTTTGCTGAGAACACTCCCCCCCCCCCAAGCTTCTGTGGGAGGGATGGTGGTCAGATTAATATTATGATGGTCAGTGAAATTTGAAATGATACTTTGGAAAAAGAGATAGTTGTGATTGCTAAAGGTACGTTGACTTGATCTGTGAAAGAAAATCACACGACTGACAAATACGATAAACTGGGAGAGATGAAACTAATAGCGTACATACTTTTTTTTTTTTGATAAACCAGCTGTAGTAGTGGTCTCTTCGTGTGGTGATGTTTGTTGGAGGTCAACGTTGGACGTACTTTTCGGGGCAAGGTGTTTTCTTTTATTTTCGTTGACATCGTTTTTATTTCACATATCAGAGAGAGCGAGAGAGAGAGAGGGAGAGAGAGCGGGGGGGGGTGGGGGGAGAGAGGGAGAGACAGAGAGAGAGAGAGAGAGAGGAGGGAGAGAGAGAGAGAGAGGGGGGGGGAGAACTGATTCAGCCAAAACAACCGACAGAAAAAAATGAAAGAGGAAAGAAAAACCTAATTAGCATAACATTGAGTACACTATCGCCAGTAAGCCAAACAGTAGAGACTATTTAAGTCTGGACTATGCAGCCAAAATACTCACGACAGGCAGTTTTCTGACCATTTTGTGGCTTTCAGAAACATAACAGAGGCCATTTCATCAACGAAAACATTGTCGTGGCCGGCAAGCCGAGCATACAGCTGACCCTAACCATGACCCTAACCTCAACCCCTGCACTTTCCCTAAATTCACATTGAAAACAAAACCCATACTGTTCACATGACCTAAATAGACATCCCGAAAACAAAATACATGTTAAAATAAATACAACTAGAACTACAAAACACAAATAAGAAAAGGAATAAATATCGTTGTTGTTGTTTTTTTATGCGGACACTTTATTGTATTCATTTACAATGTTCCAGGACACAATAGTGGTTAGTTTATGTCAAGTTTCCCCACGAAATATTTACTTGAAACTGTAAAAGAAACGTTTTTGCAAGAAATCTAGCAACACATTATTGCGATTCAAACTGGAATCAGCGTCTGATATGCAAACTGTACAAATTGTGAAGAAGTTATGGTGCTCTTTTTCTCTGGACACAAGGAACAGAACCAATTTCACATTCTGTCACGTCCTTCCTCAATTGCAGATCAATCTTTCTTGAACAGTTTTTTTAACCCTTGGCGATATCTTGAACTGGTAGTGTAATAGACTACAATGTTGAAACTGGAATTGGCAGCCAACACCAATGTGAGAAGCTGAGCAGATGCGTCGTAGAGGTAAGCATATTTATCATAGGAATCGGACTGTGGGACAAGGATCTTAGCAAACGAAGACATGACGGCCCCAGTGTTGCTTATGAAGAACATGATGGCAATGAACAGAACCATTCTCATTAGAGACCTTTCTCTTCTGTTTACTTGAACGGCGTTGGACGTGGTTTCCGCTCTGAAGCTTTGTGACATCTTCAAACTGTATATCATGACGCCACTAAAACAGAAAACCAAAACCTGAGCGGTGGTGTACGTTCCAACGCCTTTAAGGTAGAACAGGGCCATCCGATATGACTCTGTCCTTGGGTTCACCCAAAAAAGTAATCGAGGTTCTCCCCGTGTTTGATTGTTTGAGATCCATACAAGGCGTTGCGTCAAGATCAGAGGACTGAAAAATAACAGACTTACGACGTAGATGAGCCCGATTGCAATGAGCATACGTCGAGGGGTCATCAGATGTTTTGCGTGAAATGGACTGACGACGCAAAAGCACCGTTCAAAGGAGATCAGTACGATAATAGTTGCTGAAATGTCGTAGAACATTGACATCGGCCAGCCAATCAGTGTTTTGCCAACAGAAAATGGGTCGACTGCGGTTCTGGGATATATAAGCTTCCACATATTGGCGCAGCTGAAGCCAAGAGTGATGGTCGTCAGACAGAAATCGGTGACACCCAGAGCGATCAATGCCGAAGAGACATTGTCTTTTCGCCTTTGGCGGCAGAAAACCAGGAGGTTGAAAATGTTGGCCACAACACCACACAGCGAGATCACGAAGAGCAGTACCACCGTCAGGAATAAGTTGAGATAGAAGTTGCTTTCACCAGGTGCATCTTGCCGAGTGGGTTCTTGGGCGCCCATTGGCCGTTCTATTTGATTCATTGTGACCACTCAAAAGAACTGAAAATTCAGAACTAGATCTGAAATTTGAAGATAAGAAAATGAGATTACATTACAATTTTACACAGCTGGTTTAATTTACAGAGGCTTCTTTTTATTCTTGGCTTCCCTGAAAATACCCAGGGCTACCAATGCGTGGATTCGTACAACCGTAGTTTACTTGACTTTCACGTACGAAATTGTTTCTACTGTGGGATCCCAGCTGCTTTTGGTTTTTGGCTAAGTAGTTTTGTTTCCATTTCGAACACATTTATGTTGGTTGTTGTTGTTGTTTGCTATTGTTGTATTTTTATCTGTGCTGATCAGCAACGGTTCCAGTAGGGATTTACTTGATCTGGACTTTTGTTTCATCCTGTGTCTGACCTGTAACATGCAACTGCCACGAGATAGTAAGAAATATACTGAATTATGTAAACAAACATTTTCTAACTATATCGACCATCATGAACATATCTGTTTGTTACACAGCTAGGCCAGTAAGCTAATTCTTTCACCTGCCACCCAACTTCTTATGAACTAGTAAGCTTATGTGAAGCTGTAAATGTGATTCGAATAAGGAAAAAAATGTACCACAATGTGTGGATAATGACCAAGTTGTATATCTGACTAATGTTACCTAAATATGTGCTCTGTACAAGTCGAGGTTTTAATTCTTGTTTGTTCCAACTCAATTTTTCGCACAACTGAGAAATTCGACGTTAATCATTTGCGACCTTGGTATTATGCTGGGATCTGTGAAACGACTTGGTAAGTGCCACAACACACTGTAAAGCAATGCCAAAGTGTGCATTTGTTTTATATCTTCTACACTCAAAGAACCTCCAGTTTGTCAGAAAATGGAGACTGAACAAACAAAAACTCAGGTCGCGATTTGTCTAACAGAGATTAGATATTATGTCAAAATGAAATTATTTGTGACAACTGTCAGTGGTGATTGTGTTAGTTCAGATGTAAACATTTCGGTGGTCGTTGTTGGACAGCCTAGGACAGGTGCAGCAAGAGTGTTAAAAATTAGGAAAACTAAAATGAAACATAATGAAAATGAAAGAGAAGAATAATTTTGTTGAAGCCTTTAGAAAACATGATGTCATGTTAGACCGTCACTGTATGAGTTTTAGGTCTTTATTTTAGGAGGTTCGCTGCCCCCGCCATTACATCTCATCTTTCTTGTTTTTCTTTGTCTTATTGTGGTAGGCATTGGTTATTGTTTTTCTTTGTCTTATTGTGGTAGGCATTGGTTATTGTTTTTCTTTGTCTTATTGTGGTAGGCATTGGTTATTGTTTTTCTTTGTCTTATTGTGGTAGGCATTGGTTGTTGTTTTTCTTTGTCTTATTGTGGTAGGCATTGGTTATTGTTTTTCTTTGTCTTATTGTGGTAGGCATTGGTTATTGTTTTTCTTTGTCTTATTGTGGTAGGCATTGGTTGTTGTTTTTCTTTGTCTTATTGTGGTAGGCATTGGTTATTGTTTTTCTTTGTCTTATTGTGGTAGGCATTGGTTATTGTTTTTCTTTTTCTTATTGTGGTAGGCATTGGTTATTGTTTTTCTTTGTCTTATTGTGGTAGGCATTGGTTGTTGTTTTTCTTTGTCTTATTGTGGTAGGCATTGGTTATTGTTTTTCTTTGTCTTATTGTGGTAGGCATTGGTTATTGTTTTTCTTTGTCTTATTGTGGTAGGCATTGGTTGTTGTTTTTCTTTTTTTTTAGAATTTTGCCTAGGCAGTGGCCTGCTCCTCTCGATTTCCAACTGACATGGTATCCTTAATGTCCACAACATGCACATGGGCCCTCCGAGTTTTTCGTCCATATCCGAGAAGACTAGGTGCTCATTTCTATCTACCATAGGATCAGGGACAGGAATTTTTTCCCACCGAAAATAATCCAACATGCCTGTAACGATCGGGGATCGAACCCAGTACCTTCGACATGAGAGGCGAGCTCCTTGCCTCTAGACCATCTCGTCCGTTACTGACTCCTCATCTCATGTATAACAATACTCCAATAAGCTTTCCAGACAGAGTTATGATTATAAAAAGTCGATATACTATATGCGTAGGATGAGTGCACCCAGCATCCGTGATACATTCGTGGGTTTGAACTTCTGACTATACATAAAAACCAAGTGCTTGATTAAAAAAAAAAAGATTATCGTAATCTCTTTTGTATCATAACAGCTGACATCACCCTTTTTTAAAGAAGTCACAGCTGCATTTATTCGTGATCCGATGGATTAGTACCTGCTTGTCAAATAACGCACACCCAAGGCCACGTGTGTTTAGGTCTTATTTTAGGAGGTTCGCTGCCAGTGGCATTTACACCTCACTTTAAATAGAAACATTAAAAAAAAAAAATTCTTGTACTTATTTCTGTGTTTTTATGGTAGAGATTGGTATTTAGGATTTTGCCCGGGCAGAGGTCTTGTTTGGCCTGCTCTTCTCGTCTACCAAGGCATCTTCAGTGTGCGCAACGTGCACACGGGCTCTCCGAGTTTTTCGCCCGTACAATATGACCTTGCCATTGAAGACTCGGAAAATTTAAAGTTCGACACCATACCCTTGAAATTTAGTTTAACGTTGTCGTTTTTTAATTAATTAATTTTTTTAGAAAATATACTTCTTGGAACATTTTGAGTCAAACGGTGCGCAAGGAAAGACAACTCATTATTTTCTCCGTTCAGATTGTACAGTGGTTCCCTTACAATAGGCCCATTGCGAATGACGTCACAGAGTGTTTTTGTTTTGTACTTCCGACACCCAAAATGGCGCGTGGATCAGCTGATGAGTGTAACTTCGAGATATGTCTAAGCAATTAAAATGCCTGCTGGTTGCATTGCAGTTGGCTGTTATAACAGGGGTGGAAAAGATGGATCAAAGCTGGTCAGATTCCCTACCATCGGTGTAAACAAGGGAAAGGAAGTGAAAGAATTGATCGAACGTCTCCCATGTGCGTGTACACACGTGTCATTGTTTACTATAATGAACTTTTTTTTTAGCTCGCCGCCGATTGGTTCGCGACGCCTGAAGTGCTCGCAGTGCAAATCAGCTAACGAATCAAAATCAGTGCTACCATCGCCATGGTTATGCGTCGGTCCTTACAACTAAAATGGCCGATATCCGCAATGGGCCTATAGGCACAAGGAAACGGACAAAGAAAAACAAGAACTACTTTTGGGGATCTTGGGATATGTCCAGATTTAGAAATCTGTTTTGATCGACGTTTTTTTAAATCTTTAATGTGTGTGTGTGTGTGTGTGTGTGTGAGTGTATGTGCAAGTGTGTGTGTGCGCTCATATGTGTGTGTGTATGTGCAAATGTTAACGTAAATTTAAGGTTTCGTTGTTACACTTTTGTTATAGGGCTGTTGTTACAAGTACGTACACGTACGTAACGCAAGCGTTTTGCCCCTCAGGGCGCCTGCGCAGACATACCTATCCCTAGCCCCGCCCTATCCTCAACCCTAAATCTTATCAGAATGCCCAAGCCTGGCCCCTACTTTTTCACCAAACAACAACAACAACAACAACAACAACAACAACAACAACAACAACAACAACAACAACAAAAACCGGAGGCAAACAAAAAAGAAAATCTGAAATAATTAATTAAGGCTGTTGTTCATGAGGAGCTATCTAGCTCTGGAGTCATAAAAGGCTTTAAAATAAGCACCCTTAGCGCAAAAACTTTCGGGGCGTACGTGCTTCAAACAACATTTGTATAATAATGCTAGCCAAGTTGCCAAGAAAAAACATAATTATACGTGTATTTTTATATCCCGGGCGTAGCTGGGCTGTTAGCGTATTATGAAATAGACATTCCGTCTCTTATATCATACTGACGTGCTGTTGCTCCAGACTCAAAGATTATAAGATTAAACTCACTGGAAAAGCAACTTTTGCTTCATCGTATTGGGGGTGTTTCTTGAATAATACTTGTGGTTTACTTATACTAGACAGCCAGTGCTCCAGGCCGTAAATTGTTAGCCTCCAGCGAACTGCAGCAATGACTATTTGTATTTTTGTATTTTGTATCTTCTTTAATCCCATTTGGGAAATTTGCTTTAATGTCATTGCATCTGGAGCATCACATCGTCGCCACAGTGCAGCGCCGGTCGACTTTTTCTTTGGGGGGGGGGGGGGTGGTAGGGATAAATTTTATTCAATTTTGCCCAGGCAGCGGCCTGTTCGGCCTGCTCCCCCCGATTCTGTTCAGCCTGCTCTTCTCGATTTCCAACTGCCAAAGTATCTTCAACGGGCCCTCCGAGTTTTTCAGTGTTATCTCGATCATACCTACCGTAGGATCAGAGACAAAAAAAATATGAGAAAAATCCCACAATTCCAACATGCCTGCACCGATCGGGATTTGAACCCGGAACCTTCAGCATGGGATGCGAGCACCTTGCCTCTAGACTACCGTGTCCCCCGAGTCCTAATATGAGCTTGTTCGGCTGAAAAGACGAACGGAATGAATTGAAGGAGCTTCTGGACATGGCGTGATGGAAGTTTTATACTCCTTGTGGCAAATTACCTTTCCTAAGCGAGAGGTCTTGTTTTTGCCCTTTGTTTGCTTTGTTGTTGTTGTTAACGGTTTGTTTTCTTACGGTTATTTTGTACAACCAACGAGTGCAGGAACAGGGATATAGTTCACATAGGCCCTCAGCGAACTGAGTCTAGTCTGTTTTGTGTCCGTTTTTTTTTTTTTTTTTGGCAATAGGATCAAACGCCCCCCCCCCCCCCGCACTAATGAGACAAGTCTGCCTCACTTGCCGATTCACAGGTAGTTAAAATCTGAATCAAACCAACAACAACAACAACAAAATGACTTGACTCTGAGTCAAACCAACACAAAACAGAGCTGTCTCTGAGTCAAACCAACACAAAAGAGAGTTGTCTCTGGGTCAAACCAACACAACACAGAGTTGACTCTGAGTCAAACCAACACAACACAGAGTTGGCTCTGAGACAAACCAACACAAAACAGAGTTGGCTCTGAGACAAACCAACACAAAACAGAGTTGGCTCTGAGACAAACCAACACAAAACAGAGTTGGCTCTGAGACAAACCAACACAAAACAGAGTTGGCTCTGAGTCAAACCAACACAAAACAGAGTTGACTCTGAGTCAAAACAACACAAAACAGAGTTGGCTCTGAGACAAACCAACACAAAACAGGGTTGGCTCTGAGACAAACCAACACAAAACAGGGTTGGCTCTGAGACAAACCAACACAAAACAGAGTTGGTTCTGAGACAAACCAACACAAAACAGAGTTGGTTCTGAGTCAAACCAACACAAAACAGAGTTGACTTTGCGTCATGAGTCGTGCGTCTGATGCTAATCGGTACGGTGGTTATAATTAAGTGACAATCGCTTTGCCTCTACTCGCAGACTGTAGGGTCAAACAAACGGTGCCAGCTGTTACATCTCTACCAATGTCGACATTATTAAGCTGGGTTTTCATGTGCACAGAGACGGCAACAGAAACCTCAAACACCTTTCAAGTTGTGAAATAGAAAGAATGTTTTCATGTGTACGAAAACGACGTTTCCGAACATGTGGAAACACATTCTCTCTCTCTCTCTTGTGACCAGTTGACGGGTTTTTTACTTTCCGTTGTAGTATCTGTTTCCGTACACATGAAAACACAGCTTTAAAAGTACTAGACGCACGGACAACTTTTCGGATGTTGCGGGGTCTACTTTTTTTCTGTCTTCTCTACCCTCTGTCTCTTCATACAAACCTATGTTGTCGTGGGTGCGTCCTAGGCTATCGTGGAGAATGTGGCCGAATGTCCTGGAGTTTTATAGAGTCTGGCACTGAAGTGTCACGTGTTCAACAATCATAGGCCTGATGATCACCTGGAGCTGTGAAATTTCCAGTGTCAGCAATCACAACCATAACGGGCTTGAGAACGAAACAGCCCTTTCTGTGGCCTGACCTGTTTGATGGTCAATGCACTTGGCGTAGGTCTACTTGTTTGAACGGCTAAATCTATGGTTTCTTGTCACTTCGTATTCATTTTAAAAGTAAGATAAATGCAGAGTAGATCAGATTATTGGTATAGAATTAAACAAGACAGCCAAGTTCTTAACTCAAGATTTGATGTATTTCCTTTTAGATAATGAATAAGACTTTTCCCCTCTAGGGTTCGCATTTTTAAACTGTAGAATATACCAAAGTGTTCATTGCTTGATATCTATTGAACGATGTGGCCCCAGTGATAACACATTATCTGCATGAAAATCCTATTTCGAGCTTGAAAGTTTACAATTTTCCAATCAGAGGATCTTGGTGAACGCATGGTGTTCAGTTTAAAGGAAGCTGTTTCATGCTTCGGGATGGTTATGTCCAGCGAAAGTAATCATTAAATAAAGATTTTATGATTCTCAAGGGTTGTCCACACGCCGAAGATGGTCGGGCTTGTGGAGATGATCATTTTCTGAAAGACATAACCAGTGGTTCCCTGCGGTCTATAGTTGTGTTTTCATTTTTCTCCGAACGATTTCACGGCTCTGTTTAAACTTAACAATCACAAAATTAGCACTCGGTCGGTTGATTTCAATGGAGAATGAGAGTGAGCGGTCATAATAGCTTATATTATTTTCTCGACCTCAATTAACAATGAGGTGTCTGTTATGTGGTGTTTGGTGTTAACTCCATGTTTTTGCCTGACAAAAGGGTGCAATTTCCAGTTGCCAAACACTTTTTATAAAAATGGTAAAGCTTTTGTCACAGTCTTAGTCCATGTAAATGTACGTAAAATGTTTATTTGTTTCGTTCCCCTGAACGCAATTATAATACGAACATTTTTTTCATTTTATGGTGATATCCTTAATATTGTGTATTCTCTCGCATCTGATTTTTTTTTTTCTTTAGCTATACGTAAATTTCAAGGAAAATCATGCACAACAGTAGGCCATGGTAAGCTGGTATTCAGACCTCAAGTAATTTGATGCTTAAGTGGCAATAGGTAATTCTTTGTCCCAAACATCGAATCCACGCTAACAATGGACTGTTCTGGTAATTTCAACAAACGAGCAATTTAATTTTCTTTCGATTTGCCATTGTTATGTTGATGGGCTGTAAACGCAAATTCATTCACAGTCAGACTCGTTGGAATCTCGTCTAGAATATGATGGAAAAGTTGATAAAATTCTGCACATTAGAGTTAGCAGCATATTATATTATACAGCCACTCAAAAGACATGACGAGCCATTTCTTGAACATGTGGCTCTGTACTATATTGCTTCTTTCTTTAGGTTAGCTAATGTTTGGATGATTGTATGCAAAACACATTCTGGAAGAGTGAGAGAGAGAGAGAAAGAGAGAGAGAGAGAGAGAGAGAGAGAGACAGGGCGAGAGAGAGAAAGAGAGAGGGAGGGAAAGAGAGAGCGCCAGAGCGAGAGAGAGAGAGAGAGAGAGAGACATACGCACACACACACACATACAAAGAAAGAGAGAGGGAGAGAGAGAGAGAGAGAGGGGGGGAGAGAGAGAGAGAGAGAGAGAAAGACAGCTAATAACTACTCAGAAGTTCAAAAGGTTTACAAGTAAGTAATGTAAAGAAGGCCCATAATTCAATGATATTTATTTTCACTAGACTACATTAGGGCCGGATTAAGACCTTTAGAAGCCCTAAGCACTTAAAATATTTTGATGGCCCCATATAATTATGTCATTCAAAATATAAACAAAAATAAATGATTAAACAGAAAGAAAAAAAAAGCGAGTCTCATACACCGGCAGACATTTTAATTTTTTCATTTACTGTGGTGCCCCCTTTTTGGTCCCCAGAACACGTACTAGTACTACCCTAACCGACATTTCAACCCAAATCGAGTTAGCATCACCATGCGATTACTTGTGCCGTTTTCTAGCTCCTCTCTAATCGGGGAATCCATACGAGCATTATTAGATATGGTTTATTAAATTTTTAGCGTATTGTTATTTCTCGAAAAAACAATGAGCACGTACACGCCAATTTTGAGGAAAAAAAAAAAAAAGCTTTCTTGTACTTGAGTATTGGCAGTCCTATGCAATCAACGACCACGAGCTGAATGTCGTACATGAGTTCGTATACCTGGGCACAACCATCTCAGATACCCTCTCACACGACACAGAGCTCAACAGGCGCCTCGGCAAGGCAGCTACCACCATGTCCAGACTAGCAAAGAAAGCATGGAACAACAGAAAGCTGACAAAACGCACAAAGATGCAAATCTACAAAGCCTGCGTCGTGAGCACCCTCCTGTACGGCAGTGAGTCCTGGACCCTGCGTGCCCGACAAGAGCGAAAGCTTAATGCTTTCCACATGCATTGCCTCCAACACATTCTGAACATCACCTGGCAGGACAAGGTCCCAAACAGCACTGTCCTGGAAAGAGATGGATGCGCCAGCATGTACACTCTGCTGAAACAGAGACGCATGCGCTGGCTCGGCCATGTCGTGCGCATGGACGACGGACGGATCCCAAAAGACCTCATCTACGGAGAACTCGCGCAGGGAAAACGTCCCACAGGTAGACCACAGCTGCGGTTCAAAGACATATGCAAGAGGGACATACAAGCTTTGAACATCGACCAGAACAACTGGGAAGCGACAGTCCTCGAACGGTCAGCCTGGAGACAGACTGTGCAGAAAGGTCTCTCCAACTTCGAAGAGGCTCTTGCTCAGCAGCAACAAGCAAAGAGGAGAGGAAGAAAAGCTGCATCCCAGGCAGTAAGACCAGCCTCAGACTTCATCTGTGCCCTCTGCCACAGAGACTGCCATTCCCGCATCGGACTGACCAGCCACGCGAGACGCTGTACCAGAAATGATACTGAAGGATGCCTACTACATGCATGATATGTCAAAATATCAGCGCGAGAAGCTGAAAACTGACCCCTGAGGATGGTGATGAAAATCGCCCAAAAACTTAAAACAGCTCTCCTGCAAAACTAACAAAATGTTGGTTGCGCCGGTACGTGTTCTGAGGGACGTTTTGTGGACCCTGGCCTAACAAGGTTCAACTGCACCTTTTGCAGTTTTCCACTATTATGGTCCATGGTAAATCCGGCAATGAAAAATTTCTGTGGTGCCCCCCTTTCCCTTGAAGCCCCAAGCACGTACTTATTTAGCTTACTGGCTAATCCCACCCTGGACTACACCAATATAACTAAATGAACATGTGTGTATGTCCAGCCATCTTTTGTCTAGCCAGCTGATTAAATTCAGTGTTGTTGGTCTTGTTGTTGTGCTGCATTTACCTTTATTTCATTTCAATTTCGCACACAAATGGCACAGAGGATTAAACAAATGACACACACAACACCAGTAAGTATACAATAGATGATTTTTGGTTTAATTTTTGTCCTAGAAAAGAAACAAATATTCTAAAAAATATGCAGAAAGCGGAACAAAATGATGCTGAATTATATTACTCAACTTATTGTTGAGCCTGCTTTAGTGAATACATTTAAAAAAAAATATTTTGGAGCATTTTTCCTCTGTAGCGTAACATGTACAAGCCGTATTGATAGACAAAAAGTGCTTTGGTAGGAACAGGCCTTGTATTACAAAAACAACAACAACAACAACAAAAAACTGGCGGAATTTTTAACAAGACCTACTGCCGCTCGTACATATATATAGCTGGGGTTTTTCCACAGTTTTACAAACGCCTTCCTTTTGAGGGCTGTGGGTATTTGTTTTAGGACGTTTAGTACTATCTATAATTTAGGAGGATCTCTGCTCAGGGCATTTGCACCTTGCTTTCCTTTGACATGCGGCAGGTTCTTTTGTCAGATTTGGAGACTGCAAATATTTATTTACGCGTGCCGTTCTGCCTCGCTTTTTGTTTGTGTGATGATCAAAAGGAAACTTTACTGTTAGCTGTACCAAATTATAACCCGGATAGAAAGACAGACCATGTTTCATTCTGTAAAATGATGCAAAAGCGTGAATATGACCTGGAATGGATTGGCGAAAACGGTCTTCTCTCGTGACACTGGAACATTTGCAACCAATAGCTCAAAATTATCCACAAGGGCAATAATAACGTGTTTTGAGAAAGGGTAAGTTTAATCATGGCTTGTTTTGGCTTACGCCCCTTCCATTAGATCTCGTGAGACCTCACAATCAGGTTTAAAATAGTTCCAAATGAACATTTTATCACTGTAGAAGTACTGAACTGTCATATCTTTATTTTTCTCAGACTCAGTAATGGCAAAGTTTTAGAACCACTTCTTCTGCTTGAATGAATATTTCCTGTTTAGCATTTGTTCATTGTATTCATGTTTCATAACTAGGATTAGATATTATTTATCGAGGGTTGGCAACAGAATGTTTTGTTTTTTTTTTATGTCCAAAATTCTCAAACTGAGAAAACGAGTTTGAAATTTGTAACATTAACGAAAATTCAACTAATCTGCTTAACTTCAACGCGGTCATATGAATAATTTTATTGAGTTTCGAAATGAAGTCACACACCTTCTGTCTTGGATATCTGCAGGCATTTGAAAGCAATGAATACAATTGGACATAACACATTCTAGTTGATAGCCCTTACCATACATCATACTGGATTGCAAGGTGCCAAAATCCTTGATCATCACTGCAGTCACTTTCAGATAACTTTTTTTTTTCCCGAAGCCCAAAAATTTGGCCTAAATTAATGAAGTGCAACATTTTTTAAAAGGATTTCATTTGGTCAATCATCAGAAAACAACAACAAGAACAACAAAAAATATGAACAGTTAAGCTAGAAATGGAGTTTCAGATAAATAAATAAAAAAGGCGCGCATGATCAAAGCCGAGTCACAAACCATTCAGGCCAAAGCTGATCTCAATTGAGAGAGTATACAACGACTATGGTGAATGGTAAGCCATTCGCGACCTCAATTTCTGTTTGTTCTATCTCCATTTTCTGGAAAAACTGGAGATGTTTTAGTTTATAGAAGAGGTCTAACAAATACATTCTTCGACACTTGTTTAAAATGCCTTGTGGCACTTATCAAGCTGTTTCACAGTTCCGATTTATTCTAATTCCTTATCGTAATATTAATACGGCAAACGTTTAACGTCGAATTTCCCAGTCATGGAAAGAGAAAAAAAAAAGTGGAGCTGGAACGAACAAGGACTAAGGTCGCTCATTGTGTAAAAGTTTTGTCCTTTCTTTTTTATATTTGTATTACTTAATAATAAATTATTTAAATGCTAATTACAAGTACTGCAACAGTGTAAAGCAAAAGTATCTTGAATAGTGTTTCTGTGTAAATTGTTTTATTATGGTATGCTTCATGGAAACAGTTCTGCACATGGGGGACCACAATGGTTGTTTGTGGGGCACAAGACCCCTCCCCACTTCGAGTCATAATCACTTTGCTCATGCTGTTGAAATGTTAAGGCAACAAACCAGGCTATATCGGTGGCTAACACGCAACAACATAATGACGCCCTGTAACATGTCACAACCTGCAGTTTCGGGGATGGTCTTGTCCTGAAATTATTCCACTTTTTACTGTTCTTATTATTCTCCTTGATACATCAGTAAAGATTAACAAAGTAAATCCTTTTGATCATACTTGGGTGATTTCTGTAATTGATAACCCATGTTACATTTAGTAAGAGTTGGCATCTCTCAAGAAGAGGTATATTGATAGACATGGAAGGGACAGCGAACCAGTCCCGTAATTATCAAAATTTTTAGATCAGAGTAGTAAAGAATGGCCCGTTTGCACCTTAAGACGGCTTTTTACAGTTTAGTCAACCCCAAAATTCAGAGAAACTACAGTAAGTAGATCCATGCAACTGTTTTATAGTACAGGCGGATCTTTCCAAGTTCTTGTTTACCGCGCTGACCTAGCTCCACAATTCGGGAAGTGACAACATATCCTTCTCTATAGATATTTTGCAGTGACATGGAATACATAGTTATCAAGTGGATGTCAACTGGTGCTTGAACTACCGAACCATTGATGTATTCTTAAACACAGAGAAAACAAGCGACCCCAAAGATTTTCTGCGGTTTTTATATTTTCTCGAAAGCAAAGCATAGTAAGCTGTTGGAAATTGGAAACATACTGGCTATAATCAACTGCGCTTATCAGATAGTTAATGGTTAATGTCCAAACACCTGCCAACCCCCTCTTTTTTTTCCCTTTTTTCCTCCAAAAGAAATAACACTATCGAAAGCAATTGCTGAAGAACAACCACCTATTTATAATCAAACAAAATTAAATAGCGGAGCAGTTGGTTCAACAAAACATTATATAGATCCGTCTATATACATGAACTTTCGAATTAAGATAATCCTACGGAACTTTTTAAGCCAGTAGAATGTCACTTAGCCTTGACGGTGAACTGCTTTCCACTGATGTTGTTCACAATTGTGGCGTTGCCATCGCCGTCATAGGTAGACTCGTCCACAGAGAGCGGGGTAGTCTTGATGTCTACCTTCTGGTCGGACCAACTGAGACATACGCAGGAACCTTTAGTGATGAGCTGGGTGTAGGAGGCGGAACTTTCCTGTCCATCACGGTCCAAAGTTTTCTCCATCATCACTTCCACGCATGGCTGGGAATTTGTGATTCAGAAATAGAGAAAACAAGTGTTATGTCAATCAAATGGCACATGTCAGATTTGATAGACTAGCATGAATGCCACATACGACTTGTCTAAACTTTCATGATTTTTGCTAATAGGCCACATCCCAGCTAGCAACATAACGTCAATACGACCCCGACCGCAAGATCGTTTATAAGAACGACGTTCTTCCGACGTAAATCAGCTAGTTTCGCCATCGTCCCGTCGTAGGTCTGATGTAGGAAATCCGCCTCTATGGTGATCTATACCAACCTTACGGAAATCCTGTACAAATATAATTATCTGGCATTGACGCAAGGATGCTGGCTGGGACACGATAACAAAGTTCCCTTTCCCCTCAAGAGTGATTTAAAACACGTTGAAGATTTCTAAACTTAAAGAGCACTAACTTCTCCTCGGTTCAGCCACAGATACCTCGATAGAATAAGATGAGACAGCTGGCGCTTTTAGCGTGCACAGATTTCGCACCGTCACCTAGAGGCGAATGCGCTGAAGTCATGAACAGTGCCATATTTTAGAAAGCCAAATAGAGGAAAATGCTGAATTTTTTTCACTGTTCAGCTACCGCTGTAGGCCTTGATTGACGTCAGTAATTTTGTAGTTATAACTCCAATCGCGATGGGAAAACTCTGGCTTTTTTTTTTTTTAGTCACGGTAGTTCTGTAACAAATCAGCATCATTAATTTATCATTATATCAAGCATTCTTTTCATGCTATGTGCCATGGTCCCCGCCCCCGATCAGTGCGCAAACTGTGTGCACGATTGTCTTAGGGGTGCGAAGAAGCGAGTGTCTCATCTTATCGTTTCTAGTATCTTTAGTTCAGCCAAGCCATCAGACTGAGAGTAATTCACAGGATAATAATTATCACTGTTGTGTTTCTCACCGGAGCTTTTCTTGGTATATAATGTCTGTTCGCTCTACACACACGCAAATGATGTGTGGCCTATAGCAAAAAAACTTATACGAGTCGTAGTATATCCACGCAGTACATCCACTGCCAATATGATAAAGCAGAATTCCAACGTAATGCAAAATTTCCATTTAAAATATACAACCGGAGTGGAAACTAAAAGAGCAGACAAAAATATATTTCTGTTGACCACTGCACGGACATAACATACACACCTCACAAACATATGCATAAGGATAAACTTACACACAACAATAATACAATATCAAGGAAATAATTATCGATACAGTTGTAATAAATAACATTAAACACCAGTCCAGCTGGATTAAGAGAGTACTGGAAACTATTTAATTCAGTGGTTCTCACCATTTTTTCATGCAATCGTCCTCTTCAGATCCAAATTTTGTTTCACCCCCCCCCCCCCCAAAATCCCTAAAGACCAACAAAAGAAAAAGACTACACAAAAGTTATGATTTTTAAGTTTTTCAAAGCCTTATTAATGACTATAGGCGTGTTGATTATTCATTACAAAACAGAAAGCGTTCTTTATCAAACGCACTAAAAGAATAGGCCTTTTCTATTCATACAACCCATTTGGCATGCTGTTGAACACTTCAGTGGTTGCCACCTGAAGTTGCCCCCAAATCGTCCTCCATTCACGACTGTTTCCGCCACCTATCGCTACCTTTCATCGTTATCGCCCCTTGGACGCTCTTTTCTTCGTTTTTGTCCCCTGGAAATCAAAATGCCCCCCCCCCTCCAACAGGGCGATACCGCCCACGTCGACAACCACTGATTTAATTTTATTTTAATATTCGCGGACAATTATGGCATCAATCATTCCCAAGTTACCCTTTCCTCCGGTTTGAGAACACCTCCTTCCTCTTCCAACTTGAAGGCCTCTCTGAAGTCCTCAATCTCTACCAGATAAATCATGCGTCTGTCTGATTTCCTCAGGAACTTAACTGGGACGACGCCTGCAAATACAATAGTGTATTCTGCCTATAGTTGCAGTCAACTTTAGGTCCATATTTCAGTGTTTCCCAACCCTTTTTGACCCACGCCCCATTCAATTTTCCATCAACAAAGAAAAAACAACTCGCCCCCCAGCATGATTGGATAAAGTTACTACAGATTATAATATACAAAACGCCTTAAACAAACAAAAGAATTGATTTTGTGCAACGAAAACAAAAATAATTATGCAAATATAGAAGTGCCACATCCTCTGATACCTTTTGGATTGAAGATAGTGGAGCGGATCTCAAACTCCATAGCGTGACATTCTTCCTTGGCTAACAGCTGTGCGTGAGCTCTCCAAGACGGGAGGACCTCAACCTGATAGTTATATGTAAAACAGGCGTAAGAAAGATGTCCAAATGAAAAATTAGAACCATAATTTGATTTAAAGACAGGTGGGCAACTTGAAAACAGAAGTAGCTTCTTTAGCATGACACGGTTCTACAGTTCCACAACACCTAAGAAGTGAGTTCTGAATCGCCCTGTAAGCGTATATCAACTTGCACAACAGCGAAATTCATCTGAAACTGGAATACTGAATGTATTGTTCTCATAATTATACAGTGCTTGCAATATTTGGCCATTTACGAGATGCCACTAGATGAAGCGACAACAGGAGGGAGGGTGTGGTGAGTGTAAAACCTAGACGCTTCAGAGGTTGGCGGAATTACAGCCAAATACCATAGGTAAGCGGCTCGTCTGACTGTTTGATCCTGCTTCCATCTTCAGCTCCAATGGTTTTACATGGAAATGCGCTACTGCCCAGTGTTCCGTTCTTGAAACACGCCACTATGTGCCAGATACCTTTATTTGGAAGGGTTTTGATTTTTAAGTAGACACAATTTCCTGGAAAATCTTTGACTGTTTGTGTCCTTTTTCATTCATTTGATGATTTTCATTTTTTTGTTTTTGTTTTTGGACCAGCGGACAAGGCATTCTATGCATGGACATTAAAGGGTTAAAAGTGAAATTCAATTCTAATCACAGACACAACAGTTATATATAATTGTAATTCCCACCCAAGACAACCATTCAAAGTTATGCTCAGCTGAGCCTTTGTCATGCATAGTATATTGGTAAGTAGTTCGTGTTGACTGAATAATCCATGGTTCAGGTCAGAAATATTTGGAACTCTCTGGGTTTTTAGAGGGTCAACATAACAACTATCCTCACCCTGAGATTTATTGCATTCTTCGCCAGAAACACCTTCGCTGAATATTTTAACTAAGGGGTTTAATAACAATGATTTAGATTATTGTGAATAACAGACTTGTTATGCTAATTCGGAAGCTTCATAGTGATCTCTTATTGCCTTAAAATCACTTTGTGAAATGTTTAACCCTTTACAATATTAATTCTAACTGTTTATTTTATGATACATTCTTACCGATTAGGCGATATCAACAGATCTTCTCATTTCTATCAAAACATTAACAACATGAATAAAGTTGGAAAACTGCTGGTTTCAAGTGATCACGTGGACAACGTCAGTGTTTAGCATTTTGTGTACGTGTGTAAAATACACATATATTTCTATCGTCGGTATTCGATGTACTTGCTACTGTCAGATCGTTTTTGCCCTCCACAATTCGCTTCAACAAGACATTGTGGTATAGATAGATGTGTGCCATATTTTACTGAGGTTCGATGACATGTTACTTCATGTGATAAACCTGTTACTGAGTTATAATATGTCCGTGTAATCATGCGTTAGAGGTATGTAACATGTGCTCTTAAACGCTTTGTGAAAGTGAATTTCCCCCATGGGATAATAAAGTGATTCTTATCTTAGCCTGTATTTTTGTGACATTGTTGGCTTTGGGCAGAGAGTATGTATGTATAGAGAGGTTTCACTATTGGTCGACTTGCACAGCGAGACACGGGAGGCTCCGCGAAACTACTGTTAGCATGGAGCGGAAAGTAGGTCGCCGTGGTAAACAATACCGGTTTGGGCATTTCCACGGAGCGTAAGAGCTTACAAACGGCCCTAAATAGTTTCAATCAGTCCAAAAATATGATCAAACCACAGTAAACAGATATGCACACAATCTTTGGTGAAGACGGTCTTTTTCAATTCTTCTATTTCTTGTTTACCGCATCCACCTAGTTTCGCGATTTGGCGGAAGTGAGATCTCTCTATACATCATTCTATACTCTCTGCTTTGGGTAGGCGTTACTGTTATTATTTGGAATCAACTGGTTATTATTATTATTATTATTATTACTATTATTATTTTAATGGGCGATTTAGCAATGTGGCTAAAGTGTTGCAGTATAAGTGAGTGTAAATAATCAGGCCGTAAGGATAATTATCAATACTATCATTTCATCAACATCGTTGTTCTTGGTATTCTCGTTGTTGTAAAGCTCGGGCGGGCAATCTATCAGAGAAGAAGAGGCATACTTACTTGAGATTTTCAATGGAATTAAACTTAAGAATGAGCCGTGGCACGTATGATGGTCAATAAACCAGTAGCATTTTTTTTTCTCATTTTCATATTTTTCACAGTCAATTAAGTAAAAGAAAAGAGCCACAGATGAAAGCACATTGTGAAAGCGCCTCATTATGCGTCTCGCGAGCCGCTCATTGCCGACACCTCGCTCAAAAGGGATGGAAATGGTCACGTTTGAAGTAAGCGGTTAAAAAAAAAAAAATCCTCATTTTCATACAGGGTTACGTACCTGTGAGTTGACCTCCCAGTTCAAGATCTCTTTGAAGACCTGGCCTTTGACCTTGTTGACAGAAAAACTGTTGTCTCTCCCAGCCCGAAATTTACTGAAATTTGGTGGAATGTTGACTTCCACACAAACCTGGGAATGAACAGAATAATAATAATAATAATAAAAAGGCAAGCATGTGTTTTCACGAATTTAAATGGCCACCCAAATTGTTCGGACATATCTTAAAACCACAGAAGAACTGTGGGGTCGCAGCGAGGCTTAAAGCAAAGTCAAATATTGGCAAAAAGAAAAAGCTGTATGTAGCAAAGCGACCTCGCCAAAAGAAATAACACTCAAACGATACAATAAAACACAAAGTAAAAGGGAAGTCAAAAGAATATCAATATCTCTGTATTCCATATTGTTCGTATGCTAGGAAAGTGGTGAAGTGCGCTGGTGGGGAAAGGGGGGGGGTGTTCCACACCGTACGAAAAGCTTATAATACTTTGAGGGAAGTGGTTGAGGACGGGGAGGGGGGGGGTGGAGGAGGAGGAGAGGATTCTGACCTGCTTACCTGCGCTTTTAATTTTTCAATCAGAGTGATGGATTAAAATTGAGGCCAAACGGATAAAAAGGAAGGAAGGGTAAAAAAAAAATTAGAATCGAGCAAACATACTTTATGGATGGCCCCTAAGCATTGTAGCGCTATGATAATAATAGATAATAATACACAGATAATACTAGCAATGATAATACCAATAATACTCAGTGAGTCACCAGTTGTAATGCACCTCGTTTAAATTTAACAACTATTAAAAATAATCAGGTATACTCACTTATGAACACAGATATATTTGCATACAAGGATTACTAGGGTGAATCATACTACTGGTGTAGAGCTTTCTAACTCTCCGTCACATTTAGTCATCAGTAAAAAATGCATTGAACAGCTTTTTTCGTGTATGATATAGAATGATTGTGATATCTTTTACAGTTGTGTGTTTAATTATTCAGCGCTTTGATGTGGAGGTCGATGGCAGTTGTGGTTACTCGTAATGTACTGTCAACAGTGTTTTTATACTTTACCAGGAAGATCACCTTACACACAGACAGATAACATACAGATAGCAGAGAGACATTCATACAAACAGACGAGCAGAAAGACAGACAGGCAGGCTGTAGGACATGCAGACAGAGAGACAGATAGATAGATAGATAGATAGATAGATAGATAGATAGATAGATAGATAGATAGATAGATAGATAGACTCCAGTTGCATACTTTCATCCAGTTATTTGTCACCCTCTTTCTCTCTATCCCCCCCCCCCACCCCCCGCTTCCTATGAAGTGCATCAAAAGTCTCCTTTATGAAATGGTCCAATCAATGATACATATTGCCAGCAAACATACAAACACAAGTCATAGTGATAATGGAGTACATTTATAAAGCGTCCGTCTCCTGAAGTGGACCCAAGAAATAGTAACTACTCTCTTTGTGTGTTTTTCTCCCACTCTGTCTCTCTTTTTCTCTCATCCTCTCTCTCTCTTTGCCTCTCCCTCTCACCCCTGCCTCTCTCTTTCTCACCCCACTTTCTCACACTCTCTCTATCTGTCTCACTCTCTCTCTCTCTCTCAACCCCTCTCTCATCCTCTTTCTCTCTCCCTCTCTCCTACCCTCTCTCTCTAACCCTTTCTAGTTCTTCTTCTCATTCTCCCTCTCTCTCCCAACCTCTCACACGGTCTCTCACCCTTTCCCCCCTCACCCTCTCTCTTTCTCTCTCTCTCTCTCTCACTCTCCTTCTCCACCCCCCCCCCTTCTCTCTCTCTCTCTTACCTTTCTCTCTTTCTCACCCTCTCTGTCTCTCTTACGTACTTACTTTCATTTCATGCTGTATAAAACACACATGGTTATTCATTAATGTTTATTACTGGGGCAAACAATGTAATTAAGCATAGAAATCGTATCTGCCTTAATCAAGCCAGCAGGACCTATTATGCTATGCAGTGGTTCATGACAACCACTATTATAGCGAAATGTGATTATGATTGCAGTATTTCCCAAAGTAGTGAAAAACAGGGCATTCAGCGCACCCCAACTCTCCTTGCAGCGTTTTTGACATGAAAGATCAAAATCTCAACAAATTGCATTAGGCTGGTGACGCACTGAGTCGAGTCTGTTTTGTCTCCGTTTTGGTGTGACATGTGAACTGTGACCTGGTGCACTCGACCAGGTTGAAATATAATTTGTGTAGACTTAATTTAGTTGAAATCTATTTTGTGGATATTTTATTTAGTTGAAATAATATTGTGTACACTTTATTTGGTTGAAATATAATGTGTGTACACTTTATTTAGTTGAAATATAATTTGTGTACACTTTATTTTATTCAACTATAATTTGTGTACACTTCATTTAATTGAAATTTAATTTGTGTGCTCTTTATTTAGTTGATATATAATTTGTTATGATAAGTATCTTTTGACCCATCCTTGAGATGTAATGTTTCTGCTCTCTTCGTCTTGCATTTAAAGAATAATTTTAAAGAAAATAACAAAACAACAACAACAACAACAAAAACTCACTTCTTTGTCAATAGTGTAACACTGGTCCAGGTCAACATCCACCCAGGTTGTAGTGTCACGCGATCCCCTGAACGCGTGGGTCTGTTTACTATCGGCCTTGTTGTCAAAGTCACAGGACCATAGTGAAACCCATTTGGACCCTATGCACACAAATAGAGAATTTCTAATTCTTTTATATAAAAAACGCAGCAAGCACAAACACTCCTGTATCTCACACCCTGGGCTAATATTCCTCGGATCGACACCACTGTAAATCCATATTAAGTTTAAGACTGTTGGAAACTGAGTCTAGACTGTTTTGCGTCTGTTATGACCCAGTGCGTGAGATCTCTCTTTCCCCGTACTGTCTCAAGACAACATTGACCCGCCCGAACTGGTGAGACTGTCTCGTTTCAGTTTCGCCAGTGCGAAAGCTTCTGCTTAACTCCATGTTTCACATCTCACACTCAAACGGAGACAGAACAGACCTGACTAAATGCATGTGCCAACAGTCTAAATGCATATAAAATGCCAAGCGCTGTGTTCATAAGTTTGGAGGCTGCCATTATCCACCAACATTATCGACGGATACTCAACTGCCCAGGTTTATCCGCCAACAAATATCGGCCCAGGTTTATCCGCCAATAGTGGTGTTGACTAAATACTAAAAAAAAACTGGATTTGTTCAATATTGTTGTTGTTGGATTAAAAAAAAAAAATTAAACAGATTGATTCCTAATTAAAAAAAAGTCTTCTATTTAAAAAAAATAAAACCCCGCCTGAGAATCGAACCGCGGGCATCCGATTGACAGGCGAAGATGCTAACTATTACGCTCATGCACACCCTGTACAACTGTAAAGAATTTTTTCCAAAATAATCATCAGTAAACCAGTCATCGACGGATAAACACTGCGTTTCTTTTATCTATCGCGATTTCAAAATTAGTCATAATTAATTACATGTATTATGTATCATGTAATGGCTTTACTGGTACATTTTGTTTCTTGCAGACATTTGGTGAACTCTTTAGTGCCCAGGCAAGGACCGCCTTGTCAAAAAACTTCTACAACTAAGAAAACTGATTTAGAATGGACAGAGGTACGCAAAGATATACAATTTTATCTGAAATAATGTATTTATTGATAAAGTGGATAGTCGTCCAGCCAAAAATAATCGAACGTTAATGGGACGCTCCAAATATGAAACTTTGGGCATTAAAGTTAAACACCCCTCATCTCTTTACCTGTGATGACATTGCCCCAGTTGGTCTCAATCAGGGTACCGTCCTGTTCCTTGGAGCTAAACTTGGCAAGTTTGTGGTCAATGCTCAGGGACGCCCAATCAACTTCCACCACGTAGTCTTCTTCGTCCAGAAAGGCCCGTCGAATGAAGTTGGACTTCCTTGTAAATCAAATAATACTAACAATATTAATAATGAAAACTAGCATGTAACCCATTCATATGAACCGGGGATAAATGGTTTTAAGAAATATGAAACAGAGAATGAATATTTACAAAGCAGAGCCAAAACCCTCTCGCCAAATAAGAGTTTAATTATTTGCACATTTTGCGATTATTATTATTATTATCATTATTATTGCGGAAGGGTGTGCTCTTACATAATAATATAGTCTGTTTGATCTGCAGCTATATTTCACTTCTTCCTCCTTCATGCCAAATTCCAGAAGGATCGGTTCATTTGTGGGTTGTTGTTTTTTTTCAGCCTGTTGGAAATATTGGGGTTCAGGAGTTTGAAACCTGTATTTTAAATTTGTTTACTCATTATTTTTTTTATTCTTCGGGGGGTTCTTCATTAAACATTTACAAGCGATCACAACACTACTTTTAATAAAACGATTTTTGGAAATACTTATGGGTACATTTTTGGCGGAGTTATCTCCCTTAAGCCTTGGTGTCCACAAAGATGGCGACCTCAGGGTGCATGGTCGGGAAAGGGTTAAAAAAAGAAAGAGAAAAAGAAGCTTACTTTTTAAGGATATTCCACGCATGCCGTCTGAACACCTCGTCCAGTTCCAACAAACACGTAGACATGATGCCGTCAAACTCACGTTACAAAGCTACTTGGTCAAGTCAAACGTTTATGCTCTTTGCCGGCAGTGACTTTGGTGTAAGGCCTGAAACCAAGCAAGCATTCAAGCATCATGTTGGTGTGATTTGTTACAGAGGAGAATGACACCAAACCAGTGAATGAGGGGAATGGTAGGGTTAATGAAATGTATGGTGAAAGCAAGAGAGAACGGAAAGATAAAATACTGAGATATGCCTCCGTCGCTCAGAGATGACCATGTCATTTTGAATCACAACTGTTGAGACTGTCTGCTCTGCTTGAGCAGCATTGCCTGTGGCCGAACACGCCAGTGCGGGCGGGAATGGCAGTTTATTTGCAGCTAACTGATTGCTAGAGATCGTTCATCAATATGATTCCACCCCATAATAATACGCACATGCGGCCAGTACAACTGACACACTGAGAGATGCTTATTTATTGAGAGCCCCCCCCCCCCCATCCCCCACTTACGAAATATTTGGGGATTCCCGTAACTTAGATGGGTTGTCGGTCAGGTGAAATGCTTTTCATTTGAGTAAATTGGGAATTACTGCCCTGAGGACGCGCAGAGGAAGCGATTGCGCACTGAAGGTTATTTTGAAAGGATGAGCATATTTTCGCAAGTTTCAGAGCATAGTGATGTCAACTTTTCTGCAGAATTGCGATAGAAATGTGTGATCCTCCTCTTTTTCCTTATCGTGACCTCAGGCACCAGGCCGTGACGTAGTTCAGTGGTTGAGGCTCCTCCCAGGTGAGGTGGGGAGTGGTTATCTATCGTCTTGTGACGGCGACGGCACCGAGAGAACACCATTCTCATCACAACAATTTGACCTGATGGTAACAAAATCTAGGAAAAGATCACGCCTTCTGTACAACGAAATAGGTAAGCCATTGATGCTATTATCAGCTAGTCACCTTCGAATGACAAGGTTCTATACCCACTTTTTGGTTGAACTGAGTTACACACTACACACTACTTCTAAGGGCTTTCTCCATTGTGTGTCAAAAAATCTAGGAAAAGATCACGCCTTCTGTACAACGAAATAGGTAAGCCATTGATGCTATTGTCAACTCGCCCGCTTAAAATGACAAGGTTTTATACCCACTTTTTGGCTGAACCGAGTTACATAGCCTACACACTACACACTACTTCTATAGACCTTCTCCAGTGTGTGCCAAAGTATCAAGCAGATTCGGTGTGCAATTTGAAAATATTACTAAAAAAAAAAGAAAAAAAAAGTCATATCGCTAAAAGCTGTGAGCACATGAAACTTCAATCAACAATTTCTCAGAAGTTCATGGAAGGAATTAAAACCTTGTCATTCTGAGGGCATGATCTGTGTCAGAGACAGTGAAACAAGGTAGGTGCATCTATTTCACTCGAAAACAATAGCTCACTGAGTCAAGTCTCGTTCTGCTTCGGTTTGGAGGACTATGGAGTTCAACGGGGCCTCGCGCGCTAGTAAGACCGAAACAAGTCTGTCTGGCCAGTTGATCAAAAAGATGTTCAAGTCTTGAGTCAAAACCGACGCAAAAAACGCTGTGTGTCAGATCTACTAGCTGAATACTTTGATAGGTAACAACTTGAGAAGAGAACCTTCATAAAATACAGATCTAATTACGTTTGCCAGCTGACAAAGCAGCCAGTATTCAGCGTGGTCGCAAATATTTGGGATCCATGTCATTTCTAATAAGTTACAAATCACTCCACTATAAACCTATAATTCTATACGGACCCTATGACCTGTTTTACTAATTTATCAGTGTAACCGGTGTACGCAGGCGACACTGCTCCGTTAAACTTCCATGGCCACACAAATTAGGGTGTCACAGTCAGGCATGCTTGTTGTTGTGGTTTTCATTTACTATTGGGTTCAAGGGCGGCGTCTTATAAAGTGCTTACAAAATGCTGATTTAACGTCCCTAATCATGTTTTCTGTGGTATGTATATAATATATGTATTGACATTTGAAAATGCAACAAAGAATTGTCACTGCCACTCACACCCCCTCCCGAAGGTAATGGTTTGGCGAATATGGCCCTCTTTCCTTCTAGAAATGACCGTATCCCCTCTAGCCATTCTCACAATATCCATTGGTACAATAATTGCTCTGTTTCCATATTATTGAATCATTATGGCGCTGTACCTTTCATATAACCGAATAAGTCTATTTGCACAACTCACTCCCCCCCCCCCCCTTAAATATTCTACTAATTCCTTGAAGGAACTTTATGATTAATATTATAATTAGTTATTTCTATTCATTAAGTGGGTGTTTAATGGGCTTATTTCAAATGTTTATAACTAAAAATATAAGGAAGATTTAAGGAATACAATTCAGATATAGCAGTTTTCTTCCTCTCAGGTAAATTTAGATTCTTCGCACTTGCGCGGTTTTACCATAGGGCCAGCGATGAAGCAGACGATAAATCATTATGCAGTGCAGATTTACTGGTATTCAGATTGTGAAACCTTGTTTCATGTATATATTGAGCACCATAATTATCTTTGTTTGCATGGTATACGAATCCCGGACTCTGCAGACATGTTGGAATTTGGGGATTTTTCTCGTACTTCCCTGCCCCTGATCCTATGGTGGGTAAGATCGAGTGCCTAGTCTTCTCGGATAAAGACGGACAATTTGGAGGGCCCCACGGTCCGCACGTTAAAGATACCTTGGCAGCTGGAAATCGAGAAGAACAGGCTAAACAGCCCGCAGCCCGGGCAAAATTAAATAAACATTTATCCCTACCTCTCCCTCCCCATTCCCCCCTCCCCCCAACTAAAAAAAAAGACACAAAAACCGCCGACCGGCGCTGCACTGTGGCGACGAAGTGTCTGCTCCAGTTGTAACTGGGCTACTAACAATGACACTAAAATTACCCAATGGGATTAAAGAAGTATACAAATACAAATAGGAATACAAAATATACGAACTTTACAATTTCGACCAAACAAAAAAAAAAAAAAACAGAAAAAAAAAAATCAACCTTCAAATGTGCATAAGGACTATCATTGTATTTCACCTTATGTAGGCCTACCGGTTGCCTTTCATTCATTATATCAAACACGAGTTTCCAACAGCTGGTGTGGATTAGATTTCCTCTTCACGTGACATTTCTCTCTCACTCGCCGACATCTCCCCACCCCTTTCGTTTCCCTGTTCTTCAATGAGAAAATATCTAAGTTCGTTTCATGTACCCGCGTCGTACACACTGTGGCTCACAATGCTAGCTTTCAGCGGCTGCGTGTGGGCGAGGATTTCTTTAATTAAATTATTATGTAACTTGCTGTACCGGCGTTTACTGCCATAATCATTACGGAAAAGATCGGCATTGCAAATTGCGACCACAGTTCTTGTTTGTTCTAAATCCACTTTTTGCACAACTCAGAAATTCGATGTTAAACTTTTTACGGTTTTAGTATGATGATAAGAAGCTAGAATAAATCGGAACTGCGGAACAGCTGGATAAGTCCCACAGCGCACAAGTGTTAAAGTGTTCATTTGTACTACCTCTTCTACCTACTAAAATATCTCCAGTTTTTGTACAAAACAAGAAACAAGAACTGAGGTCGTAAATTCTAGATTAAATTCACTTTTTAACGATAGTTTAGAGCGTGAAATGTGCTCTATTTTTCTGTCTGTGTTATAATTTTGTACAATGATTAATAGTTTCTTTTGGTTATAACAAATTGGTAATTGAAAAGCTAATACAGTTGGGAGCGACACAAAACATTTTGGCTTCTCCTGTAAAACTTTGTGTTTGAGCGCATGGGTCTTTTTGTCGTGATGTAGCGCAGTACAGTATTCTTAGGTAGGCATCATAGTAACCCCGGAAGGACACGGTCACCTGCTGGCAGACAAATGGTGCACATTCACCATAATTTCCTGTATTTCCTTAGTAAATCCGGGGTCGCCCTGTCTTTATAAGCCCGGTCAGACACAGTCAGCTTCTGCCATTACTTCTTGTGTGTACATTTTGCTGGCAGCAACTGGCTCTATTGTTCCGGGCTTAATATGATACTCCTCCCCCCTCCCCCGCCCCTCCTTCTTACATAGCAATGATTAAACCAAAGTTTCACAGCCTGGGATGGGGTGGTGGTGGGTAGGGACAACAGATCAACATTTCGACTCCTTAGAATGACTCGACAAGGTTCTATCTCCACTTTTAGGCTGAACTGAGTTACACACTACACACTACTTCTACAGGACTTCTCCATTGTGTGTCAAAGTATCAAACAGATTCGGTGTGTAATTTTGTAAGTATTACTAAAAAAAAAAAAAATTTAAAAATTCTTGGCTCTAAAAGCTATGATCACATAAAACTTCAGTCTTCGAGTTCTCAGAAGTTGATGGAAAGGAGTTAGAAGCTTGTCATTCTAAGGGAACGATTTGGTATCAAACAGAAAATTCTGAGAAACTGCGTTATCAAGTGTTCATACATCATTTGCAGGCCCCACATAATACAAGCTCACCTTTAATCGTTCTCATAATACACATTCGCTACTATGTACAAACACTACTTTCAACAGTATGTCGAATTGGCAATATTCGCTGATCTTAGCCAGCAACTCTACGTCAGACCGATATAGATCTGTACAGGTTTTGCGTAGAGTTGATAGGATTACTGTGTGAGCAGATTCCCTACATCAAATTGACGTTGGCGCGATGTGGTAACTAGCGGATCTTCGTAGGGACGACCTCATTCCTGTGTGCAAATGTATCCAACGTATCGGACTTCCGTAGCATGAGATGTAACTTTTTTTTTTTTCGGGAATGATTATAGCAGAGAATGTGCCACTTCAAGCGATAATGTACAACCTAGTTGTTCCCACGGTGATATCATTTTCCATTATTTTTGCAATATGATATCAGCCACACGTTAGGTCGAGCACAGGTTTAGTTAAAGCTTGGCTGTTTAGAAGAAAATGTCATTTCGATCCTGTGTCTTATGAGCGACCACTTGGGTGTCTAATATATGAAGTCCATGAACATTCCAGCCAGCAGTCCTAGTTAAGAAAACTCGGGAGTTAATTTTTTATTAATAAATATAATGACACCAGTAATGACGTCAGATTACAAACATGTAAATAGGATGAGAAGTGAGCTCAATGCTATGTCTTTCTTCTTCAGCAAGAAGGAAAGAGCGCGGTGGTTGTAGCAGATTAAAACGGTGACAGATTCCATAGTAATTTGGCATAAGAAGTTAAAACTTGAAACTTAGGATCTGCCATTTCTGCATATTATGTCTTCGCCTTCGCCCTAGGTCGTGGGCCTAATGGATCTAGAAGCAATTAAAAACGCGTGTAATTATCTTGTTTGCCCGGGCCAAATTGCAATTAATAGATTAAAAATTTATCCATATCATCATCCCACAAGCAACGACAAAATTTATTATTCATTATTAAATATATATTATTATTAATAAATATTCAAATATTATTTGAGTTCTGAATTGTGAACTGTTGTGAATTGTGAACTGCGCCTAACAGGCTGCATTACAATTTGCTCTGAGATAGAGAAAGGTGGAGAGAGAGAGTGAGCGAGACAGGAAGAGAGAAAGAAGCAGTGTAGTGTGTTGAGCGCTTCGCAGGCACTCCATTCTGCTCTGTGGTTGACATGTTGCTTCTGTAAAGCTCATAGAGCATTTTAAATGGATATAATATGCGCTATATAAATGCCATCCATCATCATTATTATTATTGTTTCTATGCATTTTTCTTGAAACCCCAGGTTTTTCCCAATGTCGTAAGTTGCCTATTTTCTTCCCATAGTTATAGATTTAAAAAAAAAAATATGCACGTGTGTGCTCACCAGCAAACATGCATATTTACCAGTGCAAATATTTATCCTGTCTTATAATCGTCGTGAAAACAGCAATATTCTAGAGAGGCTGGGCTACTTACAGTTGTATAGGAATCAAAGTATAATCAACTTACCACGTCACTGACGATTTTTGACTGTAAACACGACTAAAAAAAATAGCATCCATGAAAAACAAACCATAAACCGGGATACATGAAAGTGTTAGGGAGGGGCTTACCATCATGTGACGGCATCACGAGGCAGCCCAGAGAAAGGGGGGAAAAAAACAAGGAAAAGAAAAGCATCGCGAAGGCCTGTCCAAGGAGTGGATGTAAAAGGGCGAGGGCCTGTCTTGGATATCTTGGCAGCTAGGCTTGAATACACACATGATCACTATGCAAGTACAGCCAGTATCAGGATGTGTGATAATTTATAATATTTCATAGTTTGTAGATTGGCGAATATCACTTGTACTCCATGAAAATAGTCAAAATATGGCACAAAGAAAAGGTCGCACGTAGCAAAGCCTCGTTTCTGTATTGTTTCTTACCCGAGGCTATGCTACATACAACCTTTTCTTTTTGCCATATTTTGGCTTAGCTTCAAGCCCCACTCGACCCCACAGATTTTCTGTGTGTATATGTTTTTTTAAAAAATAATAATATTTTGTCCGTAAAGATAGAATCGTAAAGAGAAGAGTTTTTCCCCCTGCTTTGTGCCGCTCTGTTTTAGCATGACCGCAAAACACAGCTGATAGAAATGCATTAACTATTAATTGTGTGCAGCTTTGAAGAGATTGTCACAAATCCCAGACTGGGAGATGTAATAGTTTATGACAGGACGACAATCACGAACAAACAAGTTTAACACTTAACAAAACAATCCATCAGACTCACACATTTATTAAACCTAATTATACATATAATAGCGCAATTACATACATTATATCATTGAAATGAACTGCCGTACAACGGCCTTATTCTCACACACACTCTCCCTCGGATCCACAATCCGGTAGTTACTCCTAAAGGCACTTCGGCCTCAGCCTCTCCCCTCAGGGTCTTAATAGTACATTAATGATTCACTGGCCCCGCAGTCTCTCAATATCACCTTCCTATTGTCATACACCTTAGCACTCCCCTAGCACCTCAGCAGGGCAATAACACATTATTATTTCCATAGCCATCAACATGGCAACAACATAGTATCAGTTCACTAGCCTATCAACATGGCAACAATATAGTATCTCATTCACTCTCATATCTACGTCCCTGTCCGTGGCCTGACTGCCACGACTTTATGTGCCTCTACTGTCCTACACTGACAGCCTCACTTCTGGCCTATGTGTGGCCTCCGGCCCTATGCTGGCCTATCCCCTGTGCTCATCGAGGTGGCTCTGCGGCCCGTCCCCGACACCTACAAGAATAACATTACATTGGTATAATACCCTACCATTTCTATTCACTCCACCTCTCCTTACAGTCCATGAAGCGTACACACACTAGTTCACCTTTCACTCACCACACATCTTACGGTAACACACTTCCATCGGAGTACACACTACTCACTCGCGCTACAAGTCCATGAACTCACTTTCATCTATCGCTCATGGCGCACATTGCTATATCCAATATCAAGGACTTCCACATTCCTCACATATACTTATTCACATCATGGTAATAGACGAATATAATATAATACATCAATCATAATAATCAATCAACATTCTACATACCAGTCATAACTGGAACAACACTCATCCGTCTCCCGACTGCTTTCACTTATGTCCGCCCGCTGGGCTCTTATTCACAGGTCCGCTCCGTCGGACCTTCTAACTTGCAGTGATAGTTATACAGCGCTTTCGCCTCCTTCAGACCCCCCCCCACTACTCACAACAGCACGCTTAACTTGCTGTCTACTGTGAGTCCTCCTTACTCTACACCCGCTCTGTAGCAATCCCCTTAATTGCACTCACTCCACTCGTGACATCATCCCCCACCCCAAAAAAATTAATGCAATTAATTTCAAATCGCATCAAGATGACTGTCAACGAGTGAGCGTGAGCACTACCTACACTAAAAAAACTGACCTAGCAGTTCCCCTAGTATATAGAATACCGAAATCAGGGGAAAATATGGGGATCCGTATGGCCTGCAATATGCATATATGTGTCACATCATGAATAGCTAACTAATCACAATACTTAATACAGAATCAAAAAACCACTCAACCTATCAACCATTCTTCATATCATATTTATAATGTCAATATTTTAAAGTTGACTTATTCACACAGATCCTGTCAATGTTCCTGTCCTCCGATGTATAAGCTCCTGAAATCTTGCCCTAGGCTCGACTAAGGTAGTCGGCGATATGATTGCTGGTTCCTGGAATTGGTTGAATAACGAAGGTGTACGGCTGTAAAGCCAATGCCCATCTAGACAAGCGTGGGCTGGACGAACGATTCTTCGACAAAAATGTCAGTGGCTTGTGGTCTGTCTGGATACAAAATTCTCGTCCCATGAGATAACGTCCTAGTTTCTGGACGGACCAGACAATGGCAAGACACTCACGCTCTATCACAGAATACTTTCTTTCTCTCTGCAATAACTTCCTACTGACATAACATACAGGATGGAGACATTCGTTCTTCTCCTGTAGAAGACAAGCGCCGACACCAGAGTCCGACGCATCCGTTCTGAGGATAAAATTAGATCGAAAATCGGGTAATATCAAAATGGGTGACGATGATAATGCTGTCACCAAATTATCGAATGATGTCTGACATTCAGACGTCCACTGGACCTTATCGGGTTGTCCCTTCTTAGTAAGGTCAGTAAGAGAAGATGACAAGGAGGAAAAATTTGGAATGAACTTTCTGTAATAATTTAAAATTCCCACTAAGCTTCTGACTTGTTTCTTTGTTTTAGGGATTTGCAACCCTACTAATTTGTCAATTTTTGTTACTTCAGGTCTCTGAACACCTCTACCCACGATATGTCCTAAGAATATTATCTCTGGACATGCCAAATCCATCTTTGCGGGTTTAGCAGTTAACCCAAAATGACGTAATCGTTGAAAAATTACTGTTAGTGTCTGAATATGATCAGACCATGTCGACGTATGGCATGCTATATCGTCAAAGAATGACACGACATTAGGTATGTCCTTTAATACCGGTATGAGAATACAGATACTCTGGTCTCTCATGAAACCTCTGCAGCATATCAACGTGGAAAACCTTTACTGATCCATCAATGTGGATAGCGTAATCTACCTTCGAAACAACTCGCTCAATAACATAAGGACCCTTCCATGTCATCAATAACTTATTATGGCCCGTAGGTAACAACAATAGGACCTTGTCTCCTGGCTTAAAAATTCTCAGTTTGGACCCTCTATCTTTATAGTTCTTTGCTCTTGCTGAAGCGATACTAGACGCTTCTTCTGCTATAGTGCGCGCTGAAGATAATCTTTCTCTTAAATCAACAAGGTCTATCGAAACCTTTTTAACCGGTTCCGAAACCGTGGGGATCTTTTGAAGAGGAGCCTGGGGTGTATGACCCCTATGCGTCGTCTTTTGGCACGCACTGCACGTCTTACAATATAAACGTATATCTCTGTATACTGACGGCCAATAAAAATCTTTCAGAACTCTCTGCTTGGTTCTAGCACTTCCCATATGACCCGCTAATGGAACATCATGTGCCAAATGCAATACTGTTGCGATCAGCAACGCTGGCACAACGACCTGCTTTAAAATGGAGGACACCGTTACATACTTACGGAACAGAATGCCCGCCTGAACAATAAAGGAGGACGACCCGTTCTTATATCTCCTCGTTTTCTCGGTTCGCGCTTCCCCAAAACATGGGTTTAATGATGGGTCCTCCCTTTGTAATCTCGCCAAGCGCTCTGGCGTGATATCTAGGTTGACCGCTGGCGTCGCCAAAGGTCTAATCTTATGTTTATCAGCTACCCGTCGACGTGTCTCGACCGCGGCGCAAAAGTCAATACCTTTTGATTGCGACCATGCTTGCACGTTCTCATCGGAAGGGGAAACTACCCGTGATACATTCCCAATGATGAGCTGGGCGCCTGGAAAACAACCAACGACTGCTTCGACTTCCCCGCTAAGGAAAGGTGTATCTATCATTATTCTTGCCATGGGTAATTTCTCAATGGCCCCCGAAAATTGTATGCACGGGACAGTCTCACCTGTAAGCTGTGAATCCCGAATGCAATCCCTATGCACTCCCACAACGGTAGATCCTGTATCTCGTAAAACCGAGACCGGTTCGTCCCCAACAAACCCCGGATAAACCCTAAGACCACCTCCTGTATGACATGAATTTATGACGGGGATCTTTCTCCCACAAGGTAAAACACCGGAAGATAATAACTTCTCACAACTGGGACACTTAGAATACTGTCCGCCTCCGTTGTCCGATGTAACACACGCAGCCGCATGATGAAATTTATTTGGGGAACATGGACTGGAGCTACTGTCCACGTTCGCCGCTATCCTACCTGCAGGGCAGTTCACGCTGATGTGATCTGCTCTTCCGCAGTTCCAACACTTCGCGGCCCTACACTCGCGCGAAAAGTGACCCACGCGTCCGCAAGTCCAACACTCCGCTCCCTGTGCTGCCCTAGGCCTGGGTCCCCGTGACCCCTCGCGACCGGAACTAGAGTCCCTATGCCGTCGGTCATCGGCAAAGGTCACAAATCGCCCCCGGCCATTACCGCGACCTAGCCCTCCTGCTCGGTCAAACTTACCGGGTCCATATGCAGGGGATTGGTGATAGCCCCTACGCTGCCCCTGGGCTTGCCCACTATAGGTACCACGCTGACGCGACCTGTCCCTAAGTCCTGCCGGCGACCCCTCGACAACGGCGACGTACCCAGCATCTTGGACGTACGCCCTGGCGACTGGTTTGGACGGATGTGCCGTACGGTATGCCTCCGCCAACTTAGACGCCTCCTGCACCGTCGCGGGTTCGTTCTCTTTCAGGAAAGCCACCAGATCTTTGTGGCACGACGCGTACAGCTGGTCACGGATCATTAAGTCTTTCAGTTTAGCAAAATCCGTGCCCACATGCGCCAAGTCTATCCAGTTCGCGAAATACTCCGTTAGTCTCGCGACGAAGGCAGCAAAGTCCTCCCTGGTATCTGCACGTACTCGCCTAAACTGCTCCCGGAAATATTCCTCGGTACGCGCAAATCGGCGAAGCAGCAAAGCCTTCAGCTTATCGTAATCTTGCACGTCTTCGCGCTGTAGCTCTTTAAAGTAGGTTAACGCTCGCCCCTGCAATAGCGATGCCAGGTACGTGGCCCATAATTCCTTATTTTCCCCCCACTGCAATTGTGCGTTCAGTTCGAACCTGTAAAGGAAGGCGTCTATGTCGTCCTTCCGGTCGTCGAACGTAGGGAGCTTAATCCTAACGCCACCTTTATTGGGTACCTGCCGCTCAGCCGTTTCCGCTGGCGTATTCTTCTTGAGTTCTAACTCCGCAATCTTTACTTGTGCCTCTATCTCCTTTAACTTTAACTCCCTCTCCTGTTGCAACTCCTTTAACTTAAACTCTCTTTCCTCTTCCTTATCCTTAGCCTCTCTCTCCTGTTCCTGAGCCTTAGCCTCTTTTTCTCGCTCTCTATCCTTAGCACGCTCATCGCGCAAATCCGCCTGCTGTTCTTTAATCCAGCCGCGTAGCTCTTCTCCCTCCAGGCCAAGTTCCTTACCCAACTTCATTAGTTGTTGGAGTTCCGCCATTTCACAGATTTATGGTTATGGTATGTATACTATGAAAACGGCTACCCTGTCGGTATGATCACTAGCAACACGACCAGAGACCTGAGATCACACCAGATCTAACAATACCCAGTTCAGAATACAATTCAGAAATTTACCTTTACAGCACAACTAATTCTATATCTACAAAATGTATAGCACTATTAATTATAAAGGAAAAAAGAAACGACAAGAATGAAGAAATACAGTAGAAGGACCACAAGTACGTCAAGGACAACGAACCAGACTAGGACAAAGCTTCTACAAAAAAAAAACTATAATGGAAAAAAAAATGCAACCTACTACGCCGATTACACAACAAGGTACGAACAAGAACAGAGTCTGAAAAAAAAGAACGTATCTATAGATAGGTAGAAAGAGGGACAAGAGAATACGTCTTCCTGCGGAACAGAGAAGATATCGACGCTACAACTAAACAATATTACAGGTCCCTATAGAACTGTTCACTGTGATGAACGAAGTTCCAAAGTTTACCACACCTTTTTAAAAGGATAAACTAAGTTCAACACAGCAAACCCGCGCCACCGCCCGTATAATCAATTACAACGAAAACAGCAAAAACAGGGAAACAGACAGATGAAAAGACAGCCCTTAATCCAGGGTACAAAATTTTAGACTTTTACTTAACTTTCAGCCTTATGAGTTTAAGTCCTCGACCTAATCGGAGCTCTGGCTGCTTGTCTCCTCAGGCTGCACGCACACTCTGCAGAAATTCAGGTACACATTAATACCTATTCATCAAAATACATGCATCAATACATATTCATCAATATACATAAATCATATCATGAAATGTCCATTCATCCAACGAACAAGACAGCACAAATACCTACTACTAACTAACTACAACTAAATATTACGAAAATGGACGAGTCACAATGGACGAGCCCCCAATGTCACAAATCCCAGACTGGGAGATGTAATAGTTTATGACAGGACGACAATCACGAACAAACAAGTTTAACACTTAACAAAACAATCCATCAGACTCACACATTTATTAAACCTAATTATACATATAATAGCGCAATTACATACATTATATCATTGAAATGAACTGCCGTACAACGGCCTTATTCTCACACACACTCTCCCTCGGATCCACAATCCGGTAGTTACTCCTAAAGGCACTTCGGCCTCAGCCTCTCCCCTCAGGGTCTTAATAGTACATTAATGATTCACTGGCCCCGCAGTCTCTCAATATCACCTTCCTATTGTCATACACCTTAGCACTCCCCTAGCACCTCAGCAGGGCAATAACACATTATTATTTCCATAGCCATCAACATGGCAACAACATAGTATCAGTTCACTAGCCTATCAACATGGCAACAATATAGTATCTCATTCACTCTCATATCTACGTCCCTGTCCGTGGCCTGACTGCCACGACTTTATGTGCCTCTACTGTCCTACACTGACAGCCTCACTTCTGGCCTATGTGTGGCCTCCGGCCCTATGCTGGCCTATCCCCTGTGCTCATCGAGGTGGCTCTGCGGCCCGTCCCCGACACCTACAAGAATAACATTACATTGGTATAATACCCTACCATTTCTATTCACTCCACCTCTCCTTACAGTCCATGAAGCGTACACACACTAGTTCACCTTTCACTCACCACACATCTTACGGTAACACACTTCCATCGGAGTACACACTACTCACTCGCGCTACAAGTCCATGAACTCACTTTCATCTATCGCTCATGGCGCACATTGCTATATCCAATATCAAGGACTTCCACATTCCTCACATATACTTATTCACATCATGGTAATAGACGAATATAATATAATACATCAATCATAATAATCAATCAACATTCTACATACCAGTCATAACTGGAACAACACTCATCCGTCTCCCGACTGCTTTCACTTATGTCCGCCCGCTGGGCTCTTATTCACAGGTCCGCTCCGTCGGACCTTCTAACTTGCAGTGATAGTTATACAGCGCTTTCGCCTCCTTCAGACCCCCCCCCCACTACTCACAACAGCACGCTTAACTTGCTGTCTACTGTGAGTCCTCCTTACTCTACACCCGCTCTGTAGCAATCCCCTTAATTGCACTCACTCCACTCGTGACAGAGATGATCGCTTGCGCTGAGGGTCGCAATGAAAAAAATCCTTAAGAAATGAGGGAAAAAACTGACCTAGGCAGAAATACAGATACACAAACAGACAGACGGACAGAGACAGACACAGACAGACAGAGACAGACAGGCAGAAATAGATAGATAGATAGATAGATAGATAGATAGATAGATAGATAGATAGATAGATAGATAGATAGATAGATAGATAGATAGATAGATAGATAGATAGATAGATAGATAGATAGATAGACAAACAGATAGATAGATGAAAAATATAATAATAACTAGGCTGTAACTCAAGTGTCTAAAGTTACTTTCGATTTTAGAGGAGATACTCCCTTAAACAAAGGGAAATTTATCCCATAACACTGAATGTTACCCTGTATTACAGCAATCTTAAAATTTGAGACAACAACAAGAAAATGCCACTGGTCAGACAAAAGTTCTAAATTAAAATAGCCTGCAAAGCCTACCTTAATGGCTGGAAATTGATGCAGTAAAGTATGACCAAGTGACCAGGCCAGCTGAGACCAAACTATTATAAATTATTAATATCGTGATTTGCGACTCACTGATAAAGGCATTACAGCACTGTGAGAGCCAGCTGGGTTTTTTTTTTATGTCTGGGGTAAATGTCCTTGTAGGTTTTCGATAGACACAGTTGTCTCTATGGATAAGGGTTAAGGCCAGGGTTAAGGTTAGGGTGAAGGTAAGGTGTAGGTTGATGCCTGGGATGAATCACGGCTCTCACTTTGCCTCTCTTCCCTCTTCTCTTCTTCTTCTCATACCGGCGCCCACCAATAACGCAATTTGCACTATATTGGCGAAGACAGACAGAAAGAGAAAGAACGTTTACAACATGAGACAAGGATGAAGAATAGATGGCCAACAGCCTTCGGCTGAGGTCCCCGAGAAAGAAAGATCTTCCCCGGTCTGAGAAAAGTCAAACTGTGACCCCTATGCTTTCGGTTGGGACAGTTGTCCCATGCCAGGCTTATCGGAGCACCCCTCTTCGCAAAGTTATTTCTAGTCATCAACTTAGAAACATTTACCCTTATCCTAACCCTGATCCTAACTTTAACTCATAGGAATAACTGTCCCTATGGAACCTCTTCCACCAGACTTATTTTTACAGCTGTTCCACATAAACATGCCATTATTTCAATATGTTCCAAAACGTTTGGGTTCACTTGAGGTCACAGATTATTTAACTTCCTGGTACCCACACTGGCGGTGGAGCATTGCAAGGCGGTCTTTCACCTAGGCGTTGACCATCCACTGCATTATGTAGCCCTGCGTCAGTGACTTCTTTTCTTTACTGTCTGATGTTTTCCTCATCCATGTTGTTCCCCCCTCTCTTTATAATGCTATTCTGCCATCTGTTTCTTGGTCGTCCTCTTGTTCTTCTTCCTGTCCTCGGTTGCTATTCAGTGCAGCGTTTTGTCCTTCTATTATCATTCATTCATCCTTCCCACATGGTCCAGCTCTTTCCAGTTTTGTTGTAGCCTGAATTTTACTATGTCCGTTAGTGTTGTTTGTTTGCGTGTTTCAGCGTGGGAGATTTTATCTCGCAGCCTGACGGTGTACAACACAAAATTGGTGACGTTAATGAAATTATACTGATATGTTATTTCCAACGCAGACCTTATGATTCCCATTTAGATGGTGTCGGGCGCAAACCAGCCAAGTCAAGATAAGCAAATTTTACAGGGGGAACAAAAAGTTGCGGATAACACAAAAGGGAAATGTACTTAGCTGGTTTGATCACATGCCTATTTTGAATGTTTCTATTGAATTATGGTAAGAGCTATTTTTACAGATGATGCGGGGTTCCAATCTTCATAAATTGGTACTATATAAAGAAATATGAAATTTTCGGACATAGCCGTTTTGCGTCCGACACCATCGATATATTATATTTCCGTGTCTTTGTGAATAAAAATCACAAACAGCCAGTAGTGCACTGAGTAAGTTCTGTTTTAAGACTGTTTTGACTCAGTACGCGAGGTTTCTCTCTCCGACAGCTGACCCAGGACAGCGAGACAGACTTGTGAAGGGGTAAAACAGCCCAACGCTGGTGTTGTCTGGGTCGCAGTGTGGGCGTTGCCTATTATTGGGCTAGCGTGAAGAAAAATTTATGGGCAGCGAGACACTGGTCTGGTGCATACAGCAGCGTGTGTTTCAGCCCTTACAGTCTCGTCAGTGACGAGGTCCCTGATTAACTCCATAATCCACAGCTAGCACTAAAACCAGGGTAAAACAGTCCGCGCTCATTACGTTAGTGACCCTGAAGTTGAAGATGTATAGAATTATGTTTAGCACCAATAACATTATTATCCAATGTTTTTTTTCAGCTGACCTACAGACCCCTGAACTGTCTAAGGCGTCCCAGTGGCTGGCCGATGTCATAGATGTGCTTGAAAAACCAGCCATTGCCATTACTTTATTTGTTCTTGGCGTCTTTTTTATTGTCCTGGCCAGTAAACAAGTCAAACTGATCTTTGAACTTATAGAGAAACTTGGGGTAAGTTTGATAAGTGTAAGTCGGTAAATAACAACCGTATCACTGCCATGTTATGGAAAAGGCCTGTATACTCCAACAGCAAAGTTTTAGAGGAGGAACTTTACTTTTTGTCGAATTTCCATTTTGTAATGACCAAAAGAGATTACCCCAGACACAGGATACGGAGACCCAATCAATTCGTCATATTCCGTCCGTCGACTTGCGCGCGTATCATCGATGTTAACAATCCAACAATTCGCACCACACCCCTTGATAATTGATCAAAAAAGACTAGTACTCAGCGTATTTATACGCGCGCAATTTGTGGACATACAGTAGGAGAAGCAATGGTTCGTCTCGGTATTCTGTGTCTCGGATATTACTCTTTGTCGTTCAAAATTAATACCTAGATAGAAAGGAAGAGCTCAATTCATTTTACAACATACGATCAAACAATGAATTTGACCTAGATTCAGTAGACTGGTGCGCACTCGGCTTTTCCGTAACACGGTAGAACAATAATAATGATGATAATAAAAGAAAGATATGGGGTGAGTTTGAAGAGAGATAATCTAAGAACAATAATATTATAATAGTAGTAATGATCGTATTCATAACAACAGGAAATAACTTTCATTATTTAGACTTCAAAGTAGTGAATGGTGTCTGTTGAAATGAAAAATCGGAGATAGTGTTCACGGTAATGCTTCAAATGAGTTGAACAAGATAGTCTCTAGAATAGAAGGACCCAAAACTACTTAAGCAGTGTCAAGAAGGACAAGCTATTTTAAAATAACGCAACGATTTGGATGTTTTCAGTAAGAGACAAACGGCTTGATTAGAGAGACTCGGGAAAAGAAGACCTAATTCTGATATTCATTTTCACTAAATGCACGGAATGACAGATGTGAAAATTGTTATACAAAAACAAAGGAAGGAAGGCGAATGACAACAGATCATCGACATCCTTTATTCTTTCTTTACTCCCCTCCTTCTTTCTCTCTATTTCTCTATTTCGTGTTTGTTTAGAATTTCTATGTTCTCTTCCCTGTCCATCCATTTTGCTGCCAATCTTTTATTTGCCTGCCCCCCCACGGAGTTTTTTGTTTGTTTGTTTGTTTAAAAAACAAAAAAAAACAAAAACAACATCGTCACTATTCGTCGACTTTCAAACTAGTTAAAGCTGCTGGTGAAAACAGAATTTTACAGTAAGTTGCTCTGCAGTGGAACATGTGGTTTGGGTGGGCTACTTGTTAAAACTATGGTTGTTTTTTTTAATTTGGTACCAGATGGTTCACACCGTGACTAATTCTGCATTTGAGCAGAGTCAAGTCCTATAAACACTGAAATAAAATTTACATCTAGATCTTGCCAAAATGATAGCAAAACTGTCAAAATGAGAAAGGTCCACGTCATGTTACCCGCATGGTAGGGAGTCTGACCAGTTTGGATCCATCCTCTCCACCCCTGTTTTAGCAATCAACTACAATGCAACTAGCAGGCATTTTAACCGCTCAGACATAATTATCTCGAAGTTACACTAATCGGCTGAACCACCGGCCATCTTTAGTGTCGGAAGATCAAAACAAAAACACTCTGTGACTTCATGCACATTCTATCTGTAGGCACTGCGAATACCGCGACCCAGCAGGATGGAGCTGGTAGTGCCATAGTGTGGTAGTGTGAAGCAAAGTTTATGGGCGGCGGGCCAACGGTCTGGCACCTACATCAGCCTTGGTCTGTTTCGCTCCTTATATTTGGCCCCTCTTGTTTTTTTGCACAGCTGGGGGAGCATCCCCGTGATGGAGTACTGGGCAACTTCATGGCGGTGTTTGTCTTTCTGTTCGTGTGGCTGGACATTATATTGCTGACCATGTTGAAAAACTGGGCAGTTTCCGCGGTCAACGCTGGATACAGGTGAGGGATACTCTTGTATGTGTGTGTGACACAACTAGGGCGAGGCTGGGGATCGAGGGGAGGTTCTAATGCCCGGGGGGGGGGGGGGGGTATTGCGACAAAGCAGTAATCCAGGTTTGATTTCATGGACATAGTAACCCGGTTGATGCACGCATATTGGAATTTTTGCGATTTTTCTCATATTTTCATGTCCCTGATCCTATGGTAGGTAGGATCGAGCACCTAGTCTTCTCGGATAAGCACAAAAAAACTCGGAGGGCCCGTGCGCACGTTAAATAATTATACCTTGGCAGTTGGAAATCGAGAAGAGCAGGCGGATCAGGCCGCTGCCCGGGGAAAATTAAATAAAATTTATCCTACCACTGCCTCCGCGCTAAAAAACAAAACAAAACCGCCGACCGGCTCTGCACTGTGGCGACGACACGTCTGCTCCAGTCGTACCTGGGCTGCAATGACACTAAGGCAAATTTCCCAAATGGATTAAAGAAGTATACAAACTATAAATACAAAATACCATGACAAGGCAACCTGTACATTGAAATTGATTAACTCGTTGTATTATCAGAATCAAAATGCCAAAATCCCCAAACCTCAACAAGAAATCACTTTTCGCTGAAACAGAGGATTTTATTCTCTGCCCCGCCTACAAGGCTAACACCTGAAACCTGCTTTTAGTGCTTTAATGAATAAGCTACCAAACTCACACCAGAGTGCCAAGAGTAATGTGTAGGTTTTGGCAATTTGTTTTGTATTGGCAGTATGGAAATGAAGGCAAAATCACCTTGATTTATAGCATAAATTTAACCTTTGTCATGGGGAAGAAAAGGCTATCTGCGGTTTGAACGAAACCACGATCAGGAGAAGCAAATTGCCCGCTGACTGCATGAGGCTGAATTACAAGTGCACATTTGTGTGTTATTCGACCTCTCATCTTCACTTTACTTCTGTGCATTCCTTCAAGTAAAGAAAAGAAAAGAAAAAAAACACAACACGAACGAAACAATCAGGAAGTAAAGCTTATGAAGGTCTGCATAGACCTTAGTCTGTCAGCAGCAACATATCACAGGATGACTGTCAACTATTACCGAATATAATGTTTCAGGCCTTAAACAAAGCGTCCCTGTCAACAGGTGGTTGATTCCAGTTAGGCACGGTTTAAAAAAATATTTTCAAACTGTTGCACAGTTAAATCGACTACCCTAGCAGCTGTCCAATTCAGTAGTAACAATAAACGTTGTTTTTGCCCTGTGGCGTTCCATTATCATTCCCATCTCGCTGGCGATTCACATTATTCGTGAAATTTACATGAACAGCCTGTCATAGGTTCAGCCGTTAGGTTTAGCAGCTGTGCCGAGGGGGGTTGGGGGGGGGGCGGGGGTTTGATAGTTTAAATTTGACTGGCAATGAAAGCATCCATAATGCGTGAATTATAGTTTTGTGTTCTGGTGAATTTGGAGCTAATTCATGTTAAAAGATCCACTGTTTAACCAAAAAGGACCCAAAGCGGGACAGACGAAACAGCAATTCGGCACAGAACTGTTTCACTTTTAATACATTTCATTACTTCACAGAATCCCTCATCAACTGATCAAGTTACCAAGTTAGGAGGAAAGTTTCTTAATAAGTCACAGACTCTCAGTCTCTCAGTTTGAACGCGATGCAGATTATTTAACAAAATTTGCCATCTTATGTCTCGGTTGCTCGGGTGAATGAATTTGTTCTTCTCCTTCTAAAGGAGAAAGGTGCGGGGGGGGGGGGGAGGGAGGGCGTAACAATAGCACTTAGCACTATAATATGCTATCCGAAATTATAATTCTGCCCTTGTTATGACCGTTTGTTTGTTGTTGTATTTTCTGTAAACTTTAGTTTTGTCTCTTCACTGTTTTTCCTAATCATTTAGAGCAATTTGGGACAGCGAAACTTTATACTTTTAATGTTTGATTGAATTAATGGGGCCTGCTCTGATCTTGCAATATTCAACTTCTTATTCTGACGCTGAACCATTTTAATTCGTTGAATGGACCAAGATGAGCTTTCCCACAACCGAGGCACTCGCCCACAATCGCCACAAATGGAGCCAGCTGGTGCAGGGTTCGTCACTGCAGCGCCCCTAAGACCCCGGCGGGTTATGGGTTCAGTGACAGTGATAGTGACACTTCTTCACTAGCCCTGGCATGATTTGAGTAACACATGAACAGTTAAGTAACATCCAATGTCTTTTTCAGATGGTATATGAAGATCATGGACGCCTTGGAAGACATTGAAGCTAAAGAGGAAATGGAGGCAACGTTGTACAAACGACTCCACAAGAGAAGAAAGCTCTGAGTTGTACATATATATGATTTTTTTTTTTTTACTGGTGGAAATACACAGTGGTGACGTTTCAGTATTTGGGGGAGGGGGAGAGAGAACGAGAGAAAGAGAGTGGGAGAGAGAGGGAGGGGAAGAACTGAATAAAGATTAGCGTGGCAGTAAGACTTCAGGTTTAGTGACAAACTGAGCCTACAAATTAACTGACCCAATCTATATTTTCATAAGGAATTTGAGAGGCTTAATTTACTATGTTTTGATATTTTTTATTCAGAGAAAATATGAAATTATACATCACATATTTCAAATGACTCATACATTTTTACTTCTCTTAACATCCGTTTTGTTGTATGAAATATGTAGAATTACTTAGAACTGGAAAAATAGAACTGAGTTTGAAACGTGAGGAAACGCTCGACTCAGTTAAAATACGTGTCCATTGTAAATGACTATAAATGTTGAGATGTTTGCGGGGACGCAACTCGTTGTCATGTTTAAAAATAAAATCATTATATTTTTCCTTCTTTTATTGATTTCACGAATCAATGTTGTTAACTGTGTCTGGAGCTGCCTTTTTGTTTACTGACACTGGCACTGATTAACAGGATAGCTTGACATGAGTGGCTTCTGTAATGTCCACAAACACTTCATTATACTATTCTTAAACTTTGCATAACGAATAATACACAAACACTACAATAGAACGCAATTGCGCTTACAGCTTTCGACCTCATCCTTTTATCACACCACCCCCTTAGAATGACAAGATTCTAACTCCCTTTCGTCAACTTTTGAGAAATCCAGGAGTGAAATTTCATGTACCCGTAGCTTTCAGAGCAAAGATTTTGTTTTGTTTTTAGTAATACTTACAAATTACACACTTGTTACTTTGACACACAATGGAGACGGCCAGTAGAAGTAGTGTATAGTATGTAACTCAGTTGAGCCAAAAAGTGGAGACAGAGCCTTGTCATTCTAAGGGGACGACATTATGACTGTTTCCACAAACACTGCTGCTTTAGCTACGGGCTGTGCAAGAGGACCCATGAGACAGCCGTAAATTTTAAGGCCAGGAACTACATTTCAGGTAAAACAGTTTTTGTTTTTCTCTTCCGTAAACTTATATGGATGCGTTAAACTTCTGCTGTTTCGTGAAAGGGCTAGCGATATCAGGCCTCACAATGAGCACATTGTATCATACTTTTGGCGTAGATCCAACTTTGTCCCCAAGGCAAAACTTTCTTGTATTGTTGTGTACTGTTGGTATCTTGCAGGGAAGGAAATGTCTGTCATAAATACGACGAGAACACTTTGAACTCGCATACAGTATGTATGACAGTATGACTTATTGGCGCAGTGAGGCCAGATAGAGGTTTGTTCGCATAGTAAAGTTTTGAAAGTTTTGGCTGTTGCTAGAGGACCAAAGATCAGGCTGATGCACACCCTGATGACATCAATATTCTTGTATGCATGTGAATCGCCGATTTTAACAACTGAAATAGAAAAGAGAATACAGTCCACTGAGATGAGATGCTTTCGAAGACTCCTGGGCATCTCCTACAAAGATTATATCACGAACGAAGAAGTTCGGAACAGAATCAGGCAAGTCGTTGGGCCATACGAAGACCTGTTGACCTTGGTCATGGCCATGTCATGAGATCATCAGGGCTTGCTAAGACATTCCTGGCACAGTGCAAGGAGGGAGAAGGAGAGGTAGACAGAGGAAGAGATGGGAGGACAATAATATCCCGAATGGGCAGGCTTGAGGTTGAGCGATACAATCAGGAGGTCAGAAAACCGAGAGGATTGGAGGATGCTGGTTGCCGGATCTTTTGTGGCGTCCCAAACGGTCCACAAGACCACGGGAGAGAGAGAGAGAGAGAGAGAGAGAGAGAGAGAGAGAGAGAGAGAGAGAGAGAGAGAGACACACACACACACACACACACACAGAGGGTGAGTTGCAGATGGAGAGAACAAGACTTTCTGAAAAGCGCCTAGAGCAAATTGTTTGGATTGGGAGTTATACAAATGATCTTCATTATTATTATTATTATTATCTTTCTATCTGGGTTATAATTTTTTGTGTGAGTAATTTAGTTTCTTTTGGATATCCCGCAATGGGAATTAAAAAAGGTATAAAGCGGATCCCCACACGAAAATATTTTCGCTGTCTCCTATATTTTTATTTTTTATTTTGCATATACGGTCTTTTCCATAAAACGGCCAGTGTACTATAATAGATGTTCAGTAGATGCTACAGTGATAGTCCATCAAGTTCAGTGGTTCTCAACCTTTTTCAGATAATCGGCCCCATTGGCTCCAAATTTTCTTTCATCCCCACTCCCTTCTTTTTTCCCTCTGCCCCTCCCCCCCCCCTCCCTCACCCCACCCAATCCCTAACTCAAACTCAACACATACATATCACAAGAAGACAAGACTACACACAAATTATGATGTCAAGTGTTTCAGAGCCTGTTCATTTTCATTACAACAGAAAACCTCTATATAAAACGCAAAAAAAAAAAACAAAAAAAAAACGAGGCCTTTTCTGCTCATAAAATAAAACCTACCTATTCGTGCAGTTGAATAAGTCAGCCCCCTTCATCGTTTTCACCCCCCCCCCCCCCGTGTCGCCCCAGTCTTTCTTTTGCCCCCCCCCCCCCTCGGCCCCCGAAATCAAAATCGACTCCCGAAGGGCAATGTCGCCCACGTTGAGACCCACTGATCTAGTTTGAATAGAATGTACAGACCTAAACGAATACACTGATCTAGGCTAGGCTATGACTATCGATTTTGATCAGACACCTGTCCACACTAGCCGACTTTTTTTTTTTTTTTTAAACCCTTTCAGTACATTTGCTATTTTAGCCTATTCGCATAATATATTGGCGGTTTTTTGGGGGGCCCCAGTGACTTCTGTGGACTAACATGTCGCGCGCTTTGATGAGCATGTGCGTGTGTAATAAAATGCAAATTAAGGGGTAACCATGACCTGGGCCGGGGAGGCAGGTCCTTGGACTTACAGAATACATGACATCTCCGATTTCATGAGTAAATTACAAACAATAGGCGGGTAGTTGATGGACGCTTCTGATACGGTTTCCTCCTCTCCTACTGTTCTGTTACATTCTGTCTATCGTCTTGTTCTTGCCTAGTAGTACCTTTATCTTGTCGACGTACTGTCTCCAAACTCAAACACAAACTCAGACAAACAATAGAAAAATTACAAAGAAAAAAGTATCTCACGAAGGTGCAAATCATGGTCAACAAATGAACAATGATGTTTCATGAAAACCATGTACGTGTGAAACTTGGAAGTTTGCATTGATTTAAACACGGTATTGGCAAGATCATTAAATTGTAATAGCAATCTTTCATACATTGCTATGAACAAGTTGTCAAATGAGCGGGGACTGCAATAAATTGTTGCGATTATGATTGGCCTGAGGATTTGTTTTTACGCAAATTTGATGGGGAGGGTAAAAGGTAGCTCTAATATTTATGTTCTAAAAAGCCCTTCACCCCCACCCCTGCCTCCTTGTCGGTGGTCATTGACTTCAGGCTCAGAACCTCCCCCCCCCCCCCCAAACCACCCACTTGAAAACGAACAAATAAACAAACAAGAAATGATTGGCATTTGATTGTCCATTGCCCAGACATTTGATTGTCCATTGCCCATACCAACATTTAAGAGAGTCACCTACGAACACAATACATGTTGACATACATGTTGAGCTGAGGGCCGATTACATTATGCTTAGGACTCTGAAGCAGAAAGTTCTCAACACCATGCAAAAGAAAGCCCATGTGGCTTCATGGAAATAAAAGTAGGCCCTATATTATTATTTTTGTATATTATTTTTCTGACATAGCTTGGGAATCCGTTATCTTCCGTCAAGACACCAGTGCAGCCATAAAATTTGAGATTTTTAGCCCATACACGTTGAATCATGGATTGCATTTGATAAAAACGATTTATAGTAATAAATAAGTAGTGAAGTTATTAGTTAAGCACATAAATCATCTGGCCGATCACTAATTTTTTTTTTTTAAATCTTTTCTGGCAAATTCAGATTCTTATCATTTCACAGAGCATGCAATCTTATATGCTGATTTATCCATTCGTTCCAAACCTGGCTTTCCAAACATATTATTCAAACCACTATTGTTGTTATGATGAGTAAAACGACCAAGACAGTAATAATTTGCACAGAGAAACGAGATCTTTATTTATATATGTGGGGATTTTGACCCCTAAGTCACCAGCCAGCAATCTTACGAAAATTTGACGCATGGATTGCCGTCAAGTTTGCACATAAAAATGAAATCGTTCCTACGTAGATCCGCTGGTTACGACATCGCGCCGACATCGGTTTGATGTAGGGGATCCTCTCCTATGGCAATAATATTACCAATCCTGCGGAAATCTACGTAGGACTGACGCAGTGATGCCGGCTGGGTAATGCACCGCGTTGGACCTTCTAGCCCCCTTTCCCTTTTCCGCTTGTGGGAAAATTCTGATTTGGTGAGACCATTGTTTTTAGAGGCATTTCATGATCATTCATTGATTTGGTGTATACTGTAGAAATTACTCAAAAAAAAAAAAAAATCTCGCCTTCAGATCTTGTGGGAACTGCAGCCGAGTGATAAATTTCTATGTATTACTGGTGATATATGGGGCCTAGTGGGTTAAGAAAAAGTAATAATTTACACTATCGACGGCGATTGTAGTATGACCCTCGGATATGACTCTAGTCAGACAATATGTAGTAACAACTACTGACATAGCCCACACAATGCAGAAACTCGCAGGTCTCTCTCAAACTGAGAGTTCTACTGTCAACGTGTCATGTAGGAAGCCGTGAATCATGAGAAATTAGTCATTAGACTGATTTGCATTGCAGATAATTTCCTTTGAAAATGTCACAGCGGCAGTAAATGGTTTAATATGAAGCCTGTTTGTTTTTGTTGCCACTGAATGTGTATGGCTGTCCTCACTGAGGTAGACAGTCGTGGAAACAGATGTTCACAGTTATAGCACGCGAACAGTCAAGTTAAAATGTCAGAATGTTTTGTTTTTTTTTTATCTGTAGCCATGTTTTCAACATGAACATGGCTGATGCTCTAATACAGGACTCAGTCATTAAGGTTTGACAAGTTTTATCTTTGGCGGACTTTCCAACATGAACATGGCTGATCCTCAAGTATAGGACTCAGTCATTGAGGTTTGATCATTTTTATCTTTCGCAGTGTTTCCAAAGTGAATATGGTTGATGCTCTAGTATAGCCCTCAGACAGTAAGGTTTGCTAAAACGCTAACCTATAAAATCGTGGAACAAACGAACGTTCTGCCATCAAATTTTGAACCCATTTGGCAGCATTAGCAGAAAATGTTTAGCTTCTGCACCGCATGGAAGATTACGAAAATTCCAGACTGCTTGAACTGGTACATGAGAATAAAATTACAGATTAATCAAAGCAGATTGTGGAGGTTCAAAATAGTTCTTCATAAGCTGTAGGACATCTACTCTAGGCCTTTCAAAAAGGTTCCCTCTTTCTGTTCAATAACAACACCTGTGTCGAAGGCGACATATATATATCAAATGGCGCAGCAGTTGCCTAGTGTGCAACAGACCCCGACTCACAATAACCATAGAACTTGATTAAAATCCATGTCTCTTAGTCTTAGTTAATATGAAACTAAAAATGGGTGATTCCTCTGACCGGGTGGTAAAGATCCGTTTACGAGGTGATTCCTCTGACTGAGTGGTAACATCTTTTTACGGGGTGATTCCTCTGACCGGATGGTGAACATCCTTTATTGCGTGATCCCTCTCAACGAGCGGTAAACATCCTATTACTGGGTGATTCCTCTGACTGGGTGGTAAACATCTTTCTACGGGGTTTATTCTTCTAACCAGGTGTTCATACTAAACCAGAAACATTCCTGTCACCAGGTTTTTAATTTGGACCAACCATTGCGTTTTCTAGCGGAGTGGCGTGGGTGCTTCGAAGTTAGGCGACCACAGACACAACGGAGTTTGTTTTTTTTTTTTTCAGCACTTTCAGGAAATGGAGTTTGGTTGTTAGGATGGACTTGTTCGCCAGCTTGAATCATTCACCTGGTTAGAGGAAACGTTTTTTTTTTTTCTTTCAGATTAGTCTCACCACCTGGTCAGAGGGACCTTTACCAATGAAAATCAGCCCTCCCCCCCCCCCTCACACACACACAGAACAACAATCTCTACTCCCATTCCACGTTCCAATGACCAACGAAGTGAGTCATGATTTGACGGACAGCATACCACAATGCGTCCTGCCCTTTCTGAGAAAGGCCAAGATCTACAACTGGACTTAAAAACCTTTACACTCATTTTGCAAAACTCTTTTCAGATCCATACAGAACAACTTTCGAGAATTTTACCAATGTGATAAAATTTATACGGAACTATTTAATTTAATTCTATTTGGGAAATTTTGAAGTACTAAAAAAATACGAAATAATTATACACAAAGTACTAAATAGACCGTGATATGCGAAAAGTGGCCGTTATCGTGCCAAAGAACAGCAAAAGCCAAACGCAAACTCAAACTTCGAGCTGTGCAGTTCTGTCTCGATCTGGAATGGGCAAAACCACATCATTTACACCATGAATATTCCTCACCATAGTCCGGACGATTATTGTTATTAACACAGCGGTGACTCATTAACTCAATGATAGTGCTCACATAGAGAGCATGATCTGAGCTGGATCTACTGTGAATGTGGATTTGTACAGAGGGAAAATTGCCAGCGAAGGCAAACTTGAGGAGTGATGTTTGTTGTCCCAAAATGCGCTGTCCTTATTGACATTACATACAAAAGTGACACTGGATATTGGGACATGATACTCTGTAATGCCTATTATGTGTAGCTTAATGAAATATTATGTTGCAACCACGTGCGCAAACACAGGCACACGCCCACACATACACACAAATAAATCATCAAGGACATCAGTGGTACACATAAGGCGGCGGCCGGGGGGGGGGGGGCGCTTGTGGTCGGGTCTCCTCCTGTCCTGTCATTCCGTTATTATTCGGTTTTTAGTCTTGCTTTTTTCCCACGACTGAGTGACCGTTTTCGTGTCGACTTGCTTTCTGCAAGAGCAAACTCGAACTCGAACTCGCAAGGCGAAATACTTGTTGTGGCTGTCTCAGTGAGCTTAAGTGTTTCAGCACTCTGTTCGCCCCAGAAAATCTTGACGATTCAGCAGGCATTTCCCAATCTCCACGTATACGTTTCCAGTGACTCTTAAAAATCTACGTCTTGATGAGACTTAATTTAACTAACCATCCACTTTCTGAATATTATACTGATGGGCGGACGGATGAACGGACGGCAGGATGGATGGGTGGCTGGGTGGAAGGATAGCATGGTGGACGGATGGATGGATAGAATGGTGGATGGCTAGATGGTTGATGGATGGATGGATGAGTGGATGGATAGAATGGTGGATGGATAGAATGGTGGATGGCTAGGTGGATGGATGGATGGATAGATGGATGGATAAATGGATAAATGGATGGATGGGTGGATGGGTGGGTGAATGGATAGACAAACGGAAAACATAACAGTTTCAATGTAAAATATTGCAAGAACATTTTAAATAAGACAACAAACATCTAATTGATTGCCAATATTATCCACAACATAGCAAACTTAGAATATTTTAAAAACTTTTCTTGGCCTAGTTGTAAAGGAAATAAGCATTAACCAGGTGATACTAAATAGGAACACTCTTATTATTACATCGCCTATTTCTGAGCCGCTAAAAGGGAGAAGGAGAGGAACGAGGCACTGTGTGGGTGGCTTTTTAGGGAGGACAGGAGGAAGGGGGTAGGGCAAGATTCTTTTATGGCAATAATGTCTGGTATTGTACTACTAGATTGATTAGCCCTTCATTTATTAATTTATAATTATGATTCGTTATTTATGGCCTGTTTGCATTCACAGTACAGAAACTGAAGAAGGTGGTCTGTTCCAAATGGAACTTTGATGACAAAAAGCGCTATGCCGTGCTAAGTTTTAACCAAATAAAGGTGGGCAGAAGCTTGGGGGTGGGGGGGGGGGGAGGCAGGGCACCGAGGAAACAATTCAATGACAATGTGGGGGGAATAGAAGCGTCTGTGGCTAGTTAGTTGCCCACTGCATATTACTGAACATTAACAAGTCACATACACTTCTAATAGCCTTACATTTTCTTTAAGTTTTGTCTAAATAGACTGAAAAAGAAATGGTATGCTCTGGTCTGAATATTCCAAAAATCTTCGAATAATCAAAACTTACCCTAGAAACGCCAGCAGTTTTATTTATATTCACTCTTTATCCAGGATGTTTGTCTTCAGAGTATCAACGAAAAGTTCCGAAAAAATGTCAGATACGTCCAAATGAATTATTAACTGGACCGCGCCGACGTATGTCATTCGGCCCTGCCTGTCTGCCTGCAGTCCTTGAGTGCTACCACAGCCGTCACTGCTCGCCTACATCAATGCTAGTGAAACAGTAATTACCAACACAGTATGCCCTTTCATAGCAAAACCATTTACAGGCTGTTGAACAATGCTAATGTACATTATAAATGCATTGCTGAAATGAGGGTAGGAAGTGAGCAACACTGGTAACAGCGGAAATGAGAATACGCGCGCATTGAGATCTCATTGAGACCACACAGTGAAAGCTGGTGATAGGGTACTTTTTGGAACACCTTCATCACAAATCGTAACTTTACAGATTACAGAATTTTAGACTTACGTTGTACATAGGTTTACAACTACATACATATCAAAGACCTGACCCTTTATATTTTCCCTCAGAGTGCACTCGTGAAAGAGTTTCTTTCATTAGACGAAATCGGCAACATTCAAGTTTACGTAAACATTTTCAACATTATATTCAGGTTGGGTTACTACTGCATGTTGGATTAATATTAAACTTAGTGGTCTACAATTCCCTTTTGTTTCATTCTGCCTGTGTTAATGCCATCTTTCTGCTCCCTCTGTCGGAGTGTTTGATCTTAGGAGGGAGAGGGCCCAGGTTCGAATCGCACGGGGGTCGAGATCCAAACCGACTCATCTCATGCAGCGCTTTGAAGGTAATCATTCGCCGGCCTGGCACGAGCACCAAGCTTCATCTATGATGTTATATCATTGTGTTGAAAAGGTACTCACCCCCCCCCCCACACACACACACACACATACACGAACAAACTATGCCCTGCTATACCAACCACCGTAGCTTACTGCTGCGTGTACCGTTACAAAAATGTTTCACACAGCCACATGCAATTGACCTGTCACATTCATACCATGCCATTATAGCCTCTAAAACCTGTCGCTCTCTATCATAATTACTACCATGGTTATTTCTAGACTTCCCATTGCTTTAATCTCAACAACACATTCGGACTGTAATCTTTATATTATTTGAAACGGCCAGAATGGCAACTTTCAACTTCCATTCACCCCCGGAAACGAGTAGTGGGCACTCCGAATGATGTAATAACAATTCGTCTTTTTCTACACATCTATAATTAATATAGATTATTCAGGCCGTTTGGGCATAACAAACATGCAACCAAAGTGTTATATAAAACATCTTACAGAGATATCATACTCTGGCTGAAACCAAGTGGCAAGCCCGTTGAAGACCAGAATTTTTCCACTCTTTACACAGAAAAGATCCACACACACAATATATTATATATATATATAGGGATTTTTGAAATCAAAATTTTAACTTTTCTCTCCAGCTTGACAGGTTTTCCAAAACTTAACCAAAAACACACAAACCCACACAAGGCAAAAAAAATCACGCAAATCAAGAAAAAAAAAAAAAGTAACAACTAGCCCAATTTTGCGGTTTCCAGCCCAGTCCGGTAATATTGCCATCACACTGCATAAATCTGCTTCGGACTTTGATATTCTCAAACTTAATTAAACTACTGCTAGTTTCATGTGATAGACGGACAATAAACTAGTAGACCTAAAACACAGAAAATATTGATCAACCTACACTCCACAGCGGAATCAAATCAAACCGAATATTTTAGCTACTCAAAGTATTCCAAGTCTCCTTTTCGAACGACCACAAAAAGCATCTCGGGGAAGAGCTAAAATCGCTAAAATTCAAACCTTGCCTTCTCATGGTCCACTGATTTAATCACTATCAACCTCGTACACGGTTAACAAACACATTTACAGCAAATAAAAAATTGATAGTTGGCACAGTCATCTATTGGCAATTTCCTATCGTCTATTGACATCCCCGGATGAATATTGTTGAATCAGGTGAAATTGGCCTGGTCGTACACCAGGTGTGGGTGGTTGGATGTCAGTTTATAGTCCAGTGTTTCCCAAACTTTTCAGTAGGGACGGACCCTTTTTAACAAGGTCGCGCTTCTGCGGAACCCGGTGGTAAAAGATTATTATATCCAAGGGCATTAGCGATAAATTCCGGATATCTCAGATCCTCGGAAATGTCTCGTGTTGAATAGATAGAACCTCTGTAGAACCTTCACGGAACTCTATGACTTGGGTGGTACAACCCTACTTGAGAACCGCTGATGTAGTCCACAACAATGAGAATATTGCATGCGCCTATGCCAGTTTTTAGCTAATTTTCGGAGGACAAAATAATAAAAACACTGTTTTTCTTTCTGATGCTGGTGCAATGGCGCATTTCCAGACGTACGGGTGCTATAATGAGGTGAGTGATTCAACATCATAGACTCCATACGAATGCAGGTCACAGTAACATGAATTCCCGGACAAAATCAGTCTCATTGAAGAAACAATTAATTCTCTGTTGCCAGTTTGCAATCTTTATTTATGTTGCCCTTTTTGTTACTGGTTGCGAAAGGGCCCCATAACAGTTAAGCTTCAGGGTCCCAAAAATGTAGGTCCGCCACTGTTTTTCCTTTGCGTTAGATAATCAAAAACTCAGAACTCATAATTTACTCTAGATAGTATAGTAGTGTCGCTTGCACAGCACACATAATAATAAACTGGAAGTGAAAGGATGGCGCAAGGAGGGAGAGAGGGGTGTGTAATGGATAGGCCTCATATCATATTGCTGTTAGGAAAATTGAAGATTTGGGCCGGAGAATGCGAAAAAGAAGAAAAAAAAAGGCTCCTTGCTTGTGTTGATTTGCTAATTATGAATTTCAAAAAGCTCATGATTATAATTTATGAAGTAAACGCATGGATTATTCGGAAATAAGAATGATTATGCGGGTGTAACTCTGAGACATGAAACAAACGCGATGAAATGAGACATTGGGGGAAAGGTCATGGATAAAAAAAAAATGGTGTAGTATGTGAAAAATGAAACTGTGAACCTTCAACAGACTCCAAGTTCAGGCCTTACTGATATTGATTCATCATCATTGCATGGATCTTTGAAGTGACAGGGTGGTAAACGTTAAGTTGCGTACTGACATTCTCACATTGTGGTTGGATTCAGTCTTGACAAACAGTTTAATATCTCGATATGTAAAAAAAAACACCTAAGCTTAAAGCTTAATATGTTGCTCCCCCTGTCCCACCCCATCCTCAACACATTCCTGCCCGTGCCTTTCAGTATGATCCTAAACTTCCCCTTTTAATCGATCGCTTTGATCTGTAGGTGAATGGACTTTATGAATCACTGTTTACGGAAAAGATCAGATGTGGGTTGTTGTTTTTTTGCGGGTGTGTGTGTATGTATGTATGTTTGTTTTTTTTTTTTTTTGCTTAGGTTGTGATTTCCAATATTTTCGGAAAGTATATTATTTTATGTTGGTGTTCACCTTGTTTTGGAAGGAAATTTAGATACCATATATTATAAAACTTAAATAAATTATTTTCTATTTTTCTGACTCAATCATGAAACCCCATAAGTGCAGCCGCATTTTTAACAAAAGGTCACAATTCTTTTATGTCGGATATTCTAAAAGAAAAAACTCCTTGAAGGACTATTTTCTCCATTGATTATGGGGGAGTAAAGATTTTCAACTGTTTATTAGAGAGGTGAAATGCATTTAAGATAAGAAATTCATTTCAAATGAAACTCCCCCCCCCCCCCCCCAATGTAAAGTGAGGTCTTCCCTTTTTTTTGGCAAGTTGGGCCAGCATATTGTTTTAAATATATTTAGAATCTATTTTACTTTCTGTTGTCCATGTATTTAATATATATAACACTAAGGCTGGTGGTGTCCTGACTGAAGTCTTGCCTTGTCTCGGTATTAGCATTGTTCTAGTATCTTTGCTATTAATATGAGATGTGAATTGTGGTGTTATACGGGACTTCCCCCACTGGCGAGACCTAAACTAAACAAGCCTCTCTCATTGGGCCTGTGCGGGTACGTCAAAACTGTCTTGAGTGAACTGGGGGAAAGAAGAGTTAAAACAGACATAAAACACACGTCTCAGTGCGCCATCCGCTTTATGCTTGATTCTGTCTTATCGCAGCCCAAAACTGTCCTTAGTTTTAGCAATGAAAATATTTACATGCAGGAACAACAGGGAATCATGGGAGATTTGATTGGTAGATGGGAGAGGCGGGGAAAAAGGGGGGGGGGGTGGGGGAACAGAGCCTACGGTTTAATGTATGTAACATGGGATGAAAGGAAAAGGTAGAGGGGATATTTTTTTCTCTCCTAGACAATTCGTCGCCTTAGAATGGTAAGTTTCTAACTCCCTTCCATCAATTGGTGAGAAATTGATGATTGATTGAAATTACATGTGCTCATAGCTTCTAGAGATACGACTTTTTTTCTTTTTAGTAATACACACAAATTACACACCGAATCCGCTTGATACTTCGACACACAATGGAGAAGGCCTGCAGAAATAGTATGTTGTGTGCACTAAGCGCACTCGATTCAGCCAAACGTCCAAATGAAGCCAATTAGTTACATTTTTGGCGTAATTCTCGACTGTCTCCAGCATTTTGCTCTTGTTGTTGTTAGGTCTCGTTTTTCCACAGCAGGATGTATCCCTCCGCCAATGATTTCCATTCTTATGTGTTTTTCGACCATCTTGTCCATGTCTGTCCACACAGTATCATCTCTCCATCGTCTCTCGGGACACACCTTGTACATCGCTGATTAATTATTATTTTTATTCTTTAATAAAGGTAGACACATTAGACCAGGAATAGATTACACAGGTGACATGAAACAAAACATAATTTACTATTAATGTAGGCCTAGAATGTAAATATCAGATAACTCAGGTGCTCTGTATAGCAAGCAGCGACTCCCGATTTTGACTTGCTATAGGCCTTAACACACCCTGTGTCCTTGCCGAACTACGAATACCAAAATGATAGCGTAAGGCTGGTGACGTACTGAGTCAATTCTGTTTAGCGTCCGTTTTGTCTCAATGCGCGCGAGATCTCGCTTACTGCCAGATGACACTAGACAGTTTTTACCCCCATTTCCCCCGAAGTAGTGAGACAGATTTGTTTCAGCCTGTCCAGTGTGAGAAGTTCCCTTTATACTCTACAGTTCACATTTCACCACTAAAACCAGAGAGTATGTATGTATGGAGAGAGGTTTCACTATTGGTTGATTTGCACTGCGAGACACGGGACGCGCCACGAAACCGTTGTTAGCGTGAACGGAAAGTAGGTCGCTGCGGTAAACAATATCCGTTTGTGCATTTCCACGGGGCGTAAGAGCTTACAAATGGCTCTGAATAGTTTCAATCAACCCAAAAATATGAACAAACCACAGTAAACAGATAAGCTCACCATCTTTGGTGAAGGCGGGCTCTTTCAATTCTTGTTTGCCGCGGCGACCTAGTTTCGCGATTTGGCGGAAGTGAGATCTCTCTGTAAATACATACTCTGTTCTAAAACCGAGACCTAAAGGTTTACGTGACATTGCAAGAATTGCTGGAGACACTACGGTACATGATTACACTACGTAACCTTCCAACAAAACAACATGCATGCATAATGCTTCCACTATAATATCATAAAGTTCAAGTACCGAAAAAAACAACAACAGTCCAATTATAGCCTACTTGGTCAGTAATGCTTGAGTTACAACGCTTTAGCATTCGGCAATGATGACAGGCTGTGTAAAATTGTCTGGCAAATCTCTTGCCAATTTTGTCTCTGATACTAAGCATAAGGGCATAATAGCCAGTGACCCGACATTAGCTTTCATGCCACTGAGGTTTCCTGCGGGCTTTGGCCTGCATTGCACTGAGTCAAGTCTTGGTTTGCGTCGGTTTTTGTCTTTTGACTTTTTGATTCAACTTAGACTTGAATTCCCTTTGAATAAAACAGGTGGCTGGTGGGCACTTCTGGTAGGGTCCCCTTTAGAGCTGTCCTATAGTTCTGTTATAATTAATATAAATGATTCTGTCTAATGTCTTGCTTTTTCCTGGCACAGAGTGGTCGTTATTGAGTCGACGTGCGTTCTCCATGGCGTGTTTTGGTCTCACTAGTCTGCAAGGTCCCTTTTAAACCCATAGACCACAAAATCGAGCGAAACAGACCTGACCGAGTGCGTTATGGGCGTTAGAAGTATACATAAAATGCTGGTTCAAACAGCAAGTTCCTTGCAAACCAAGCAAACCAATAGGAATTGACCACGGTGGGATTTTCAATTCATTCATTCTGCTTTGTGGCGTATTCGGAAATGTCAATGTTTGTTTTAGGTCGACCAAGATAAATAAACTGACTTCTCTGTTGATCAGACTTGTTTACTGAGGGATTAGCGGAACCTACGATTTGAACAAGCTTATTGATATAGATCCTGCCAAATAAGAGCCTTGTGGATCGGCAATATCAGAAAAGTAACTCAGTGATGAAAAAGTGACTATGGCGAATTTCCCCCAAGGAGTGGCGAAATAGTACCGACACGGGTCAATCATGAAAAAGCCGCCTCCAGTCTTTGCATTCAGAATGATTATCTATTTATACTATATATATTTGTGAACTTGAGATTTTTCGTTGCAAAAGGCTTCTGAACCACTCAACACTCAGACTTCAAATTTTATATGGTACATCAGAATGGATGTAAGAGTGCACAGTTTTTAATAGAAGCCTCAAATCAGTGCAGTGTTTTTTTTTTATTGGAATTTTATTGTTTCCCCAATTTTCACTTGGCTCATTGACATGCTGTAGGTTTTTATGACACCATCACTCCCTGAAAAATTTCGGTTCGCACCACTGCACACTGTGAACTATCCTATCGCTGAGTTTTGGGGATGACCCTACGCATCTCGGCTTTTGTTCTTATTCCTTTCGGTCTGAAGTAATGTTCTTTGTTGTTGCATCTCTCTTATAAGCTATCTATGCAGCATTAATACCTTTCTTAGTTCACAGGCATCTTAAGTTTTACCCCCCCCAAAAAAACAACAACCTACACAAACCTGTTCATCGAGCGGGTAGGCTTACTCAGCTATTCATTAATAATTATTTTTGCATTCACTCATGATTTGCCCCTGGAACCAAGAAAATCTACATAAGCGCCACATCAACAACTATTATACTGTGTATAAGACGAAAACGGAGCAACTCGTTTTGGGGTGGTGAAAAAGTACCAATTCACTGTAGTTCAAATGTATCTCCCTAAACTCTGAGCTGAGGCTCATGGCACATTGAATCAACCTGTTTAGTCTCGTTTTTAATGTGAGATGTGAACTATGTTGATAAACGGGACCTCGTACACGGGCGAGACCCAAACAAGTCTGCCTCACTAGTCCGAGCTCTTCAGAACTGTGTTGAATCAGTTGTCGGAAGGAAAGACCTGGTGCACTGAGTCAAAACCGACGCAAGTCAGTCTTGACGCGTTGCTCCACCAGCCTGTACGCATGTATCTACCTGAGTCGTGTTTCTCTCCATTTCCTCCTTGTCTAGATTCCTCCTACATTAAGTCGTTGAGACTATCTTTCTGTCAGTATCTACCACTCTGTTCCATTTTAAGGCATTCAAAATAAATGATGAGTACCATCGTATACCATCATAATGACTGTCAACTGTCTGACTGTACGAGATAGTATTCCTGTTTTTTTCAGTTCATCTTTCTGCACTTATAAAAGCTGTTTTGCTATAGTCAATTTTCAATGTTGTGTCTCCATATTCTGTATCTCTGCCTGCCATCTTTTTCTGTCTTCAGTTTCACTAGAACAAAAACACCAGCATCTCCAGTATGAATGAAAAGTGACAGTTGCCGACATCCTATCCGACGCCAGAAGGTTGACTATGAATGGACTGGATACATCATAAAGTATTAACACCCTGCTACTATTATTGTGCATTGAAGCCTGCGAATCACCATTATCAATGGTTTAATTAATGTATCATACAAATCTATAGCAAGAAATATAAAATCGCCATGAAGACACGTTGTATGGACACATTATGGAATTATAATCGATCCTGTTTGGTGTACTTTACAGTAATATTCTAAGTGAGTCATGCGTGGTACAAAGGGATGCTGCCGACAAAAAACCCAGGCGCACTTAGATAGAGAATCAAATCTCTCTGAACACTCACCATAGTAGAAAGACAGACGAAAGGATGTTTAAAACTTCTTAACCATAATGGGCAGTGTGTAGATCATTAATTGTGAGTGTGCGTGAGAAAACCCGACTTAAGTCGGCAGAGCTGATTTTGAGAAAAACGGCTTTGAAGTGAAAATATGGGTCCGACACAAACTTCCAACTTGGCTGTTGTTTAGGGGACCGTGGCATGTTACAGGGTAAACTGTAGACGAGCAGTGAACACTACTCATTATGATCTCTATAAAGGCTTTGTAATTAGACTACGGTCTCCTAACAGCAATCACTCCAATATTATTTGGTCAATTGGCTATTGCCACTTATAGGATTAAATGCCGTTTTCTCAAAATCTTGTTTTAGGGGGGTCACTGACTTCTATTTATCAGAAATGTCTTGTCTTTTGTTATATTACAGAACTCAAAATGTCATGTTGCCGACTTATGCCGGGTTTTCCCATGCACACTCACAATTGTGAAACTAAGGTTAATGCGAGAGTGAGCCAGTATACTGTCCTTAAAATAATAATAATAATATTTTTAAAAAAACTGTATTCGTCAAACCATGCCAAATTCACTTTTTACCACCGTGTTAAAGAATGAAATGTGCTCTGTCGTTCTCATCATTATCATCATCAGTTGCAGTCTGGAACAGACATTGGCGATCATGGCTCTCCACTCGTATCTGCCATCAGCCAACCTCAAGAAGGAGCTGCTGTTGTGACGTTTATTTGTTGTCCATGAATTAAGGCTTTCAGGGAAAAGTTTTTCTCTCTCTACCGTTGCTTTTCCTGCCTTCGATCTTCCCTCTGACTGTTAGATGTTCGGGGCTCCTGAGCCGACAGATGTGTCCTAGAAATTTCAGTTGCCTCTGTCTTATTGTTTTAATTATTCATTCTATTAGGGTTATAATTTTGTACGCATAATCGTTTCTTTGGTCATCACAGAAAGGAAAGTGAACATAGGAAAAAGTTTGCACAACGGGAAGTGTCCTCCGTGCCTTGTAAAATTTTGTTGGCTACCATTATCCGCCAACATTATCGGCGGATACTACCCCCGGGTTTATCCGCCAACAATATCGGCCCGGGTTTATCCGCCAGTCGAGTAATTGGTGTTGACAACACACACACACACACACACACACACACACACACACACACACACACACACACACACACACACACACACACACACACACACACACACACACACACACACACACACACACACACACACACACACACACACACAAAACTGGATTTATTCCCTATCGTTGTTGTTGGATTAAAAAAAACGACAAAAAAACATTGATTCCTAATTCAAAAGACTTATATAAAAAAAAATTAAAAAATACCCCTCTTGAGACTAGGACCACGGTCACCGGATTGACAGGCGAAAATGCTAACCTCTACGCTTTTACGGACCCTGAATAACTGTGAAGAAATTTTTCCCAAATAAACATCACTAAACCAATTATCTCCAGATTAACACTTCGAATTTTGTTTTAGGCTTAGCGTTTGTTATTGTTGTTATTATTTCATAACACAGCAGTATAGGTAACAGATCAACCATACGAACCGTTCGTATATTTGTGAACTTAAAATTATTCTGTTAGGGTGGGCCAACGTTAGGTACAGCCGACGGATCAACCACACGGACCGTATCATGTATAATTGTGAAACTGAGATTCTGGTAACGATGAGCGAGTATAGGGAACGGATTAACAATAACGACCGCATGTACATTTGTGGACCTGGGATTCTTGTAAGTGTGAGCCAATATAGATCACGCCCTGCCGGAGTTACCTTTAGGATATATAGGCTGGAGTCTAGGGCCTCAAAATCTAGGGGGATCTCGCTGCCTCAGGCCAAACTACATAATACTATTTTGTGACACACGTAGCCGAAGAAGGCCGCTGCCCGGGCAAAATTCTAAAAAAAAAAAAAATCCTTACCACAGAAACATACTGAAACATACTGAAACACACAGAAACACACAGAAACACACAGAAACACACTGAAACACACAGAAACACACAGAAACACACAGAAACACACTGAAACACACAGAAACACACAGAAACACACAGAAACACACAGAAACACACTGAAACACACAGAAACACACAGAAACACACAGAAACACACAGAAACACACAGAAACACACTGAAACACACAGAAACACACAGAAACACACAGAAACACACAGAAACACACTGAAACACACAGAAACACACAGAAACACACAGAAACACACAGAAACACACAGAAACACACAGAAACACACTGAAACACACAGAAACACACAGAAACACACAGAAACACACAGAAACACACAGAAACACACAGAAACACACTGAAACACACAGAAACACACAGAAACACACAGAAACACACAGAAACACACAGAAACACACAGAAACACACAGAAACACACAGAAACACACAGAAACACACAGAAACACACAGAAACATACTGAAACAAGAACAAGAAAAATACAAACAAGTAAAGTGAGGTGTAAATGTCTAGAGCAGCGAAACCTCCTAAAATAAAGAGCTAAAATTACTAAAAAGAGTATACTGGTGTAGCCAACGGGCCATACATTTAGTGTGAAGTGTAGGAAAACCTGGCAAAAACTGAACTGAGAAGCGGCTGGGGGCTGTTCTGTATAAGTGCACCTGTGCATTTCTACTATCTAGTCAGTAAATTTGCTAACGTTGAGTCACTTATCGCCGGCTTGTGATAAATAATGAAAAAAACCAGAGTGTAACAGGCTGCTAGTATGCTAATTAATGCTGGCACCTGGTATCCCCGCTGGGCTACATACAATGCGCTCATATACTACGGTGGACAGCCTTTCGTCCTTTCATGTTGCTCTGGTGAGTAACTTTTACTTAGGCGGTGAAATTTATATAGCTGAAAAAGACCTGCAGTTGCACTGAACACTCTTTGAAATAAAACAACAACAACAACAACAAAAACACCTGTATCATCAAAGTCAAAATTGGGCAAAAAGAAATGGTTGTATGTTGCACAGCCCCGCGTGAGAAATAAAACCCAAACAATACAAAGCAAACTAAAGAGAAGACAGAAATACAACCTTTTCTTTTTGCCCAATTTTGACTTTGCTTATAGCTCTGCTGCGACCCCACAGTTTTTCTGTGGTTTTTATGATATTACCTGTATCATCAGTGTTGGATCGTACTTTTTTCTTATCAAAAAGAAGATATTGAGAAAAGCCATTAGGACCGAGGACAGAAGATATGGAGAAAAGAGTTGGAAACTGTCGGACTGGTGCTGTGGTGCTGAATCTCCCTTTCTGCAAGCTGACTCAAGATTATTTGATTTTGACACATCCGAACTGCCAGGCCCTGTGTAACTCCATGCTCCACATCTCACTTCAAAACCGAGACAAAAACAGGCTTGACTCAGCGTGTCACCAGCCTCAAAGGCATAATGTAGCCTAGTGCTACTAGAGAATACCAGGTCCGGCAGGCGGATGAGGCGGTGAAATGGCAAGTGTCTGAACTCCTTGACCCTTTATGTACATGTATAACTCCACCCTCCCTCTCTCTGTCTGTCTCTCTCCCTGTATGTCTGTCTCTCTCTCTCTCTCTCTGCCTGTCTCTCTCTGCCTCTGTCTCTCTCCTTCCATCGCCGTCTCGTGTAACAATTTCATCCACTGTCTTCCCTGGTGCATTCGGCTGATGACGCAAAGAGTCAAATCTGTTTTTGAGTCTGTTTTGACTTAGTACGTGAGGTCTGATTTTACGTCAACTGACTCAAGACAGTCTGACGCGCCCGAGTTAGTGAGACATACTTGTCCGGTCTCGTCAGTGCGCGAGATCCTGTTCAACTTCATGTATAGTTCACATTTCCTCACACTGAAAGCATTGTCACTCTGTTATTCCCTGCATAGATTCTAGTCGAAACGTTCTCAATGTGTTGTAGAATTACTGTGAGTACAGTGGCAACACAGCCTATAATCCTACTACGCCAGTCTACTTTGAGATGCAACGCATCTCCACATTTCGTGTAGCTCCAATACTATTCAGGACCAGTATGGTGTAAGTAATGAGAAATGACCGTTTATTACAGTCGTTTATGGCGACAACCTCGGGGACAACGGGTTATATGATTTTGAATTCATTACTAGCAAATGTATGCAAGTTAATTGCATGATTCATTACTTTCCCTGTGTCCCCACTAGACTGTTTTCCATCCGTAATGTAGGTAGTTGGTGGGCGCTTCTCGCAGGATCTCCTTCTGTCCTATCATTCTGCTATTATATTCTGTCTATTATCTTTCTTCTTCCTAGCATACCAGCGTCTGGGTAGCACGCGCTTCTGGTAGGATATCCCTCAGTCCTATCATTCTGCTATATATATTTTATTGTCTGTCTTCTCCCTAACACAGTGTGGTCTTATTGTGCTCTGTCCAAACTCAGACCCCATCTGGAACAATGAAAATCCATATAATTATCTTTGTTTTGTATGCCTGTTTGTCTGTCTCACTTTCATTCTGAAGGATTGTCGGCATTCAATGCATCAGCGCAACATGTACATTTTAAATGTACAGTCATATTAATTTGCAGTCTTATCTCAGACCTTACCGTGTTTGCCTTCCCGTCTGGAAACTTTTGTTTATAAGCATGGTTAACTTTATGTTTGTTTATCTGTTGTTCTGTTTGCATGTAAACATCTCTTTCACGGGATTGGAAAGTCTGGATCACCTTATTTGTGTTGGCCATTCTGGAAGTATACAGCAAAGATTGGCAATCAGAATGATTATATCCAAAATAGTCGAATTGAGAAGAAGGAGTTTGACATTTGTAATTATAATTAAAATTCAAATAACTGCAACAACTTCAATACGGCCACAAGAAGTTCTATTGGGTTATGAAATAAAATCCTTGTGTCTTGGATATCTATAGGCATTTAAGAGCAACGAATAAAATTAGACCTAACACATTCTGGTTGATAAAGACCGGCATGCATCTGAACGCCTCTCCTTGCAGTTTGTCGTATTTTGCTTTAACTGTCACTTAAGAGCCTATCTGATTCAGCATACTAAAAGCAGTGTGTTAAAAATAGTGAGAGCAACACATTCAAATATAAATCAACTTATTACTGTGTGTGCTTACCGTATACCACAGATAAGTCAAATGAATGTTTGTAATTACCAGTTATGATGGCTGTGTTTGTCAGAATGCCCTGATTTAAAGCTTACGAGGGATTTTGTAGTGTGCATTATGAGCCAGTATCATCTTAATGTATGCACGCCTTCTGGAGAAGGAGAAAGAGAGAGAGGGGGGGGGGGAGAGACAGAGAGAGAGAGACAGAAAGAGAAAGAGGGACTCAGAGAAAGAGACGGAGAGAGAGAGAAGAAGAGACAGACATAGAAAAAGAGACAGGGAGACAGATAGAGATAAAGAGAGAAAGAAAGAGAAAGAGAGAAAAAGACAGGGAGTCAGAGAGAGAGAGAGAGAGAGAGGGAGAGAGAGAGAGACAGAGAGAGAGAGAGAGAGAGAGAGAGAGAGAGAGAGACAGAGAGAGAGAGATGAAAGGGTGTGTCACCGCTAGAGTTTTGAATTGGATTTTATAGTGTGCCATCACAACAACAGCTCAACCTTACTTGACACATTTTGTGGGCAAGCTCCTGCTGCGTTTGAAATACCAAAGCAGTTTATGGTTTTCGAGCGAATGTTAAAAAGCATGATAAAAAGACACTTTGAGGTTCAGGCTTTACAAAGGTAAAATAAATAAAATATACATCACGCTTATTAAATGCTTTCATACTGTCGAAAGAAAAAGTGACTTCGGATCTCAGAAGAAAAGGAAATTAACCATTAATTATCTCGTCAGGGTGTATTGTAATGCATGTGTTTTTAAGCATGGAAACATATTAAATTTCTTATCAAGTCACGATTCTTTAATGTTTCAACACCAGAGATTTTGTTTGTTCTGAATTGAAGAAATTACTCTTGAATATAGCCTGAAAATAACGTGAGAATTCGCCCCACTATGTTATTACAGCCAGTCAAAATAAAAGCTGCTTCATGTTCTCTCATTCAAAGCTAAACACTGAGTTCGGCCATCTACATTTCATCTATGTTTATTATTGAACTTGCATTCATTATCTCACACAGGAAATAAAATACAAAAACTGACCGAAAATGAAATTCCACACTGACGATACATGTATGATTAAATATCTATGATACATGTATGATTAAATCTCTATGATACATGTATGATTAAATCTCTGATACATGTATGATTAAATCTCAATGATACATGTATGATTAAATCTCAATGATACATGTATGATTAAATCTCTATGTACTTTAAAATCCAAATTTAACACAATGAAAGAGCCATTCTAGTGCAATACAAATCAAAATGACTATGGAAGGATCAAGAACGGTTAACAATCCGGCGTAATCCTTGGGGAACGTAAATTAACGCTGCAGTTTTATTTATGAAATAACGTCCGCATTCCGACAGTTATGCCACATCTCAAACAGTTCAAAGTCTGATGTAGCACCTAAACAGCAGGGTTACTTTGTGAGAATAAGAAGAGACAGCTCCGACTGACTGACGTAATTACTAATATCAGCTCTAAAATTTAAATCCTTATCAGACTGTATAAAGACGATACCAGGTCAATATATCTTTAGTTTTGAGACCCGTTGAAAATGTAAGCCCAAGTTTAAAACGCCCTGGAAGTATCCGGGTGATCAAGCTTCATATAAAAGGTAGATTATTCCTCCCTGAAATGGGAAAAGATCTTAATGAAATGTGCCAATCTAAGTCAAATTCACCTTTTATTTAACATCATTTTATAGCATGAAATGACACAATAGTTAAAACCAGCAAAACCAAAAGATTGAGCAGTGCTCCCTTTGAGAGATTCAACTCCTGACATAAACACGTATATGTTTTTGAAGTTTTCAAATGCAATCCTGCGCTTTATGACAATAGAGTTGTAAGCTCATAATAAAATAGATTTAAAAAAAACTACACTCTGAAATAATAATTCTGACTTTCTGAACCAGTATTATAAATCCTATTTCCGACTGCAAGTTTACATTAGACTCTTCACACATGCATGTGAATGCCTCTTTGCAGTTTGTAGTATTTTGCTTTTACTGTCATATAAAAGCCTATCTGATTCAGCATACTACGAGAAGCATGTTCAGGATAGTGACCGACTATCTGAACCAATGTTATAAACCTTATTTCCCTACTGAATCTCTGCACTAGCCTCTGCACACAATCTGCAGAGGATAATAATAATAAGGGAGAACAATTACGGTACTGAGAAAAGGCAGTTTAAAACTGAAACATAGTAAGACTACAAAACTAAGAACACCTAACACTAGGCCTCTCAAACAGTGGCAGCTATTCTGGAGACAGTGTTTACACTACCCGCTGGCAGCGTTTGTACGCTGAACACTTAGAAATGGATCTATTTGCCATAATTACAAAGAAATATTCAGGCCCCTAACTCACAGGTCAACGTGTATTATTTGCACAAATATATCTATAATACTTACATCAGACAAAAACCCATCTATCTTTTACTTAGTAAGCAGCAAGATGTGATCCTTTCATGATCCAAGAAATGAGAAGTAAAATCTTTGGAATTGGAATTATGAATACTCTCCTTTCAAAGCCTCTCACAAAACCATTTTCGTTCACGTATTATGAGACAAGATGTGATCCTTCTTTAGAAATTTAATGGGCCCGTTCAAGCTTAATGTGAACAAACTGGTCACTGGGATGAACCCCATAAGCCCCGGCAATTACACATATCTGAGCTTTTGATAATGGTGATGTAACACAAACAGCAAGACAATGAAAGTCATGACAAGTTATGGCAGGCAGTTTTGTCATCCCTGTCCGTCTTGTTGGACTTCCAAGCCCCATGGTATTCATACTGTAATATATCAATACTGTTAAGTAATGAAAATCAAAGGTATATTATAATTATAACTACCTTCATCAGCTGAGATAAAAGAACGGGAAATGAAGGCAGGGTAATATTTAAATCTTCTTTATTTGTGCATCTATAGACAACGTTATCAAACACACATCTAATGGAAAAAATGAAAGTGTCAAAATGGTGCAGACTGAAAGTTTCATAAAATCATTTCTGTTTTTACAAGTCACTTCCATGTGTAAAAAGAATATTCAAGAACCTTTCTGGGAGATACTGGTATCAACTGAAAATGAAATCACAAATAGGGAACACATATACATGCAATATGTTCTCTTATGCCTGCTTAAATATAGGGACTAATTATGTTAAAACTAATTATGTTACTCATTTTTATGATCATATTTTGGATTAGTATTGATTTCAAGAAGAAAGAAAGTTTGATTTTCACTCTAATATGACAGTCTCTCCTGGCTGACATATCTAGGCAATTGGAATTGGACATCTCTAATATAAAGACAGCTTTTATACAAATTAGTATTCCATGTCAGTCAAAGGTAAGTCCCCTTGTTGCTACCCAACAGGGAACAACAGCTACAATCTAAACTCTATATAGCTTTCTGAAGCACTGACTAGAGCAAAAATCTAATGTATGAGATATTCATCCTATTTCTCTATAAAATTACAAGGACTTACATTTATCTATGGTCCAGAAACTAGAAAAAATGGCCACTGGTAAATATACCAAAAACATCAACTTACTCTTTATGACCTCAATAGAGTTTGTCTTTGAGAACCCTATAACTAAATAAAGATCCACATGATTGGCTATTAAGCGGACCTACTTAAAAGTGAATATATACTTTCTTCCATGCAATAAACTTCCATAATACACCACGATAATTTTGAAAAAAAAAAATGGCAATGGATACACTGAATATCTATGGCCAATAAAATGAAAATAATCTGAATCTCGTTTCAGTGAAAATATAATTGGGCCAGCCACTCCGCAGTTTAAAACACAATATGTTCACAGCTCGCAATGAATATTTTCAGTACCAATTCTCCATTGATGTACTGGTGCTTGCCAGCAAGGGTAAAACTGATAACATAAAGAATCTCAGTATTCCAGTCACTATAGTGTTTGATCAATTACGTAACTTAATGTTGTTCTAAAGAAAGGGCTCATTGTTATAAATTCTGAAAACTACTGAACTCCCATCTCCAGCTCCCAGCACAGGTGTAAACACATACATACATGATAATAGGTCACCCTCGTTAGCAGAGTTAAACAGTTTGCATTCTTTGTCATTATGGACTCTGCAAAGCTTGATTACATAGTGTTGTTTGAATTGACTGTGGACCCTTAATGTAGCAAACTGATCTCCTAAAAGGCAGGTAGGCAAACAGCCTTGGTCAAAAGTGAGACAGGCATAGGCCTAGAGTTAAGCAATTTGCAGTCCTTGTCATTATGGACTCTGGGGAGTCTGGTTATGTAAGGTGTTGTTTGAATTGACTGGAGATCCTTAAGACAGCAAACTGACCTCCTAAAACGGTGGAAAGCAAATGGCTCAAGTTATAAGTGGAGTGGGCATCGGCCTCGGCTGAATGGTTTTCCTTTGAATTTTCTCCATGAATTGCCTGTCTGAGACTTTGATCTTTTCTTTAATCTCTGCTGTAAAGAGGTGAGAAATGAAATACTTATCAGCATGATGACAAGTAGCATTACATGTATGAATGTGTATTTGTGTGCCCTTAAACAGTGACCTGAATGGAGCCTTAGACGTGGCAAAAACCAGGGAATTTAGAAACTCCACAGGAATCTTTGAGCCCTCAGATATTTTTTTCCCCTGCTGTTGCAATGTACAATTTAATCTCTGTAAGGTAAACATTAGACCAGAGTTAGTATTGTTCCAAGATCTCATCCATGTAAATGAAATGCTGTACAAAATCATTTACATAATTGTGAAGAAAATTATACTTACTTAGGAATAAAAATATCTGCATAAAATGTACATTTAAACCCTTTAAATAATTGTTCTGGAGTAAAAACGTAGAGCACATGGGACAATGTTGTGACTCTCTCTTTGTGCAGTGTAAAGCAAAAGCGAGTATGACAATCCTTGTTCTCCTATGGGAATTTATTTGTATGTACAAAAACAACCAAAAAAAAAAAGAAGATAGTTCTGAAGACAATATCTGAGACAGGAATCAACAAAATGATGAACAGAAGGTGAGCACTGAAAAAATATTAGAATATGATGACTTTTGCTGCAATCTGGTTGTAGTGATCTGATTCATCATTTATAACAATGCTGCCAGATCACTGGAACAAATGAAGAACAAACCAACAAGACTAAACTAAATATGTAATCTGCTGTTAACTTGGATTGTAAACAGTAAATTTGATGCTATGAATGGTGCCAGTCTCACTCAAAAGGTTTTGTGTGTTCAACTATGATGGCACATGCGTAACTCTTTTGGGATGTATCCTCGATCTATCTGTGCCAGAAAAACGCATTTGGACGTATCAACAATTTATACTGTATTCTACATTCAATTCTCTTTTATTTGGTGTATAACATTTTACTTTATTATCAATACTTTTTATCTGTAAGCATTTTTCTGAACCATGCTGTTTTTTCCCAAGTGGGAAAAAATTAATTACGTCCAGACTAAACAGAAGCCCCTAACACTGACGTCCTGAAACAGTTAAGTTTACAAGTGTAAATCATGACTTTATCTTTCTATCCACTTATGTCTGGTTTTGAAATGTTTACAGGGGACGCAAAACAATGATTAAAGGGTTTGCTCGTCAATGTTTAAATTCCAGAAAATGGATTCAGTGACTAAAAGTGCAGTAAGTTAAATGTCTAATACTTTTTAAAATACTAGCACAGAACCTGTGACTTCACTGGCCATGGACAAAAATTGGATTTCAACTCAGTCTTAATCTCTCAGTCTTGTTTTCATCTCCACCTCTTCCCTTTTCTAGCTGCTCCAACCCACATCTAATTAATTTTCAAGCTAAACACATGTCAAATACAAGTCTCCCATGCAATGATAGGATGCCAGGATACGAAACCAGCCAAAAAAAAGTTCATTGTATTTGCCATCATAATAACAGTTTTAAAAGATTGCCTGAAACTTCAATGAACACAGTAGCTTGCTATAAAAGCAACTGGGTTATATGTGAGTGTGCATGGGAAAACCCGACATAAGTCGGCAACATGACATTTTGAGTTCTGTACATATAATAAAAGACAAGACAATTCTGATAAATTGAAGTCAAAGACCCCCTAAAACAAGATTTTGAGAAAACGGCATTTAATCCTATGAGTGGCAATAGCTAACTGACCAAGTAATATTGGAGTGATTGTTGTTAGGAGACCGTAGTTTAATAACTGAGCAGTTATAGAGATCATAGTGAGTAGTTTTCACTGCTCATCTATAGTTCACCCTGTAACATGCCACGGTCCCCTAGCAACAGCCAAGTCGGAAGTTTTTGGATCTTGTCAGGAGACCGTAGTCTAATTACAAAGCCGTTATAGAGATCATAGTGAGTAGTGTTCACTGCTCATCTACAGTTTACCCTGTAACATGCCACAGTCCCCTAAACAACAGCCAAGTTGGAAGTTTGTGTCGGACCCATATTTTCACTTCAAAAGCCGTTTTTCTCAAAATAGACTCTGCCGACTTATGCCGGGTTTTCCCAAGCACACTCACATATTATTTGACACCTATGAAAACTTATTTCACAATTTTTGAAACTGTTATTCAGATTCTAGCACTGAGCATAAAAAGTGGCCAAATTGCATGACAGGAAACTACTCCTGCCACAAAATTTTTTTTATTTTTTATAAGATAGCATGGTTGTAGTGATATATTGCCAATCCCAAAACCAGATTTAGGTGGACAGAAACATTTGGTAACGAAGTGCAGACTGTCAGTCTCAAACACCGAACCACAATGTCAAAATACATCGCTTCATCAATCAGCTGGAAGTAACATCAACATATATTATAACGGTTCTGATGGGGGCAGTGCAAGTACTGTCGTACACAGTTTTGTAAAGAACAGGTAATATACACACTAAATCATCCACTGGAAAATTGTATACATATATTCATTGCACTTGTGTGTTAAAAAAACAGTGGACAACATACATCACCACTATGACTGATTATACCACAACATCAAATTCAAGTCTATACAGTTATTTGCACCGTGCATATTGGATCACACTGTGTTTTTGTATATACGTGCTCTCAACAGGTTGACTTATAACAAGAAAAGAAACTCAGCATTTCCCTCTGTTCGGCCACAAGTGACGCTGCTCCAGTAGAACAGACAGTGGAAACAGATGGGATGCTAAATTTCATGGTTGTCTCTGACCGACAGAGGCATGGATTCTCTAGTAGTACATATCTAGAACACGGGTTCTATGCACTATATTTACCTTTAACAAGACACCCCCCCCCCCACACACACACACGATGTAGGAAAAAAGGTTTTTCCACCAATTGTTAAATTTTTTTCCCTACATTGTAAGTTCACTCTCTATACAGTTAAAGTGTATGGAATATTCTTCTTATGTAGTGTGAATCCTTGCCCAAACATTCATACCTCAACTTAAATAAACCTGTTAAGAGCCTGACTTCTCTAATACGGTGCAATACTTTCATTGAATCAGGCAAAAGCCAATCATTTTTTTGTAAATTAGATCAAACTTGCTTTCCCATTGTTAAAAAAAAACAAAAATGTCACTGTGGACTCACAAGGGAAGCAACATTTGTTACTGCTTATTGAACACTTAACATAGTTACTTTGATCATAACAGAAAGGAATCATTTTGTAAAATGGAAGGCAAACGAAAGGGTTAAGGCTTGGTTCTATCTCGTGCCAAGTTCATAGACAGCTGTAAGTGATCAAGATGATATTTCTTGATGATAAATCTCCCACCTGATCCATACCTAGTTGACAAAGCAGTAGATGGAAATATAATGACAAAAATAACCCAATATGGATCATATCAAACAATTTTCAAAATAGAGCCATAACAGTTTATGCCATTTGCTTCTGTATGCAGTGTGACCATGGGAGTTTAATGATGTAAAAAAGCTGTTCATAATATTCTGAACCAGTTGCTTCAAATTACAACTCTGAATCAACTACTTCAAGTTACAGCTCTGAATCAATGGTTTCAAATTATAGCTCTGAATCAAGGCTTCAAATTATAGCTCCGAATCAATGGCTTCAGATACAGCTCTGAATCAATGGATTCAAATTATAGTCTGAATCAATGGCTTCAAATTATAACTCTGACTCAATGGTTTCAAATTATGGTTCTGAGTCAATGGCTCCAATTACAGCTCTAAATCAAAGGTTGCAAGTTACAGCTTTGAATCATGGATCACCACTGCAGCCTGTAACCTTGATTCTCTCCTAAATGCCATACAAATCAATTGTATTCAAAGTATTTTTCATCAGTCGTGTCACCTGGGACCATAACACCATGACAGCTCCATATTTCATGACAGTAAAAACACACTGAAAAGAGGAAGTTATACTGCATATTGATGGAATACATTAAGTCACCTCTGATCATAAAACTACAACAGCTGTGTGCATGGGGTGATAGACATAACATAATGGAAAGAGGAATTGCCTGTTGCAGGAATAGGTTGAGATAACATGTCAAATCATTGAGCAAGCCTGTGTGTAAGGCCTACTTTCATAGAACATTGTAGAGATGACAATTCAATACCACAAATACAATGAGAGTAATAAAAGCTCTTCAGCAATGAGAGCACTAGACATTTGCCCTAATATAGGGCATTTGTAATATGTGTATATCTAAATAATAATTCAAGCCATTCATTGATGACTCTTATTTCAAAGGTGTTCACATTTCTTCACTTCACACCGACATTATAAAAATCAATATTACAGGCTGATGGGTATTTTCACTCCCAATTCTTTGCAAATCCTCAGACTGTGCAAAAAAGCGATTATTGTATAACAAAACAAAGAAACTTATAAAAACTGAATTAGTACACTTTATTTCCTGTTCTTTTATGCCTAAAGGAGGTAACTCAAGCTGCATAAAAAGTAACTTTTCTTCTTGATTTCTTACAAAAGCTGAAATGCAGGATTTGACCATCACAAATTAATTACTTCTGCTTTCCTAGATCTGAAACTTCCACAACCTAAACTCTGTCTCTGATATAAGAAAGTAACAAGGGGCTATCTACAAAGCTACATATGTTTGATATTGGCAATTTTTATGCCCCCTTCCCCAGTGCAAGTGGTACATGCTTACAGCCGTTAGCATGGTAAATGTTCATGTCCACGATAAGATTCTACCATTCTAATTGTTTTGAAAACTTCAAATGGCATTTCGCATGGATTATTTAATTATTTCATCAGAAAGATATATTTAATTTGCCTTTTCCCCTAGTTCATTGTATTTCTGATGCATTCTCTTCCCTTTTCCCCCTACCCAACGCCTCCTTTTTACTACGTATTTCCTACATCATTGAAAAGTGTATGTATGCTCCCCACACCCCACCCAGATGAGAACATCAATAGCCATTCAACCGGCTGGAGCCGCCAAGAAATATAACAACTAGAAACATTAAAAAAACTCCAGAAATATGAACATATATTTTGCTCCTCTCGGCCTCATAAATGACTCCAAGTATCAATACAAGAATCTACATGACATTAATGGTAGATATTTTGTTTTCAATCCCTCATGTAAAATCCCCACAGAAAGACATCACAGAAAACTTTACATGATGTCACATCAGTTTAAATACAGTGTACCACCGGGTGCAGCTTTATTGTATCTTCTATGTGATTTCACCAGGACAGAGCAAAGATCAAAATGCCATAATGTCACCTCAGAAGTGCTTTGTTCCATCCTCACATTAGCATATTTCATAACATATCAGCACTTTTTGGGAAAATTGTTTGTTAAGTTTTGCAGCCAGACTTTAATTAGTGCTACATCGCATGGCGTATGTCATGGTGCCTAATCAACACCATACTACTAAAGAACATTTTATTAGGATACCCCACTTTGAAAGTATGGTGCCCATCATCCCCCAGAATGTACAAGTGGGGATGTAACAGTAAAATTCTCTTTAGGAGTGTGGTGTATCTGAAATTCCAGGATGTATGACTAAGGGTGTGACCTACAATCACCTTTAAAAGTTTGGTGTCTTTGTAACCCTAGGATATGCGGGTAGGAATAGTAAAAATGCATGTGTGCTAATGAGCACACAATTGCATGCATGTATTTTAAAATTTTAAAACTATGGGCAGATGGGCAATGATGTCACTGAGGAATACCTGAAATTTCAAGAAAAAAATTCCCCAAAATGAGACAATTACAAACATTCTTAATTGCTTATGGGTCCCCAACGTACATCAAAAGTTAAAATCTACACCCAGAGGTAAGATACCTTCATGATCTAGGAATGATGGAATGCACCAAGTTATGCCATATTATACTCGTATCTCAATATTTTGTAAAAAGTGGAGATAGGATACAGCAGTACTGAGGTGACAGATATTGGAAAAATGATCATAAAGAGGGTAACAAAAATAGATGGGCATTCCCCAGAAAAGACTGTGTGATAATGCTATGTTTCAATGGATGATAATATATTCAAATGTAATACTATATTATATAATTTACAAATATAAATATAATACAAGTGAAAGATTCGAAGTCATCGGGCATTGATTATCAGGCAAAAAAAGGACTTTTTAACATTTCTGTGCCACTAGGAAAAGTTTTAGTTAGAGCTTAAACTTCTCACATCACTATGCGCCAGGACTGAGAGTAACCTACTTTACAATCGATCGATAGGCTGCATAGCTGAGTGATTTTTTTTGCTGAACCTTTTATGCGGTGATGCTCAAAATGTAAGTTTATGAAGTTTCAAATTACATACTGTACAATGTGTACATGTGTACACAAAATTGATACATTTGTCTTACATAATATATACATTTATACCACTTGCCTTGCACTTTTGCTACAAGACTTTTTGGTGACTTTTCGAACTTAACCAAAAATTGTGTGTCGATAGGGAATAATTACTATGAAATAAGAGTAGTCACAAGGAAGGTGAAATGCGTGAGCTGGAAAGGGCTAAGCCTTCAGAGAATGTGAGACGCTTTACCAAACTAGTTGTAATCCTTTCCTTATTCAAGCTGTAAATGTTATTACTTTCAGGAGATATGAAAAACTGGCAGGTCCTACAAATGTGAATTTTTCAAATTCTTGAAATTTTTCTCAATGCACTTCAATAATAATAATCCATTACATGCCTTTGAACTATTTAGTGAGTTTTCTGAAGTTGAATACAAAATCATTTCTAAGTATAATGTAGAAAAGTCTGTATTTGATAGAAAAAAAAGAAGAGAAATTTGCCCAACAGAAAGTTCTCACAATCATTTTCATTATTATGATATGAATTATGTGGTGCATAATTCAAGCAAGAAAGCCCCAGACAGTACCAAATAAAAGTTAAAAACCATACAAAATAAACAGCACTCAGACATTATCACATGGGATATAAAATTACTGAACTTAATGAAGAGAACAAGCATGAAACCAAAGTGAAATACAAAAGGCACATAACACAAACTAAAGAACCAATCAATAGGGATCAACATAAAATGAACTTTTTGGGGGTAAATATGAACCATTGTTTTGTTCTTGTTTATTTGGATTATTTTTCTTTCTTCCTTCAATAAAAACTTCTGATTTGTACAGTGATAAAACAGCTTATTAAAAGCCATCCCCATCCTTAGGAAAAGCTTGCTAGCATATCTGGCAGCACTGTGAAAATTGAATTTGAACCCATCTACTGACAGTGCTATAGAGTGATCTTCAGTCATCTTACTAATTATCTCCTTTCTTGTTCTTATCATGACTTATGAACGTATAAAGTTTGATCTTATCACCGTCAGCAATACAAATATCGGAAGCAATAAAATGACAATTAAATGATCATCAAATAATAAAAAATGATTATCAAAAAAAAAAAGATTATTAAAAAAAAAATCTCACACATAAAACTGAATCTGATTAAACAACTGATGACACAAAATAAAAATGGCACAACAAACTGTAAATAATTTTGGTACACACTGCAAAACAAAACTTTCTACTATTTCCCACCTAATCTCAAATCTTAAGAGTAACGGGATAAAAAAATGTCAAACAAAAAAAGCAAAAAAACACTATGATCATGAAAAGTGCATGGTAGAAAGAGTAATGTGAAATTGAACTTAGAAAGTGATAAAAAAACAACACACCATAAAACAAGGGGTGACATAGCAACAATTAACAACAAAAAATGAAACTCCAACAGTGATCACAAAGAAAAACAACGGATAAATATTTCAACCTGTATTTTCCTACCTAAAATACGGCAGAGTCATAACAAAATGGCTCGATCACTCGCACACTTGTTTGCGGCCCGCCGCATGGCCTTGGATAACATGCAGTTTTGTAGCGCATACCATCTTTGTTTTTTTTTTTTTTTGTATTTGCAAACATACGATTGCCATTATTCTTCTCTGAAGAAGCTTTCCAGTGATACCAAATATACTCTAGCTTTATCCGAGAATTTAAATTATTCCTTTTTTGGTTGCCCACCAAAATAGCGTGTACTCAGGTAACAGCCACTATAAAGAAATACCGTACGGTGGGCATGCGAGAACCCCTAGCTCCGTGATGTGAAAAGGCTGATACATTTTACTAGTACTCAAACTTACGGAAGTATAGTTCTTGAAGCATTACTACCAAACGCATCAATTCCAAGTTGAAAATCTTAACTGAGTGGTTGAGGGTTATCAAGACAGCTCTGGTTATACTAGATATATAACCTGGTCATTTAAAAGTGATTAACGCAGATTAAGGAAAAACTCACATTTGTTAAAGTATGAGAAATGTGAAAGACACTTTCCAGTAAAATATTATATCCCTTGGAAATGTGAACAAAACTTAACATGCAATACTGAATTCATAATGATAACAAGCAAATAAGTACTTGTTAATGAGACTTTGCCAAGAGGTGGGATCTTGAAGAGATCAAAGAGGTGATGAAAACATCTTGTTTAATTCAGCTATGTGCACCTCTACTCTGTACAATGCAAGTGGTAGTTGACAGCAAGCAACTGAATGGTATTCTGACTCAATTTCAGATATCATGTTACTATTTTGAGTGACAATTTAACTTTCCTTGTACACTACCGTGATGACAAGGATATTAATCATATTTGTCATTCAATTAAATATTTCTTTTTTCATCACTAGTTTGACCTCTTTCAGCAATCATTGTTATTGTAAGTACATTTGCAGCCCAAGTGCTTTGCACTAGGGATGCACATGTATACCGTCCTTATCTGCAACCCTAAATCTTATTGGATCCCTAACCCTGTCCCCTACCTTTTCAACCAAAAAAACAGGAGGAAAACAAAAAGAAAATCTGAAAGAATGATTAATCATAATTCATTAAAGCTATTCTCAAAGAGCATTTTGGGAAGAGCTCTCTTGCTCTGGAGTCACAAAAGGCTTTAAAATACATACCCCTAGTGCAAAAAAAAAGTTGAGGGACATATGTACTTGTAACAACATCCTCGAATTAAAAAGCGTTTTCATCACCAATTTGACCTCTTCAGGATCCCACCTTTCGACACTAGCTCAATTACATGCAGAAAGAATTCAAATTTATACCATACCAGCAGATATGATTTCTACTTTCCTAAATGTCAACTCAAACACCAAACTTTTCTTTAAGTGAACAAAATTGAAAAACAGTGACTTAACCTATAAGGCTATGAAAGAAAGAATTATGATAAAACAACAATCTAAGAAATGCCTGTCACAATGTAAGACAACTGAACTATCTGAATTAATGCAAAACAAAATGCACCATAAAACAACAACAATTTATGATGGGCAGTAACAAAGACCATAAAATATATCATGAAACAGCAAACTTTCACAAACTATGATAGGGCACAGATTATTTTCAAATTATTGCAGTTTATGACAATGAACTGGAACCGAATCAGATTCTCATTTCAAACTGACATTTAGAGGCTTTCAATAATCTCTCTTTTGCATCCTGCTTGAATACAGCATTCTTTCAACAATATGAAAAAACGTGCACATTGTCACATTCTGTCACTATCAGTAACAAATGAAATTCAAGCTTAAATTCCACCATCTGAATGCACAAAATGTGCCAAAACTAAATGCATTGTAGTACGGATATTTAATCCTAGACCTGCGGGAGGCCACTATATTGGCCTCCCCGTGCAACACGCGAGACACAGGAGGCCGTTATTTTGTCCGACACGCTTAACCGCGGGTCCTGCGGGAGGCCACATTTTTGTATAGCAACGGTGCGCCTCGCGCTTTGGTTATTCGGTTGCCAAGGCTGTCGTTGTTGTTGTTTTTTTCATGTTTTTTTTTCCACACTATTTTCGCGTGTTTATCTATCCTGTCACCCCTACTATATCTAACAAAATGGTATCGTCCGATTACGTTTATTACGATGCAACTATTCGTCATACTCGTGTAATAGTACTAACGGTCTGAAGTTTGAACTGGGGAAAATCTTGGGGAAACTTTTACTTTGATGCTGGTTGTCGTCTACATGTGAAATGAGAAGAAAGGGGCCATGTGCGTATTTGAGACGCCGTTCTACGTCTGTAATTGTGAATTCCGATGTAATGTTAGGGCATGCTGCATAAAGGCGTCTGTCAGTAGGTTTTTCATCAGGGAAAACTGGGAGAAAATGACCGACTTTGTTGTTGGTCGTTGTCTTTATTTGATGTGGTAATTAGAGAGCTACAGTGTTCCTTTGATTAAACCGCTTTTCAGTATATGTATGTGCTCTAAGACCTGGAACTGGAAATCAAATCTCTCGCTAAAACTAACATTATAGTAAGTGAACGCTTTACATAGTAGAGGAGGGAGAAGGCAATGTCACGATACATGTGGTTAGTAAATTAAGCGAATGGCTTAAAAAATAATTTGTTCACCTGAATGGCTTGACATAGGGACAGAAAAAGCGCAGAGGTCTTGGGAACATGACAAAACATGTGCTAAACGGCATGTAAATGCAGAAAATTCTTGATTTGGGGCCTTCCATTTCACAATAAAACCTACTGCATATCATCACAAGTACTTTATCCAAATATCATAGGAGTCCCTTACGATTTATCCACCACTATTGTTGTTACTGCGTCCTGAAGTATACGCGATACAGGTGTTCACACGGACCCGATTGACCCGACCGCCGAGGTTATCGGCAACACGCGAACGATCGGCTGACTGACCGCTGGCTATCCCCGCACGGGGCGTTACGTGGACGAGTTCACTCAACGCAGGACGAGGGTTAAGCATGTATTGCCTTGCATAATTGATGCATGATTGATGCACTTCATGAGGTTGGATATTCATATCATCTTGTTCTGTGAATGTCAAAACCAATTTTTAAACTATGTCACTCCCACCCCCCCAAAAAAAAAAAAAAAAAAAAACGCCGACCGGCGCTGCACTGTGGCGACGACGTGCCTGCTCCAGTTATAACTGGGCTGCAATGGCACAAAGGCAAAATTTCCCAAATGGGATTAAAGAGTTATACAAATACAAATACAAATACAAATTTATCTCCTAACTGTTAATCACTTTTCAATTAATCGACACAAGTCAGTTTTTTACATCAGAAGATGTTTTAAGTAAATGTATTCTGTGGACAGCCTAAGCCCAGGGGTGCAGTCTGTCTACAGCTGATGAAACATCAACTGCATTTTGTTTAAACAGATACAGACATGATACAGTCTGAGGTAGATTTATGAAACAATTTACATGCCCCTCACTCCATTGCTAAGAGACAAGAACTCAGCAATTAGAAATAATAATACAAAAGCAACAATGATGAAAATAATGAAAATTCAGTACCAACTCAAAGGAAAATAAGCATTGGGTGTGCAATTTATACATTGGTCTCTCTTTCTGGAGATTTTTCATCCTCAGGCAACTGGTCCATATTGGCAAAGGCAACTCCCAGCCCATGGTGGAATTCAGATTGTGTGGACTGATCTGCCTCTGTTGCTGCAGTTGACATTTCCACAATGGTGCTGAAGGACTGCTGGACAAAATCCTCATGGTCCTGAGGGGCCAAGTGTCTTTCCCCAGACTCAAGAAGAGATTCATCCTCAAAAGAGACTAGGTTACTTGACATAGAGCCATGCTGGCTTTCCTGACTAAAAGTATTCTGGAAATGTTGCCGCAGTTGTCCCAGGATGGGCCGTGTTAGCCGCTCAAGACTTGTGGAAATGGAGCTTCTGGAGTGTTGTGGAGGATAATGGACATCTGCTTCAGTTGTAGACTCAGAATCAGATTTGTCTATAGCGAAAGCTCTGCACAGGTGTGCATGACGATCGCAGGATGGCTGTTTAGATTTGCTGGATCCAGAGGGACTTAGGCTCTCTGGATCTGAAGAAGCAGCTCTAGCTAGAAGTGGCTGCTGATATGATTGGGTTGGAAGTTCATGAGTGGAAGATGCAGGCTGCAAAACTGAAATATCAGACAAGGTTGAAGCTGTAACCGTCTGACCTGACTGGGAATGTCTAATCTGACTATTTGATTGTGACCTGTACTCAGAGCTTGGGATAAATTCAGAAGAACTGTGAGGTGATGGATGAAGTTGGATATTACCCAATAAGGGAACAAACTCTGAAGAGCCGACATGGTCAAAGTCTTTCTTCGGTCCATCAAGGACAGTGATTAAAGGTGCAATATCTGCTAGGGATAGTGGATTTTTCCAGTCCCCCTGATTTGAAGTGGATGGCCCTGAATGAGAATCAACTGGTAAACTCGCTTCAGATCTGGTGCTGTCTGGCTCGCCTGCTTGAGGTGAAGACACAGTAATCTCCTCTGCAGAAGAGATGGTGTAGGTCTGAGCAGCATCAAACTGGGGAAAACTCAGGGTAGCAGTCTGACTATCAGGACTAGCCACCTGACTATCTCCGCCTAACTGAAAAACTGCCTTACTCTCATCCTCCACATCATTCTTGTTTTCCTTTGTCTTTTCTCCATCCTGCTCATCTGGCTGTTCTAGTACAGCCTCCATTAATTTTTCCTTGACTGCGACTGCTTCTTCTTCATCTTCTTCCTCCTCCTCCTCCTCATCCTCTTCCGACTCTTCAACAAAGCCAGATACTGCCGATTTCAAAATTGCAGTCTCGTAGGACAGCTGTTCAGCAACACTGTCATTTCTTTTCATCATCTTCCTCTCTTGGATTTTCTGCAATTCTGGTGTGAATCGCCCTGTTCCAGCCTCTTGGAGGCTTGCACTTCTACCTATCAAATACCTTCGTGACCCAGCTGATGATGAAGTTTCACTGTAACTAGCTGCTGAGCTGGACTGAGATATTGGGGCTGTTTGTGTTGCGGTGGACCCCTCTAAGCTGTTGCTGACAATAGTTTCCTCTGTTATTGCTCCTTGTTGGTTCTCCGATTTGATCAGTGATGTGATTGCATTGCGGAAGAGCTGCCAGTCTCCAAAACGCATGCTGATGACAGGCTGCAGCTCTGACAGGTCACACATGGTTAAGACCAGGCCTGATACATTGTTATCTCGAATGCTGGCTTTATATTCTTTGATATGACTGGGACTCAGGCCTTTCAGTCGAGAAAGCAAATTACAGATATCTTCCACTGAACACTTGGACAACAGGATAGATTTGGTGTAATTCTGAAATACAGATGACACAGAAAATGAAATTCTAATTCACAACCAATATATGTAAGACCATAATCATCATACTACAATGGAACTAGAGGATGAACATGTGTGCAAAACTCTGTGACTACTGACCAAAATTTATGCAACTTTGTTTATTGTCTCAATTTTTGATGACAACTTACGAGGACTTATCCACTTTGGACAAAATACAGTCTGTACTATGATTCATTCACCTTTTGTTTTAGTTGCAGAAAAAGATGCATTTCATTGAGTAGAATGGAAAAATTTTAGTATGACCATGTGGCCACTGTTCCATGAATGGCACTTTAGCTAGTTATTTTAATTAATTGATGCTAATGCTCTCAAAATTATTCAACGAATGGCCCTTTAGCTAGTTACTTTTAATTGATGATAATGTTCTCAAAATTATAAAAGTCTAGTAAACTAAAGCATTTAGATTCCATTTTCAGTGAATGTTACGACTAGAAAATATGCTCTTCATATACAAATTTATATTGTTACATGCTTAGCACTAACAGTTAGGTTGGTGAACATAACAGATTACAGAATACCTGATCTCCAACTTAACGTTGTCACTGTTCCCTAAACTGCAGTAATTGGTTTTGGCTACTTTTCACGAGAAGCAAAACACTGTTTTATCTTAGCACAACTGGTGTAGTTCGATGAATTCTTGCAATTTTGCTATTTGATTATTTTTCAGCTTTGGAGTTATGACCAAGATTATTCGATGCAGATTCAAATGTAGATAGCCTTCATTTTCCATAAAAAAAAAATTAAAAAAAAAAAAGATTGAGCAATCAAGCCAAATAGGGCTTTGTTTCCAAAATAAATTTTTGGGAAAGTCTGAGCTCTAGTGTTATGGTTATGTTTGGCTTGCTAGCCATAATAACCTTTTCATTAGTGAAGGCAGCAGTATAGTTTTTGGAAGTTGGCTACAAATTGGCCACTACAAAACATACAGCATTTCAGCTATATTTGTTATGGCCCAAATAGTCTCTATTGAAAAAAAAAAAAAATGCTGAGAACTAAGTTCTCTACTAAGAAAACAAAGATACATACAGTGAAGAACTCCTTTGGATGCTTCTGGCCAGGGGCCGCAGCTGCTGTCTCTGGTTTTGAGGCAGCTTGTTGTTGTGCCAGCATGGCCTTCTGGGCCTGAAGCAAGGAGGGCATCAAGTGAGAGCTGGCCATAGCTGGGGCATAAGGCAAAGCTGGCTGGGCACCGTACATCCCAAAGACCATAGGCTGGGTTTGGAGTGGAGATGGATAGCGACTGGGTGAGGATAGAAGGCTCTGTCTCTCATGAACAGAGTCCCGCATGAGATTCCCAGTGTGAGATGGTGGAGGGGGTGGGGGTGGAAAGACCCCACCGAGATTCGCCATTTCAGCTTGGTGACGCTCCAGGCTGTGCTGTGTTTCTATTTCAGGGAAAAAAAAAAGAAGAACAGTTACAATAATCCGCTCACTGCGAGATGGTGGAGGGAACGAGGGTAGAAAGACCCCACCGAGATTCGCCATTTCAGCTTGACATGTTTGAGATTGTGTTGTTTCTAATAAACAAAAATGAAGAAAAAAACAGAAAAGAAAAATTAAAACTGCCACTCACTCAATCTCCATGTGTCTGTTGGGGAGACAACACGGTATACAAATAAAGTTTCCACAGTCGATGACATTCCCACCGATACATGTACAGGTTATAATTCTCAATCAGGTTCAAACCTGGTAGTAAATTGAATGAGTTACTGTCACTGTACCATAACATTATTTTATTAACACAGTTATATTACAACTAAAAAACACAGGCATATTTCAACTTGCATACGCATTTGAGCTTTAATTTTTTTTTTTAAATTTCAGTTCAATTATGTACACTTCATTTAGTAGAAATACAATTAGTGTACACTTTATTTAACTAAAATATAACTGTGTTAATAAAAAATATGACGATAAAATAACTTTTGGTCTAATCTGTATCTTAAAATTGTTAAACATTTATATGTATAAATTCTATATGTACACAAACTAGAAAGACTACCATCATGCAACTGCCTTTAGGCCAATGAGGATGAAAGCAACAGAAAAGATATGACATCAGCTTAACAAAGTTATCCTTTGTCAATACCTGTCTGAGGAAACTTCCGAGGATAAGATGGCCGAATAGGATTTGAAACGAGGACCTCTGGGAAAGGACAAAGCAGAGAAACATCTCCAGTGAAACAGGAGTGCTGCAGATGGCGATGGCTGGGTCACACACACTAAGGAAGCCCAGAAGAGCACCACAAGCAAGTCACTGCTCTGGAAACCACAGGCACACAGGAAAAGGGGTAGGCCATGAACATCATGGAGAAGAGGCATGGAGGAGGATATGAAGACAGGTGGCTACACATGGAAGGATTTGTCAAGAATCGCCCAGGATGGAGACAAGTGGAAGGCTGTCATTCGTGGCCTATACCCTGATGAGGGTGAGGGGCAATGATAATGATGATGATTAATAAAGTTATAGGCCCTACTTTTCAACTTCAGTCACAAACACCTACCTCTAATCAGTTTCCTAAGATAAGGATCCAGATTAATTGTGCATGGTAGAAATTTCTTCAAGTCAGCCACATTCAAGAGTGGGAAGTTCCCAGATTTGGATGTCAGGCTGGCTTCCAGTTTCCTTACATTGCGATCAATTTCCAATAGAGGATCTTGTTCTCTTGTAGAGGGGATACGTGCCATGATGCTGAAACATTGAACAGAAGGGATAAAGTACCTGTAGGAATAATGTCTAGCATCACAGCGTGGGTCAGGGATGGAACCAGGGAGGAAAAAAAAATCTGAAACTTTTTCTGGTGGTCAGAATAAAGGAGGGGGGAGGAGAACATTGGTGTAGAGGCAAGGTGCTCGCTTTTCATGCTGAAGGTACCGGGTTCGATCATCAGTTGGTGCAGGCATGTTGGAATTTTTCGGGGGGGAAAATTCCTGCCCCTGATCCTATGGTAGGTAGAATCAAGCACCTAGTCTTCTCAGATAAAGATGAAAAACTTGGAGGGCCTGTATGCAGGTTGTGATGACATTAAAGATACCTTGATCTGACTTATGATACCAAACTGACAGCTGCGATTTTCATGAGAACGAAGCATGATAACTAGCCATGCCCCCCCGCCCCCCCCGCCCCCCCTCCCAGGCCCTAAACAAATGGTTTCATCCAGATTGGCACATACTAATGAACCAACATGGGCATTTGGGGCAAAGGTCATTTCAGACAACTCTAGATGATGGTCAGCTTGTGAGAAAATGAGATAATATTGCAAATTTTTTTAGCAACAATTCGTATGTTCATATTAACCTTTTGATAGTGTGGAGAGAGCCTTTGAAAGCTTAGTCTTTGTGATTCCGACCAGTAGTTCACTGGTTAACATATCCTTGTAATAATCCCTTTGATTTAGAAGAGATACAGTGAGCAATAAGACGGTAGTTGCGTCTCAAAGAGAACAGTGATCTGATATGCAAAAATATGGCTTCTGCGTTGCATGGTCAGTTTGACCTTGCCGTATCTATACACCCGTGCAGAGTGAACACGTGGGAAGTCGATGCCATATTTTGACGCCTCGCACAGCATGACGGTTAATATGAAAACCTAAACACAGAAGAGCATCCCGCAGGAGGACCACCAAAAATGGACTTTATGTATTTCATAGGCTAAATCGAGCCATTTCAAGCATTCTTATTCTAAGTTCGAAATTCAAAACAAATTAAAACAGGTTTTCCCCTGACCAAAAATTATGGGACATTGTTGCAACAGGTTCCATGCCTGATGGGTGTCACTGCCTGTGATGCCTGAAACCTCAAATGTTTCTATCAATCTCTGAAACTCCTGAAACTTGGCTTGCATAAAATAACATGAGCCATGCAGAATACAAATACTAGTGCACAGTGCTCTGTTACTAATTTTTGTTACCTTTATTCTATACGGCCATTTAATATGAAATCCTTTGGCAGTTCTTATTCCAGATACTCTTATGGTTTTAACCCTCACAAACAAGTTTAGATTCAAGTCAGATCATTATATTTGTTATAGAGAAGGCAAGAATTTCAATTCCTTCAACAATTTTTCAGTGTTTATGTGCAGAAATCAGTATTATTATAACAGCTTTTACACAACTCAATTTGCCCTTACCGTTTGTACATGGAATAAAGAGAAGCAGAATTTTCCACAAAATCTGCTTCTTCGAAGTAGTAAATAATCCAGGACAATCGATAAGGCCACTGCTCTGTCAGGTTAATCCATGCAGCAAGGCGGTGCCATTTGAAGTCAATATTGTAGGCCCTTAGCAAGCGAGCTGTAAAATGGACATAATGAAGAATAAAACGGTTTGTAAAAATACAACTTTCTTTTTTTGATGAAAAACAAAATTACATATATGTACATAAATCTCAGCAGTAATTTTGCAACATAATGTGGTGTTATCTAATCTGAAACTTGACTACAAAACAAAGCTGAGTGGCCTACATTCATTCATTCTTTCAAATTCTTTATTTTAATCATTAATGCTTTCCATTTTTAACCCAAAGAAAATCCCGGTGACTGAAAGCTGGCTTCTTTTTTTAGATTTGATTGGATAATTATTACTTGTCACCTCAGTTTGGGATCTGCAGACACTACATCATTACTAAGCCATTTTGCATCTTAATTTCAAAGTGCACTTTGCTTCTCTCTTGTTCCAAACAGGGCAGGTGCATGACCAAGGACCACTATATTTACTAAACTGGGTCGACATATTACGGTTCACTCATTACCACCCCAATGTGGCCAATACAAAGGAATTTTCAGTTTTGAGAATTAGGAGGTCATTGTTAATAAGTGGCACTAACATGGTCTTATATTTGAAAGACAAACAGGTTATGCCGATGGCGCACTGAGTTTTGCATCTGCTTTGACTTGGTGTGCAAGGTCTCTCTTCCTGCCCACTGACTCAAGACAGTTTTGACATGCTGAGTGAGACAGACTTGTTTTGGTCTCACCAGTGCGCAAAATCCCATTCAACTCCACAGTCTATATCTCACACTAAAACTAGGGCACAACAGACTTGACTCAGTGCATCACATACATGTACCAGCCTTAAAGCCCTTATATCAAGTGATAGATACTGTGCTAAGCCACACATCCTTAGCTGCAATGCTATTTACAACAAAAAAAATATAAATGGCCACACAACTTTAATTTCTCACTGAAGTGTTACCTGTAACAGCCACAATATTCATGAGTCTCCTCATACTGCGTGGGTTAATGTCACTGAAGTAATCATTCTTGGCAAGGGTTGAGGACAGATCAAATGAACTTGCATAAATCATGCCAGGAAGAGATCCCGACAGGCTCCCTCCAACCATGTGCGATGATCCCATTTGACGTGAAGCTTTACGTGCCCCAGCTCTGGTGTCGCTGCTGACACTTGTAATCACTGACTCTTGCTGGATAAAGTGGTTACAACATTCATTTTGTTAGGAAAGCACATGAACAGAGTAAATCTCTATTTGTTTTCAGTTTGATCATTCTGTTCAATTGACTTTAACTCATAGAAAATATGTCAGAACACCAATGTTAACATTCAGCCAATAAAAACCCTTTAAGACTGCCTTATTGTACTAATCTGAAGAGACTGCAAAGCTACTACAAATGCTAGGCTCAAAATTTCCTTTCATAAAATAAAAGAGATCAAAATGCAGGGCTATTGCAAAAGAAATGTTGTTGTTGTTGTTGTCTCCCTTAACCCCTTGCGGTGTCGTCGGGGCGCCGCCTTGATGAACTGTACACCTCCTTCCTCCATTTCTCTCTGTCGTGGGTGAGGGCCTGGGTCTCTGCAAAGGGCTTGCCTGTCCATTCTGAGATGTTATCCGCCCATTTTTTCTTCTGTCTGCCTCTCTTTCTGCTTCCCCTAACGGTTCCTTGTAGGATGGTCTTTGATAGGCCATTGGATCTTGTTGTGTGGCCATACCATTTCATCTTTCGTTTCTTGGCTATGGTGAGTAGATCGTCGTGGGGGCCAATATGTTGTTGGATGATCTGCCGGACTCGTTCGTTGGTAATATGGTCCAGGTATCCAATGCCGAGGATGTTTCTATAGCATTTCATCTCAATTGCTTGAATCTTTCTTTGCAACTCTGCAGTGAGGGTCCATGTTTCACATGCATACAAAAAGATAGACAGTACCAGTGCATGCATGAGTCGGATCTTGTACTTCATGGTGATGTTTTTATCCCTCCATATTGGTCGCAGTTTTGCCGTGCGGTCATGGTTTGTGCAGATCTTGCGAGGACCTCCGCGCGCGATCCGTTGTCCGAGATGATAGCCCCTAAATACTTGAATTGATTGACCATTTCAAGTTTAGTTCCTTGAACCGAGATGTTGTGCGTGAAGGTGCCATACTCATTTGTAATCATTTTCGTTTTTTCAGCGCTGATCTCCATTCTGTACCTTGTTGAGGTGTTGTCAAGGTAATTGACTAGTCTTGTAAGTTCTTCTTCATTCCCAGCTAGCCCATCTATGTCGTCTGCAAATCGGAGATTTGTGATGGTTCTACCTCCGATGCTAACTGTGCCTTCATGATCTTCCAATGCATCCATCATTATTCTCTCTAAGAACACGTTAAAAAGGAAGGGGGAGAGGAGGCAGCCTTGGCGAACTCCAACAGTAGTGTGGAACCATTCCCCCATCACGCAAAAGAAATAAATAGTTAAAAAAATGGATTGAACCAAAACTATATAAGATATAGATACTCACAATACACAGTGCTGAAGAGAAACTACTGAAGTTTTATTGCTGACATTTGGCTGTGCCCAGCATTTGTTGTTTCACTCATTGAACAAATTGTGTAACTGACCACACTGTTGGCATACTGTCAAACACATGATGTTGCTTATGTTATCACGACTAAAACTTCAACAGTTTGTCTACACTCTAAGACAATGCCTGGTGGGTTTCTATATCTTATATATTTCTGCCTTAATACCCTTTTGAAGTGTCTGTTTCTTTTGTAGTAACCATTTAATTACCACTTGATTTCTCTTAAAAACAAAGACTTGCTGTGAAGACCATCATAATCATTCCACTAACCCTTTGCGCTTTGGCTGGTGATGTGTCCCCTGCATCTAGATTGGGTGGAGGTTCAACCTGCTGAATCCTCATACCTTGAGATTGTAAGTAGAAAGGAAGGTGGACAACATTCCTCAAGTAATCAAACCCATTCACATTGGTATCCCCAAAGGAAGTTCGTAGGTTCTGTTCAATGCCTGAGGAGAAAAAAATGACAAAAATGTGTGACATTATCACATCATACACAGTCTGAGATGCACTAAATGTAAAAAAAGAAGAAATAAAAACTATGGCACATAGAAAGGTCTTAACTGTTTTATCACAGTAAATAAAATTAATAGCATGGAAAGCAATTATTCTGAATTCCCTTAAATACACAGCTCAATGTAAAGAACCTCAAAAACACTGAACTCCATGTGAACCTTGTGGCTTATCAGTATAAGTCTCCATACGTGGTTACACACACACCCATATAAAAATATCTCAACAGTGTGTATGCTCTCTTACAGGCCAAACCGCAGGGTTAGCGAAAACCAAGGAATTCTACGAATCCGCACCTAACAAAGATACAATTAAATAATGGAACTGTAGCTTTTATAGTTTTCACTCACACTCACCTTTAATGATAATGTGAGGATCCACAGCCAGGATGGTGATGAATGGAGCTCCATCATCAGAAAAGAGGGACTTGACTGTGTCCAGCACTTGCAAAACCTACAAGTTACAATAAAAGGTTTATTTAATAAAGAAATGAGTCATCACCTAAAATCATTTTAAATGAACATCCTATGCTTGCCAGATTTGCCAGTTTCTTTCTTTTCTGTTTTTTTATTTCTGTATACAATTGCACTAATATCTGATGTAAACAAGTGTTTGGTCATGCTTACCAATTTATGTAACGACCATATCTGTGAAAAATTCTAAAGGGTAAGGCATCTTGATAGCCAGACTTTTCAGTGTTCAAGCTACATTTTGGCAGAAAGTAAGAGTTTTCATGACCAAAAAAAACATGGAAGGTATTAAAAGTGTTAGTTCATTTAGAAAAATCTTGTTTTCCATTACTAAGTTTAGAATGACTTAAAAACAAAAATTTCCACAATAATGATAATCAGACAATGAAGCTGCTGTGCATTCTCCAACTTCAGATAACAAAACAAATTTTCAAATAGCAATTTCCAAAACTCCTTGAGCGGTGAAAATGTGTATTGAAATATCATCACATAGGCCCTACATTGGTTGAAAGATATTTTACCTTATCTTGTTCACAACTATCCAGTCCATCCACAATCACTACTAATCGAGTCTGGTCTTGGGTAAAGCTGTCCATACAATTCACCATTTTGCTCATCAGATCCACCTATGTGATAACAACCGGTTAAAAACCCTTGATGACGCCTTAATCACCACAAATGAAGCTCTGGGTTCATGACCAGTTAACAAGGATGGAACCAGCCCATGAAATTAACCCCCTAAACACTTACTGATTTCTCAGATATGTATATGATGTTTTGCTGGGGTTATATATAAAACTGTTTTCATAAATTTTTGCCCAATGACAGTTGCACACAAAAAAAAAAAAATATCCAGTTTAACAAGAGCAGATTCCAGCCCTAAATTAAAATTTTGCAATGATTAAAAAGGATGCACAATATTTCAACTGCAGGCACAGCCATCACAGAACTACTTGAAACAAAAGATTTCCATTCTAAAGACTGCATAATTATATGAAACAAAGAAGAAATCTCTTTACATTTTCAATATCTGGCAGTAAAAGTTCACTGTCTTGCAGTAAAAATATACAGCACCATGTATGTACCTCTCTTTTTAGATGCTGCATGAAGCCATCCATTTTGAGGTCATCTATATGCTCTGCTGCTCTGGCCACCCTCTTCCTCTGTGAGAATATTAGGGCCATGAAGGTCTGTCCCCAGGTATACATGTTTGCTACAATAGCCAGGCCTACAACAGCCGCTGTAGCTATCAGAACCCCATCCATGGCAACACTCTCCTTCAGGCCATAGCCAATGGCCAGTCCTATGCCCATTTGAATGAAGGCAATGAGCAGGAGGACGATGAGAAAGTATGGAATGCAGCAGATGGATTTGAAATGACTCCGGGTCTCTGCAAATAACATGGGAAAAAAACAAAAAAAAACCCAGTCAAATGCTAATACTTTGAAAATCTGAAAGAAAAACAATCCACTTACACTATAATACTGTTTCAATAAGGAAGCCAGCCAAATGACAAAAAGCAGTTATTTGTCTATAGTAACCAGAAAAAAAAATCAAAAAAAGAAATATGTTGAATTTGAAACCATGTTTTTTCTTAATTTTGCATTTCTCCCAACAGAGAAATAACAGTGGAAAAAAACAACAAAACATTCAAAATTATGTGAAACAATTATGTGAAACAATGTGTATATTCATATGGCTCTTCAGTGCAGGAATATGAACCACTGGTGTAGTGTATCATACCCTTTTATTTCAACCATTTTCCAAGGGAATATTTTGCCAGTTGAACTTAGTATGAGAATACTTGATTTTTCTAAATGAACTGACACTTTTACTGCCTCCCTTTTTTTTGCTTTCAAAAACTCTGACTGACTTACTGCCAAAATGTGGCTTGAACACTCTGAAAAGTCTGGCTATCAGCATGCCGTACTCTTTTTCCACTGCATCACAAAGAGTTCCAATCATTGCTGCCAGCGACTTTTCCCCTCCAACACTAGTCAGGCGTGTGCAATCCGAAAATAAAAACCTGGGCAGACAAAGAGGAGGAACATGATTTGTTAAGATAAGATAAGATACGACAATAATCACTTTATTATCCCATAAGGGAAATTCTCTTTCACAGAGTGTTTAACAGCACACACGTGGTATACATATCTTACATATCATTATATAAACAAACTCAATAACTCAATAACAGGCATACATGAAGTGACATGGTAAAGAACCTCAGTGAAATGTGGCACACATCTAGTTAAAATGACTTGCAAAGGCGAACTGCGGAAGGCAAAAACGATCTTCTGTATCTTTCCCTGTTTGTTTTCATGTGTATTATTCTGTTGCTCTTGGATGATCTAGAAATTTGATGAAACAGGGGATCATGGCTGTAATTTAAGATGAACATGAATTTCTTCACACTAGCATTTGAGTATAGATGGTTATGACCGATAAGAAAGAATTCCGACACTTTTATATTAAATACTGGAAAACAACAACAACAACAAAAAATCTTTAGGGGGGGAGGAAAGGTGGGGATAAATTATCAAAATATTGTACAATGGAAAAATAAAAAGGCCAGAATTATATTTCACGGCATTCCTTTGTTATATATGGGTGAAAAAAAAAAGTAGATACACCAGTAGTGAATTTTCATTCACCCTACAACAGCCACTTTTGATGTACAGAGTCAAAGAAAGGAGAAAGGGAAAGAAAAAAAAAGAAATGCAGAAAGAGCGAAAGGAAAGACTGAGGAACAAAACCCAACAAATAGTCCTCAACGGACAAAAAGGTCTTATCTATTGAAACAGATATACCAAAACAGAACAAATTATATCCGTGCCACTTCGTAACATTACAGTGAAACTTCACAGCGACATGCTGGAATGGAAATAAAATGTCGTCTCTCACAACAACTGTGATTTAGTCATACTTTTATATCGTCACTGCTCTACGATAATATAATGGCGTATGTCAGACTTATGCCAAAAGGCAACTGACGGTTCATTGCATTCTTGAGCATGAGGGCTATCAGATAATATTATAGAAAAAGAAATACAGCAACAGGAAAATGTAATAATGCAATAAAGTCATAATGGCATATATTATGTCACCAAATCCACAGGAAAAGAAACAATTTTTTCTTATTATCTCAAAAGTGTCAAAAATGACTTATGTCATTAGTGTAGAGTGCATGTCAATACACATGCACCCACTCTCCTTACCAATAACCGTCTTGTGATTTAATGCTACTATAATGTCACCACTCCTGTACTGTCCGACTACTTGTGTTTCTAAATATGACTACAGTGTCAAATCACAAACCTGACTGAGAATGTTCCTCCTGACTGTCTGTCTGCTACTTGCCTCTGTTTTGGTATACAAAACAGCATTTGTAGAAATAGCACCAACAGTTTCTGTTTCCTACCCAAGGCAAAACTGATTCTGTTTGCAGCTGAGAAATCATACTTGGCCGTGATGAAGATAACGATGCCTGGAAAAATCCCAGTACCAAAAAAAAAAAGATGAAAGATTTAATCTTCGAAGCTCTGCTAAATCTTGGGGCATTTTGTTTTTCTTATCCTGCTATAAAGGAAGTAAAGCCTCCAATGTAATCATGACAGGCTTTTTAACTGCCGAGCCTTAAATTCTACAAAGTATCATAGTACGCATAGAAAGGCCTAAAGGTGAACATGGCCATATTTTAAACGGTCTTGAAGTTCGTAATACTTTAATACATTCGTTGACTTTGAGCCACAGCTGAGTTCAACAGAGTGAAAGTGTTGCGACATTTTGAGCCGAAAAAAACCCAAAACCCACAATAAAATTTATGACAGGCAATTTCGTTCTACGTCTCAATTTACACATTGGTGACTGAAACTCAACTTTAAAAATCACATCTGTTTGTTCCCCGAGCCGGCAGGCCAATTGGTTACAGTAATACAAACAAACTAATATGAATTAAGCTTCTGATGAACAGCCATGAAAATATGTCAAAGTCAACGAAATTGGAAGAGGTGATATTGAAATACACTCTTGTCAATAGAAATCTTCCTGTTCCGGTTAACAGTATTGTAATGACTACACTAATATGAGAGGCTATGCCATAGACGCAGTAATGCATGTATGTTGCTGCCACTCAAGTTGAGAAAGTCAGGTAGAATAATGGTTGAGGCTCAAATTATCAATTTTGTTTATTTTTGCCAATTTAGTTCACTATGTCTGCCACCATATTTGTTACAAGAGATGGGTCAATTTTTCGTCCTAACATTCTTTTGCTAAATTTTCTCAACCAGGGCAGCTGTAACACATTATTGATTCTGTGCCATCACCTACATACAGATCATATAGAAGTGAACACAGATCTGTTGAAGTTGGGCCTAAAATATAACTTTACAGGCTCTTGGTGCACTAGCACATCCGCCAACCACGTTATCAGGGATAACGGGCAAAATTCAGGGCTCTACGTGAAACTTTGGGAATCAATAGTGAACATAATTACTCACACACAATGCCCTGCATATTAATCAAATGTGTGGAATGCCACTTTGTACATAAATTACATAGTTTTTCTCCCAAGAGATGAAAACAAACAAAGAGTGTTTCTTTAGCTGGAATTTCTTTTTTTGCGTTTGTTTTCTTTCGCTCACTAAACCAGCACTATAAAATTAGTGTGGTGTCAAGAATTCAGGATAGCTCATATGGTTTTCGGTAATTCAAGGAGCAGATCTAAAATCCGGGATAATCCGCACTAGCCCACAGTTTCAAAAGTTTCTCTCTTGCACTCACCAATCAGACCCCACTGGACAGGAAGCAGACCCAAACCAATGGCTAACCCAATCTCCCAACCAAAGGCCAAACCCAAAGCCTCTCCTACTACACTGTTAAGCAAGAGGAACAGGAATGCTATCAACCAGGACCAAGTCAACTCTGCTTGACTATTTTGCTGGGTGAATGAATTCATCTCCACTGAGGATATGAAAGAAAGTGAGAAAAATTGCATTGCAGAATATATCAAAATCACAAAACAAAGAATATTTCAAGGAAATGAGGTAGTGAGCCTGAGTACTAAATATTGGATTGTCTGAGACTTGGGTTTGTGAAATAATTAAATATATTTCCTCACCGCTCCCTAAAACTGTAGTAATCCGTTTTGGCTATGTTTACAGGATAGTCCAAAGTTTAGTTACAATGACTCTTTGACAGTTTGCTATTTGGTTATTTTTCGGATTAGGAGCATATAACCAAGATCATGCGATGGAGCCTTGAATGTTGCTGAACATACATAAAAATTTATTTTTCTAATTTTTTGAGTTAATGCAATCTTAGGGAATGGTGACCATATGTTAACTCTAAAAATGTCCAACTCAAAGCCATTTGCCATTCCAAGACAACTGATACAATGATCTTAATTTCCAAGTCCAAAAGAATCAGTCACAATTCATTTGTACACTGAGAAGTGTATCCACTATGCCTTTTTTTTTATCTTATTAAACAATGTGAACATATGAATGCAAACCTCTCAGTTTGTCCAGTAGAAAAGATTTCCCACTCCCCCACTTGGCATACAGTCCCATGGTTATTGGTGTAATCAGGCATGGTTCACTCAGGATATCAGCCAGTGCAGAGCTATAGATCTCATATCCCAGCAGGTTTTCTGCATCTGTGGCATTCAGGTTACCTGCGGGATTGCATGAAATAATGGGTTTGAGAAACATAAAATATTATAAAAAAACAACAGAAAATCTGCGGGGTCGCAACATGGCTTGAAGCGATGTCAAAATATGGCAAAAAGAAAAAGTTGTATGTAGCAAAGCCTTGCATAAGAAATAATACAGAAATAAAACAATCAAATGCAAAGAAAAAGGAAAGACAAATTAAGCTTTCGGTATATTTAACTTTGACATGAAAAAAAAAGTCACAAGATAGTGTGTGCCATGTATGCCATATTTTACTAAGGTTTATGTAATATGCCTGCTATTGAGTTATGATATGTTTACGTAATCATGCGCAAGATGTATGTACCATGTATGTGCTCTTAAAGGCTCTGTGACAAAGAATTTCCCTCATGAGAATAACAAAGTACTTCTTATCTTATCTTTATCTTAAAATCCACCAGGGCTGTTTTAAGCCAGCTCTTAATGTCAATTCTTAACATCTGTTTCGCCACCAATAAGAAAAGTGATAAAAACTCCACAGTTTTTATTTAAAGGTTTTAAAAGGTCACTTTACAAATATAAATTCAAGAAATCCCTATGCACAAATGTAAGTACAGACTAATTTCCTTACCATGTCCATATATCTGTGGAAGAATGCCTCTCTGATGATAGGTGTCCATGCTATAAGGTGATTCTCCCGCTTTGTTCAATCGATACAAAAGTCGACTATGTCTTGGATTTCTCAGCAAAAGTTCTGTTATTCTTTTGCTTCTGGCTCGAATTGCAATATGCAGGGCCGTGTCACCTCTCTGAAATATAAATATTTCCATGACAATAGTCTCACAAAAAGGAAACACGCCAACCAACATTTTCACGTTTTGTACGTGTCTCTGTAGCTTGCCTAATGTAAACTAAACTGATTTCTTCATTTCCATATCATAGACATGGCACTGACAAAAAATTCACATAGAACAATCTTAATGACTGGGGCAAGTTTTGCCAATTATGCTATGAATGACATTCAAAGTGATTCATATGAATGGCATAAATTAAAAAATATTTCTTTAATCTCATTGTTTTCTTTTTGAGTCTTTCTCCCTATGTCAAAATACTGAAAGAAATCTCATTCCATCTCATTACAGACCTTCCCAAAGTTCAATTAAGACGTTAATGTGAGTGAAATATGTAATCTTAACTATGATACACATTCTGAGCACTGGAATGACTCTCTTACATTAACTTACACCGTCAGAAATAACTAAAAACACCAAATACAAACTTACTTTATCACTGGCTGAAACCCTGGCCCCTTTCTCCAGCAATAAACGAACACATTCTTCATTTCTCATTCGCACTGCCCTTAATAAAGGTGTATCATCATCCTGGAAAGATGAACGTTTGTCAACATGTCAGTGAACCTCAGATACACTCATTTCAAATGCTGAAAATTGCATTCTTAGTAACAAGACATAATCATTATAATTTATTAAAATTATTATACAATTGTTTACGATTCCAAGCAGAAAATTTTCTACTGTGTTCTAAAAAGCTGAAATTAATGAGCAATGAAACTATTATAAGTTAAGGGCAAAAAAGATGAATTTAATTTTTTAAAAAAAGAAGAAAAAAAAAGAAATACATGAACGTACAGTAAGAAGATGTTTTTCGTTTCAAAATCAAGATTTCTTAGCGCCCATCTATAATGAGCTGGTACTCTGTTCATCAATAATTCCTAATCTAGTAACAAAATCAGGACAAATTTCTGTGTCCATTGATCATCCTGGAGCACACAGTGCTCTCTCACCTTAGTGCTGAGCTCCAGATCTGGGTTGCTTTGCAATAAAAGCCTGACTATTTCTGTGTAGCCTTTCTCCACAGCACAATACAATGCAGATTTACCATCCTGAAATCAGTGGAAGAATATGTTACACAAAATGGTTACATAATTTTGTCATGATGTTAGGTTCCTATATTCACTTGAACTACAAAACACATCAATGCTAACAGTGTCCCATAAATGCTTTGCTTCATTTACATGTAAAAAGACAAATGGCAGCTTTGCTAAAGTCCTTGATAACTACAAACTTAATGCGTACAGAATTTATTTTGCATGGCTCACAATGCAGGAAACATATATTGCATGTCCTTAAGTAATACATCTTAAATTTGATAAATATTCAGTGTTCATTATTTGTTATTAAAATCAGATATATCAATGGTTTCTATATCACCCATGTCACATTACATTTTTGGTGGCATAAAGCAATGAATCAACTACTAAAATTACTAAAATTCTCCTTTTTTTCTTGTATTTTCTATGTAAAAATTGCTACCCACCTGTCCAGGCACATCAACATCCACATACTTCTTCAGCAAGGATCTCACAATGTCCACATGACCACCTTTCACAGCATGAATCAGTATGGTGTCGCCATTCTGAAAGTTTACAAGGAATAAAATCATTGAGTCTTCAATGTTGATGCCATAATGTAATTCAAATTCTCCTTTTGTCTTATTAGGAATAAGAACTACGTCACCATTGTTCCCTATGACTGTGGTGACTACAGAAATTAGAAAAATTGATTTTCATACTAATTCAACCACATTCAAAGCCACATCGAATGATTTTTGGTTTTAGACTCTTAAGCTGAAAAACAACTGAATTGCGAACTCTCAAAAATTCCTTGTAACTGGACCAGTTGTGCTGAAATAAAAGTTTTTTGCTTCTGCAGACAAGTAGCCAAAACTGATTACTACAGTTGCAGGGAACAGTTACGATTTGTGCTCTATATTTCCTCATATTATTTCTCCTCTTCTGTGCTTAAAAGGAAAAATTCTGAAAACCGCCGGACATTACTCAATTAAGCATCTCATCAATATAGCCCAACATATACACACAGAAAGGTTTAAACAAGTGTATGTTTACATACTATGGAGTTACATAGAGCAAGCCACAGAAATAGTGAAACCACAACACTCAGCCGGGCACCCCTGTATGTCTAGAAGATCTTGTTGAAATAACAGAAATAATAACTAGGTAATGTCACTGTAACCAGTCCAACTTGGTCCAGGACTGTATTTGAGGAAGCTTTAAATTCTATTTAACATCATGTGTCTTTGATGCTTCTGCTGTAAAGAGATGCAATAATGTTAAGCTTACCTTATCGGTCAGATTTACATAGGCACCCTTGGACAAAAGATCGTTGACAATTTCAAAGTAGCCTTCCCTTGCTGCAATAGCCAATGAGGTCAGCCCATCCTACACAAAAGGATCAAATTTCATATCAAATAATAAAAATGACAGTGAATGCACCTAACTGAACCTTTATAAAAGGAGGTCAATCAAATTCTGGTCATTTACCCTGTATCTCCATCTGTAGCTCTATATCAAGGGGTGATAGAAAACCAAAAGAAATGATTGGACAAGCTGAACAAGTCTTATGTTACCATCCTCATCTCAATACAGATTCCAGCTCTGGATTTTAGTTCCAGGGCAAAAAGCTGTAACAGACTCACAAACACACAATTTCATAAGTATACAGATGAAGTGACACATTGCATGATGTATACCTAACAAAGTGTCCAGAGCGTACAGTTTATACTTGGATATATGTTAGATCAGAGGTGAGTGTGTGCATCAATAACAATGTAAATACAGCTATTACCTTGTTACAGTGTATACCTAACAAGCCCTTTAAAGTGTACAGTTTTATTCTTAGATATATGTTAGATCAGTGATGAGTGTGTGCATTAGTATCCGTGTAACAAAAAGCTTTTACCTTGTTATATCCTAACAAACCCTCCAGAGTGTACAGTTTATTCTTAGATATATGTTAGATCAGAGATCAAAATGTGTGCATCTGTAACAATATAAATTGAACTATTACTGTGCTATTATGTATGCCTGATGGACCCTCCAAAGTGTACAGTTTATCCTTAGATTCTGTTAGATCACAGATAAGTGTATGCATCTGTAACAATGTAAATAATGCTATTACCTTATCAGTTGCATTGACATTTGGGTCTTGGGTGAGCACTGATCTTACTACATCAAAATGGCCTCCTTTTGTAGCAACAAGCAAAGGTGTCCATGAATTCTGGAGAGAGAGAGAGAGAGAAATTAAAAAAGGAATAAAAACAGCCATTTGCAACTATTACAAATTTCTTCATCAAACTGAAGTCGCATATCGTCAGTTGTATAAGATAAATGTGTGGCGCTCCATGACAACCCATCGGATGACACACAGGCTGCTTTTGAGACACAGGCCTGCAAGGTAATTTTTCTCCGTTTCTCCGGTTACTACACCTGACACTTTAAACTTCAAAAACTATTTGAGATATTGACTTCAAATAAAAAGCAAAATACACAGAAAATGGCCCTCTTTCATAATAGTTGTATATCTCAAAATGTGAAATTTGACCCATGTTTTTCCTAGAGCACCACACAAATGTCTACATCACGCAGTTTAAAATTATAACTGCTAATTTCACTTGCCTAGAGCAAATTCAGTTTTCAAGAAAAATCATTCCGTGTCCTCCATATATAATGTAATTTAGATGTACCCATCATAATCTGCAATCAGAATTACCTGACATGTGAATGTAAAAGTGTTGTTTTTTTTCCCATTTTTTTCTTAACCTCCAAAACCCCTCATTTTCCATTTATCTTGTACAACTGATGATAAATTGAATGCATGCTTACAGCTTACAACTGCTTACAGCAGCTGACTTTTTATGACAATCACACTCCATAATATAAAATGCGACAGCTTTTCTGCATGTTCCTTCTCAAATCAATTTGAAATAGTGCTTAAACTTGTCATGACACACGAGTCCATTTAACTTCTGTCCATTGTTACTATACTCAATTTGGGCTGCACTTCAACTGAGACACGCAGTTTCTTAAAGTCTTTCAATATCAATTTATTTAAGTAAATGACACTAGCTACCTCAATACAACAAAATCATTTCCGATCTCCTGAAAGTGAAAACAATGGAATGTTTTGGAGTTACGAATCTCAGGTATGTCCAGCTGTTTTTAATTTGTTACTAAAAAAAGAAATAGTCTCTTGATCGCTTACTCACCATCCCAGATGCATCCACATTTGCATTTTCCCCTATAAGTGCATCCACGATTTCTAGATAGCCTTTTCTGCAAGCCCAGATTAGTGGTGTTGTTCCATACTAGTTGGATAAATGAAACCATAGAACAGAACGCTGTAATATTCATCCTAGTTATGTAAAACAGTGACTCTGAAAATAATCTGCAGAAAACTAGCATTTGGTTTACTCCTCAATATGACTCTAACAATTGCTGGAAGTCATTCAATGTAAACATCAAAAACAGATGAGTCTCCAATGCTTTAGAAATATTTTTTTTTATGTTCTACTATGACATTTGTTTTTATTTCTATGTTCATGAGTTACACACCCCAAAATGCCAGCCATGTTGTTTCAGTCTATCATAGAGCTGGAACATTCTGAAAACATAAGATGCTTATGTGAATTACCACTTTTGCCACCAAACCATATGATGTGATGTGCAACATCAAGCTTTGATCCTCCATACACTGACGGACATGCTGCACTCCGAAAATCCAAGCCTGGACTCACAACCAAGTACTCGTATCGGTTTTACGTTCCACATATTCTTTTCATTAATGTTCAATTATTTTATTGGCTCAATTTTCCACCATGCCACAATTTGTTTTTTTTTTCCCTTGATATACCAAAAAGCTCAATTTGTCTTCCCCTTTCCTTTGCGTTTTACTGCACTGTTTCTTTATTATTTCTTACGCGACGCTTTGCTACACTCAAAATTTTCTTTTTGCCATATTTTGTCTTTGCTTCAAGCCTTTCTGCGACCCAAAAGATTTTCTGTGTTTTTTTGTACTATTTTGTGGACATCAGGCTCGTATCACTTGTTACAAAGCTATATTTATTAAGAACTCCCACTTACCTTGTCTGGAGAGTTAACCTTGGCACCTTTATCAATGAGTAGCTTGACTATATCTGTGTGACCTCTCCCTGCAGCCCAGGCCAAACATGACATGTTGTGCTATAAAATATAAATAATGAAACAAAGCACAACAAATAATGAATTTAAAAGTCAAAGCTCTTAACTTACATATCGAGGGGTGCCTGCGCAAAAATATTTCGATTTTTTGTTTTTTGCTTATAAAATTCTATTTCGCCTTAGTTAGTAATACATTTTGACATGATGGGAATTCCATTTTTGAATTAAATGACCCAATTAATATTACTGATAAGGATTTAAAGGTCGTAACAGACATTTGATACTACATGTCAAACTTTCAAATCGCTGTCCTGTAAAATTTACAAAAATGTCGATATGGTCTTTGTGCAGGCACCCCTCGATATAACTGTCATAAATACACAAATCTTTCCCATTCCATTGTACGGGAGGGGGAGGAAAGAAAGGCATTTTTGTCAACCAGGGTATGCAGTCCACGAGTTATAATAACAGTGTATTTTGAAAGAGTAGATCTGTCATTAGTATCATTGAATTTGTGATGATAGAATACACGAAATGAAAGTCCATTTCCCCCCTGGGTATCATGAAATAAATACAACTACTTAATTCCGTTTTCCAAATTGCTGGCAGTGATTTTTCTCAAAGATTCTTCATAAAAGATAATGACATAATGCACATCAATTTATTTTCTCCTTTATACCAAGAAAACCTCTACATGCTGATAACAAAATAGACAAGACTACACAGCCATGCTTAAGACTCAGAGTGAACTTGAAAAGAATGTGAGAAAAAGGATTTGAAAGACAGAACTAAGGACAAACAGAAATCTATTGTGAGCCTCCCATGATGATGATTTTAAAGCCTCATAATCACTCAAAAAACAGTACATTTTTGGAACTACATAAATTTGAATTTCGGCACGATAAATGTCATTGAAATGCGTCTTCTACTACTGCAAAACATTTTGCATTGTAAAAACTTTTGAGAGTTGGATACATACTTTGAGTCATGTCCAAGTACACATTCAATTAATATAAGCAGTTATGAAACTTACATCTGCCTTGAGATTCGGATTGGCTCCTTTTTCCAGCAACTCATTAACAACATAAGAATGGCCTCTGTAGCTTGCCCACATCAAAGGAGTCCAGCCACACTAAATAATGAGATGGGAAGGCATTCATGAAATAATATTATAAATTTCTCATTTGAATGTGCAATTACCTCAGTCATGGCATTTGATAGTTTTCTAGAACTAACAAAATGATTCTTATACCAGTAATGGTCTACCCCTTTCTACTGAAGGAAAGTTATGAGAACCATCTTATCAAGGTTTCTTCACTGATAATTCTTTAAGTAAACTGTGTTGTCACCAGAATATTACATTCAAGGGAATCTAAAATGAAATCTTTTGTTTTCCTGTCTGTTAAAAACGCACTGGGAATGGACTCAAATCAATTCTAATGTAATATGCTGCTTCAAAATGCAAAAATGTGTCATCTGTAACAAAAGTCATGAAAGCTTACCTGAAATGCTCATTTCATTGAATTCACTATCTACTCACCTGATCTGCATGTTCAATGTTGACATTTCTTTCCAACAATTCAATAACCACCTCTAGATGCCCCTCCTTGCTGGCACACAGCAGGGCATTCCAGTTTTCCTGTGTAAAATTAATAGCTGACTATAGATTTCACTGAAGCAGAGTTCTGAACATTTTTAATTTTCTATCATCATCATACTACTGGGTGTCTCTAAAGTCTGGCCACATAGGCCAAATGTATATTTTCAAGAAATATGTGTAAACGTTTTAACATTTTATTCAATTGGAATATTAACAAATAACATCTTCAATACGATTTCCACCATTTGGATGTATTGATCGATGTGCTTTGCAAGATTCACATGAACCTGATGCAATAACTCCACACTGCTGTCAAAACAGTTAATGAGATTTCCTTTGTGTCCAGACTAAAGGAACATCCTGTATAATGGAGTTAGAAGGTGAACATGCAAGCACCTAAAACTGTATGATCACATGACCAAAAAATTGTGAAATTTTATGTACTAGCTCAATTTTTTATGACAAATTACATGGACACATCCATTTGGGACAAAATTCAGTCTTTAATAATAATAATAAATAGAATTTCTATAGCGCATTTCTAATAAAATTATTACTCAATGCGCTGTACATTGCATCAATGATTCATGTATACACTTTCCAAATCTCATACTAAAACACGCACTCTCATCCATACACACTCTCAGTTTCACACACACAGACGCTCTTAGTCACATAGCACTAGGTTATATAATCAATCATAACATCAAAGTACAGAATAGAATTTTGAAAATTTAACAGTTTCGGAGGAAAAGGTGATGTTTTACGCTTTTCTTAAAGCTTTCAAGATTCAGTGACTCATGAATGTTCAAGGGTATCTGGTTCCAGACAAAAGGTCCAAAATAACTGAAGGATCTATGGCCTATAGTTTTATAGTTTTCAGATGGGATTCTTAAGATTGTTTTGTCACTTGATGATCTTAGTGAATGAGATGGTGTGTAGACTTGTAAAGAATTTTTGAGATAGCTGGGTGCGGTGTTATTTAAATATTTGTAGCAAAAAACAGCAATTTTGTATGTAATTCTTTCTGTTATAGGAATCTTTAATATCATTTATTTATCATTTGAGAAGAGACACATTTAAGTCGGGTAAACCTGAAAACCATGACTGGAATTTTATTCTTCTCTTCTCTCTCCACATTGCTGGTTGAAAACCAATTTTATCACATGAATGTATTAGGCAAGAACTTCTGGTTAACTATTATAATTTCAATTTGTCTTGCAATTTGCATTGAATCTGAGTTTCGTCATTAATGTGACCTGGATCTAGATTTTTGGCTGGATGTGAAGAATTAGCAAGATTCATCTTGCTCGTGTCACTTATTGAAGTATGATTCCACAGAGAAATTTCCCTCACCTGTCCAGATTCCCTATCTCACATAATCAGTCAAATAAATAATTTTTTCCAATTATAGCTATGACTGATTCAATTTGATGTAATAAGCTCTAAGAAAACCTTGCAAAATATTAGATTCCTTAATGTGTTGTCAAAGTCCACTCAAGAAATGGTGAAAACGACTATTTAATTTAATTCAGATGATCAGAATTTACAATTATTAGCTTCACGGAATTAACAATAACTGTTTTGAAAATGATATAATCCCATTGATTTAACATGAGCAGTTTTGATAAAAGTTTAATGGAACATTGAGATTTTGGAGCTCCAGAGAGCTTATGGTAGCATTTTGTGCAAGTGATAAAGCTCCCATTAATATTTTCACTTACATTGTCCACAGCATTTGGATCCACTCCAGCTTGTAGCAGTTCTCTCACTATACTGAGTGCTCCTTGTTCACTGGCCACCATTAGAAATGTGCATCCATTCTGTGGTGGACGTGATATTATTTATTTTATTGAGATGAAGATTGGAAAATATGAGTCAGGAGGAAAATCAGATGTTGCACGCAAAAGCCAGTGCCTATAAGCAAAATATGTTATGATTCTGTACAATTTTGGATGAAACAGGACTTTTTTTTTTTGAATACCAAGAAAGGCATGAGTAGAGAAACAAAAAATGAGATGAAACTGATTCCAAAAACAAGGAGTAGTGTAAATGGAATATCTGCATCAAAATGTACATACAAAATGCACGCCTTGTTGATCAGACATTTCTTACTGATAACAAATTACAGGTAAAGGGCCTTTGTAGAGAAAACTGGGAGGATCCCATGAACAGTCTTTTCATAGATAAGGGATACTTATATCTGTGAATGAACATTTTAGAATACTGTCATAAAATAAGAAATGCTGTTTGTTGTAAAACCTGGGATTTTGCTTGATAACACAGCCTTGTATCATGACTTCACAAAATGATTAGATCTTGCACTAGAAAATTTAATAAACCAATGAATGACTGTTCTGAGAAAACAAAAAAAAAAAAAGCTCAACAAAAGACTAGGCAACATTACTCATACCTTTACCAATAGGGACAACTGTGCCTACCAAAAACTCACAAAGACAACTGAGCCTCTTGAAAACCCAAAGGAACAACTTGCGACCTTGTTCTTGTTTATTCCAACTCCATTTTTTTCTCAACTGAGAAATTCGAAGTTAAATGTTTGTGGCTTTAGTATTATGATCAGGAATTGGAATACATCAAAACTGTGAAACAGCCTGATAAGTGCCGCAACGCATTTTGAACAAGTGTCAAAGCGTGCATTTGTTATACCTCTTCCACATATTAAAAGATCTCCAGTTTTTCAGAAATGGTGATAGAAGTTAATACAACCAACAAGAACTAAGGTTGCCAACTGCCTCCGGCAAAGCACTTCCTCCACTATAAAAATATGCAACAGCACTTGATGTTAAAATCTGATGTCACACAACTATCACTACTTACAGAATCTCTCTCTTCCAAGTTGATATAGCCACTCTCTAACATGCTGTGGACAGCCGACAGATCCCGCCGTGTTATGCTGTCCCACAGCAGCTGAGCCTTGAAGCTGGTCATTGTGCTGCTAGTAGTTGTGTTTGACGTCACACAGTGTGTAATACTTGTCACTGACGCATCAGACAATGTTCTGAAAGTTTAAGGCATCATTTTTTGGATCATCTAAGGGCTCTTCATCTGTGGAAGAGATTATGAGTGAAGAATAAGACACCACAAATTACAATATTTTCACCTGTAAGTAAGGGATCTGTGCCTTTTAACTGCATTGAAGTGCTATAAAGTAATCTTGTACAGCCATATAAATTTTTTCTCGTTTGGGTGAGGGGGTGAGGGGCTGTGGTGGTGATAAAAGAGTATCCTGCATAATGTCAATGCCACTTCCAACAGCTGCCAAGGAAGACTTCAGCACTTTATCCTGGGTCACTTAAGCCTTATATTGTTTCCACCAACAAAAAAGTCTTCCACTTCAGTTAACCTTCTAATCCCTAGACATTGGATTGCCTTATCAAACAAAAATCTGAAGGAAAAGAAAATCGTCCAGTCCTAATAACGCCAACTCAGCCTTACAAGGCACCATTAAAAATTAATGACTGGTTACAATGAACAAGTTCTTCAGTTGTTGGGACTGTAGTTGTTCTCTGGCGCGGAGGCAGAGGACGTATATAAACTTATGCGATTTCTATTAGGACCTTTGAATCAGAAATTCACTGTCCGTATTAAGACTGACAAAATTTTAGATGCTCCATTACCATCTATTTGCTTCAAGCAATCACTTCTGTAGCTTTACTACACACTGCTCCATGAAGAACTTTGTCCATATTTGAGCCTTTAAATAGAAACCTACTGAATATAATTTACATCACAGTCATCTTCATGGTTCACCCTTGTTTGATATTCAAATTCTACAAATAATATTTGCAGAGGGCCAGTTCAATTTGATATTCTTCTGGTTTTTCTTCTAGGTGTTGTCTTTATATAATATAGAAAGTAACCTAACCATTTCCAGTTCTGTTTGAGTACAGACTTTAAATAGGTCTGTGATCCCTGTCTTCTTTTTTATTTCACAGCATGGCACTTTATCTTGTCCTTTTATATTCAGCATTTTCCTTTCCATGACCCTTTGTGCTGTTCCGAGTTTATTGGTTAGTTTTCCTGTAATGGACTGGGTTTTGGCATCTGTATGTCACTACTGGGAGAATACATTGGGTCAAATACTTTCCTTTTCTAGGCTACTGGTAGTTTCTCATCTTGGAAAATTTCTCTGTATTACATTTCATATTCTTATAGTCATTTCCCAGTTCATCCTTTGGTATCATCTATATAACCATACAATGATTAAAATGCACCCAGATCTTGTCATTTCATGCCACAGATGGACAGGGTGCAGGCAGGTATGAAAGGACAGGAGGAAAGGAGGCACCACTAGTCATCCCCACCAACCACTGATGTACAAGGTTTGAACAGCAGGAACAAGAGCACCACAAAGAAAATATGCAATAAAAGTATCCAGTGATATAAGGACCAGCCCCTCTGTAAACTATCCAATAGTCCACCATCACTAAATACGGACTCGATCCAATAAAATGTGAGGTAGGCGTTCCTTTGCAGCATGGGACAGAGTATCTAATCCAAAACTTGTAAAGTACCCTCCAAACCTTGGGGAGGAGTTCCATTTTACAATAAGGATATTACAAGGACGCCACCTTAGAGGCCTTCGTGTGCAGGGGGAGCAGGTGGGGGCACTGGCAAGTTGGTCCTCTAGATGCATATTTCCGTTGCAGATATCCGGCTCGGCAATTAACATACAGACCATGAACAGATACCCGACTAAAGTTGTGCAACGCACGTGGTACTCCCTCCAGAACTTGTGAAATCTGCAATTGTACTCCCACTAATGAAGAATATTACAGAACGATCCGGTGTGTTTGGAGATGCACTGGTCTTTCACAAGTGAAATATACACCAAGCATACACACCCACTAAAAACTGCACGCAGTTGCTGAGATTCATTACCTCACCAGGGACGAAATAACTTCAATTTCTCAACAACATACAGTGCCCGAGAATACATCATGCCTCTTATAACGATCCAGATTTCATAAAGCCTGTCACTCGTTCCACGTAGGTCGTTTGTATTTGTGTGCGCACGTATGAAATTGTCTTTAACGTATCGGTATAAAACACAAGCATTTTTTTTTGTTTTTTTGAACTGAAAACTAAATTATCCAGGGCCCCCGATATCAACAGTGAAGCTTGATAATGGCAGTGGCGGTGTAATCGATTTTTTTCTAATTGATAAATAAATTGCATGTAGGGGCAGTCCATAAGGTATAATATAGGCTCAGTTTTTCAGGTTTTTATTTCTATATTTTGCAGATTTTGTTTTTCATGCCTTCGGTCTAGTCCCCCCCCCCCCCCCCCCCAGTACGACAAGAGCACGACCATTACAATTTTAAATGTTCACGACAAGGCTTGGATCGCTTAACGAAGCTTTACGTGACGTTTTGCATGAACCATTTCAGTATTTGACCGTTTTCGTTGGAAATACGAGTTTAATATTCCATGTTGTCCCAACACAATAATTTGCAGAGAAAACTTAAATAAACCAATTTTTAAACAAATTAATTATTATAATCGAAAACCGCACATACGCTCTCCAAAACCTCTTTCGCGTAATGTATGCCTTTCATAAGCCGGGGGCCAACCCCCTTTCCTCATCCAAGCGTAAGCACTCTCTGGATGGCCCCCTAATCAAACAATTCTAAATCCGCACAAACAACATTAGGTAGATAATCAAATACATTCTCTGTTGGCAAAAGGGTCGATGTGTCTGAAACCAAATGTCAGAGAGATAGAAAGCAAGCGAGGGAGAGGAAGAGAGAAGAGAGAAGGGGAAAGACAGAGAAGGAGAGAGTGCGGAGGGGGGCAGAGAGAAAGAGAGAGAGAGAGAGAGAGAGAGAGAGAGAGAGAGAGAGAGAGAGAGAGAGAGAGAACAATTAACTATTTCTTTCACTATGGGATACAGGAGGTGGACACAACCTGAGCTGAATGGCAGAATGCAGATAAGGCGGCAGGGAAGGCAGAGGGATAGAGATTAGTGAAACAGATCGAAGCTGGAACTACTGTGTTTTTTTTTTTGTCCCTTGTTAAACAAAGCATCTTTCTGTGCAGATATCTTGCACAGCAAACAAACAGTGTTCAAGGGATTCGTGAACATTACATTTTGATTCTACAAGAGTTCACATTAGGTCAATTATTAACATAAGAACATTAGTGATCCCATGCTTTCTTTGATTTAAAATGGTCAAAAGTAGTATTCTATTTTGCAGATTGCCATATCACAATGGTTTGTACATGGGAGTAATCATTATCTTGCAGCCTTCCCTTGCTGTTCAACTTTGGACGATGGTATTATATAACACCCTCTTTGTATATGGGAGTAAACAGTATATTCCAGTCTTCCCTTGCTATTCACATTATTTTTGTATTTTGTATCTAGTATACTTCTTTAATCCCATTTGGGAAATTTGCCTTGGTGTCATTGCAGCCCGGTTACAACTGGAGGAGACACGTCGTCTCTCTGAGGTTTTCGTCCTTATCCGAGAAGAATAGGTGCTCGATCCTACCTACCAAAGGATCAAGGACAGGAAAATATGATTTAAAAAATCTCAAAATTCCAACATGCCTGCACTGACCGGGATTCGAACCCGGTACCTTCGGTATGAGAGGCGAGCACCTTGTCTCTAGACCACCGTGTCGTCCCCCGTATTGTTCACCCTAACATACACGACATCTTTCTTTGATTTTAAAATTGTTGAAAGTACCGTAACATTAATTTTACTTAACCCTTATGCTGCGGTGACAGACATTTTGCAGATACAATTACAAAGAATAAAAAGGATCTGCAGGAAGTGCCGCACTAAAAGGGTTAATTTGCAGACTGCCATATCAAAATACTTCGTACATTTGTACATGAGAGTATATGTCAGTCTTCCCTTGCTGTTCACATTATGGCCCCATTAGAATGCCATTTTTTGGCTGAACTGAGTTACACGCTACTTCTACGAGTCGTCTCCATTGTGCGTCAAAGTCTCAAGCGGATTCGGTGTGTAATTTGTAAGTTTTACCAAAGAGAAAACAAGGTCGTATCTCTAAAAGTTATGAGCACATGAAACTTCAATCATCAATTTCTCAAAAGTCAACGGAAGGGAGTTAGAGAACATGGCTATTCTTTGGAGACGTTATGCCAAAGAATGTTATATCAACTGTTCGCGCAAGGAAATATCATGTCTCTGTTTTAAAATTTCATGACTGGACAAAGTCATCACTAGTGCTTTTACAGAAGAAAACTCGCCAGAGGTAACTAACGAAAACCACCGCCGGCCGGCTCCCGAGCAAGAGATCTTTGGCCTGCTGCTATGGCAACTCAAGGGACTGAATAGAATCTGCCTGCCCCCTGTTAAGTATCCAGGAGTGCCGCATTCTGGGGGAATGAATGAAAAAATCACTCAGGCAAAACAAAGATACTGTGAGGGTTATTATTGATCCAAGAGGACGGCATTCCTCAGGCCCACCCAGAAGTCACAGTTACAAAAAAAAAAAAAACAACATAAAGCAACAATTCAGTGATACTATCATAAAACCACATAAATGCATAAGGGCTGATTTTCTTGAAATGTTTCCCGTTATGTTATTTCGGAGCCGACTTAACGCTGGGGCACACTTGGCAGTTGTCCAGGGTCCCCAAGAGTTGGGGGGGGGGGGGGGGCACATGCATGCAAATTTACATTGGTTTTTGAAACGTCAAAGAAAATCCCGCGCATTACAAAAGGGCCCATAATAATGTTAAGACGGCCCTATGTTATTTATGCACGTTTTAAATTACAAAGACAAACACCAATTAATTTGATACGTACACCCCCTCCCCCCCCCCCCCCACCCCTTTTTTTTTCTATATATTCTGTCTGTAAGAACAATAAAATCTCCTCAAGGCGTTCAGACAATAATTGACAAAAAGAAGTTGTCATCTGCAGTTGTGGGAATACACTTGCGCGGTTTCATCATAGGGCCAGCGAATTGTGCCCCATGAATAAACTACTATACTGGCACACGGTCTAGATCTATCTCCGCTTTTGTTGGAAAATGAGATGACTTACGGGGTGAGTTAAGTGCACTGACCTTCCACTATTTCATAGGAATAAAAGGTTTAACTCCTCAGAAACGAAATGGGCTAATTATGTCGTGTCTTAACTCTTGGTCTACATTTTAAGTCAACAACAGAAAACAGGAATTCCCCCCCCCCCCCCTCACCACCACCTCCACCACAGTGGAGTTAGTCCATTCTTTTATCAATGGGTACATTTGCCATAGCACAATGGTTTGTACATGGTAGTAATCATTATATTGCAGCCTTCCCTTGCTGTTCACGTATTATGCATCAAGGGCCTTACCGTTCTAGGAAGAAAGCAAGAGGATAAGACAGAATCTAACAGAAAGACAGGACAGAGGGAGACCCTAGGCCCTACCAAAAAGCGTCCACCAACCACCAGCAAGGAGAAAGAAGGAACAGAGGTACAACGGTGAAGAAATAGACTGGCGAGTGAGTGCGGGAGTTGGGGGGGGGGGTGAGGGTGATAAAGAAGGATGTGTGCGTGTCTGAACGAATAGGTTTAAGACAGTGGTTCTCAAACGAGGGCGATTTTGATTTCCGGGTGGGGGCGAAAATGAAGAAAAGGGTGACGAGGGGGCGAAAACGATGAAGGGGTGGGGGAGGGGTGGGGGGGTCAGACATTAATAGAGGACGATTATGGGGACAAATACTTATCGCGGCCACTGACTTGTTCAACAGCAAGTGTGAACAGGTTTTATAAATAGAAACGACCTATTGCAACTCTTTAGCGCATGATAAAGTTTGCTTCCTGTCTTGTATACTTATAATGAATAATCAACACGTCTAATGTCATTAATAAGGCTTTGAAAAACTTAGCATCATAATCTGAGTGCAGTCTGTCTTCTTGTTAAATGTATCCGTCGGTTTTGAGTAGGGACTGGGAGGAGGGTGCCGGTTGGGTGGGGGGGGGGGGGTGAAAGAAAATTTGGAGCCTAATGAGGGCGACTGCCTGAAAAAAGGTTGAGAACCACTGATCCTCCATCACATTCACATGGACACAGTAAATTCCGCAATGGGAAAACAAACCGCCTTTTATGTCAGGAAAACCAGGCCATAATCATGTTTTGCCATCTAATAATATTTGCAAAGCAGACACGGCTGTCAAAATTATCCCACTGCTTAATGTTCTTTTTTTTTTTTACGTTGAATACTGAGCGGCGCATCCAAATATATTATACATGGAGAGAAACCGTTAACATGTCAATAAAATGTTGCATGAAACATGCAACGCAATAGAATGTTTATGTTCGGAGTAAATGTTTATTCAGTCAGGTTCTACCGCCCAAACACATTGGCCTTGGGGGATGGGAGGGGAGGGAATGGGGTTAACATGTAGGTATGTATATACATGTACATGCTGATAATCGCAATGCAAGGTGCGGGACAATAGCATACAATCAGACAATGACCTACAGGGGGAAAAAAAAGGTGGATGGGAGAGAGAGAGAGGGGGAACAATTGATATGAAGGAATGCGAGAAGAAGCAGGAGAAATTCTGGAAACGGAAGGAAGAGAGAGAGAGAGAGAGAGAGAGACACACACAGACGGACAGAGAGAGACAGACGGACGGGCAGAGAGAGACAGATAGACAGACGGGCGGGCAGAGAGAGACAGACAGACGGACGGGCAGAGAGAGAGAGAGAGAGAGAGAGAGAGAGAGAGAGAGAGAGAGAGAGAGAGAGAGAGACAGAGCGAGAGAGAGAGAGCTAGAGATAGAGAGAGAAAGAGGAGAGGGAAAGAAAGCAAAAGATGAAGCAACTAAATCACTGTGTAGCAAACAGCTACATCACATCAGAAAATTGGTCCCATGAGCAGGAAAAACTAAATATGTCACAATTATATCATGTACGGAACTCACAATAAGGAACTTTTCCCAGCCTACAGAGTCACTTAGTATGACAAAACTTAGCGAAAAAGTTTCTGAATACGGAGATCTGTAACTTTAATATGTGAATCCAAGAGTAAATCAATGTGCATTCCAATCCTACTCATAAGCGTTTTGATACGGAAACCGGCTTGGCACAAACTATTCGAAACAATAAACACTATTTCACAAATAAATCGTTTTGCACCTTAACACAACAACTGAGTCAGAACAAGTCAGAACAATCTAGACAGTCATGAAGGTGTTAGTCACGTACTCCAAAAGACTGGACTATCATCAGAGATAAGGCGTTGTTTGAAAAGGTATCTTGCTTCTCGGGTAAAAGTTCTCGAGTTGCAGATACCCTCATTATTTTGTACACTACAATGAAGTTACAAAAAGAACATCCCATACGGCACTGCCCGTTGGGAAGGCAAAAATTAAATTTTTTCCCAAGCGCTGTCGGTACCATGCACTTATTCATGCAATGCGACCAAACAGTGAGATCACGGGGTTAGCTGACGGGACAAACTTTCGCCGATTCATTTAAATATGTCAACATGCTCTGGGCAAATAGCACTTGGTTCAGGGACTTTAACCATCTGCGAGATCTTTGAGCCGTTGGTCTGTTTTCTTCATTTTTTTTTTTTTTTCTGAAGTAAGAAAAGTCGCCTTGCCCATTTCTGTCCCCAAAACTGGCAAATATCATGAAACGGCACACGTGCATTCGCACAACTGCAGATGCCAACTCATTTTAGCCAAGAATTCAATGAACTCCTGGAAGAATTCTATTTATTTATTTATTTACTTATTTATTTACTTTGGGGGAGGGGGTACAACATTTCAAATGTTAATTTATAGGTAAAAATATATTTAAAATACGGAGTACATTTTACGTAAACAGTCTGGCTTTCTATTTCCTCTCCTGTATAAAGTCAGGTCCTTCCCACTAGCGGAGTTCCATGTCAGGGCCAAGAATAATATGTTGTAAGAACACTTAACGATAATGAGGGAAAACCGCAATTTTGAAATATGAAAGGATACAAAATACATGCACCGAAACCAGAAGCGGATTAAAACTAGTATAAATGACTATATCTAAAATCTTAACATAGCCTAATCGTTAACTCACAGAGTCCATCCGTGTCCAACTTTCGTAATATTCTCACATTATACCGGTACTATGAGGTTACCATTTCCTTGCTCGCAGAAATTCCACTACGGCCTAAAGCTAGCACCGAATGCACACACTGACTCCAGCAGAACGAAACAGTATGTTTCAGATGTTAGAAGATTATAAATAAGTCTGAAAAAACGTTGACTCGAGCAGAAACATTTGGAGAGAGAATCAGTGGGGCCACATCCCCACCCTGTAACAGAAAAACGCGGTTTCTGAAAGCCAGGCTTCATTAATTTCCATGTGACACTTCTCGGACTTGCTTAACTGTAACTAACTACAGCAGCTAAACCATGAAAACTGGACCAGTGAGGATGATATTAAAGCTGCTACCTTATCCCACGTTCGCTTCTCTAGCACTTTATAATTTATGCTGACAAGATGAGCCTGGCATCACGAAATATATGCATGTAATTATATCGTATAAGACGGGGGTGAGGCGGGGAGTTCACTATCGGCACTCGTGATCGCAGGATGAACAGATACAAAAGATATTATATAGATATTTATACAGATCTGTCTATTCGGCCGTCTTTGTCCCGGATGAAACTAGCTGAAAATAATAGTGCCAATGTTCATATGCAATTATACACAGAAAAAGGATAATATATTACAAAAATATCACATTTTTTAAAAGTTGGCGGCCAATGATAAGAAGAAGCCGATCACTTGTGCTCCTACAGTAAACCAAAGAAGCCAGTCACTCATGCTTCTACAGTAAACTCCTACTTGAACTCGACAGCGTATGTACTGTACTTTAGTCTCTCTTTTCTACACTTCCTGCCTGAATCAATAGCCGTGTCCCTAAAGTCCCCTGAGTTTTGTAACGTCTAGCCCTAGCGCAATATGGATTTTATAGAGCATTTTTATACGAGGATGAGTCACTATAGTTTTCACTACTGATGTGATTCAAATACAAGAGAATAGTTCACAACAACGCTGAAAATACCACAAAGTTAATACTGCAATGGCAAATCTCACATCGTCACTGCTCTACGATAATGGCATATAATATGTCAGACCTATGCCAAAAGACAACTGACGGTTCATTGCATTCCTGAGCATGCAGCCTATCAGATCATATTCTGGAAAAAGAAATGAGCCCTATAGGAAAATGCAATAATTCAAAAGAATCATGATGGCAAATTCTAGATGATCGACAGGAGAAAAAAAAACTTTAAAAAAAAAAAATTAATATCTCAATAGTATGACTAATGACTTATACCATTAACGCAGAGCAGTAACAACATTCTGATTTTCAAACACTTACAAAGAGAAAAAAAACGTCAGCTTTTATTACGGCGTTAGGTTAAATACATTTAAAACATCCACTGAGGTATCTAAAGTACAATATCAAAGAAGTAAATTTGAACTTTCAACAACATAAATCCTGGTACAAAACTGGATGCATGATCCGTTTGAAGAGCCAAAGACCGCATTAAAACCAAGGCGTAACTTTACTAAACATTTCCATACAAACCAATAGTATTTTTAGGATCCACAGTTCACGCCGACAATGTCAATCGCGTGTCACCAGACACAGCACGCGTCCCTCTCAAATTCCAATCTTCACTAGCTTGTAATTGGACATCCGTATTACAATAACTAGTGAAAAGAAATAACCAAAGGCCTTTCTATTGTCACGAAGAGGTAACCGGACTACGGTGTTGACGCTTACGATCTATTACACCAAGTAGGTTAAAGCCCTGATACAAAGGAGTTCTCCAGTGAACACAGAGATGATACACCCTCCTCTTTCCCTCGCTATGCAACCCGAGCACAACCTACAACACAAACAATTTTACAAACGCGTCCTGGGGCGGTCTCTCGTAATATGCATTAATAACAGGCCTATAGTGTACATACCTTACATAACTCATTTCACATATTACCAAAATAAATTTTCAGACAAAATAAAAGGGGAAAGGGGGAGGGGGTGCATATGAATACGAACACATCAACCAGGAGAGTAGCCAAAACATACCAGGCTGTGCACCCATCAGACCATCTGTCAAAGGTATTGACCGAAAGAAACTTTCGGTTCAGCAGATTATCAGATCATCCTGCTCAGAGGTTACCAACACTAGGAGGAAAGTGACGGCAAACTGTTTATACTACCGTTACAACATCAAGTTGCTCAAAGCCAGGATCCAAAATTTACCCGACGAATCTTCCTCGCTTTTTCCCAAGAAACGGGAACAAATATATTTACAGTGATTAAGAAGTCAATGTTTTTACTATGTTACATAAAATAAGAACAATGATGATAACACTGACATTAATGGGAAAATTGGAAATATAATGAAAACACTCACACAAATGAGAAAGGTTACTATATTAAATAGTGAAAACACTCACACAAATGAGAAAGGTTACTATATTAAATAGTGAAAACACTCACACAAATGAGAAAGGTTACTATATTAAAGATAGATGTCCTATTTGTGAAGGTCGCAGAATGTTATACAAAAGGCAATTGTCGTAATGATCCCGGTGATTTTTTTTGTATGAGACACAACAACAGCAACTGCGACGACGGCGATGATGATGATGTGACAGTAACAGGGAAAATATTTCTGATGAACAGTTAAGATGCGCATGGAACAACTTGCAAGTCAAATGTTCAGTGAATCAGCGATTTAATTATTGTTCTTGGCAGTGTTAATATTATAGCAACACAACATTATTTTTGCATGCCATAAACACAGATGTGCACACTTAATATCTTTTCCACAAGTGAGGCCATAAAAACCAAATCGTGAAGGACTCAAGCTGCAGCTTTGACAGCTTGGCAAAACATAATGAAGTGTTCGCAGTACTCACTGGATTCGGAACCGAAGGTCTTGCTAGCCCTTTCGTTTCCAAACCGCACCATATAAATGAAGCTCAGGCTGTTGCGTTTTCTGGAAATCAGCGCTCCCGTAAGGGGTATTTCATGGGACAGCAAAGAAACAACAACAACAACAACAACAACACAACAACCCCGTGTCCTACAAAAGATAGATCGATCGATAGATAGATAGACAGGCTTCAAAAATAGATATCAGCATCAGCCTCGGCGTCACTTTAGCCCAGCCAGTGAACCATGAGTGAAAACAGTGGCAGATGATAATTTGTTACTGCTGTTTGACAACATAAGTGGGAGGGGTGAAAAAAGGGGGCAAAGATAGCTAACTAAATACAGTTTTACAATGGGCTGGGTAAATAATACGGCTTTCAAGTGTCCTTATGTCATTGCTTCACCTTCAAAGGGGCCATCCATAACACACGTACACTGGGAAAGGGGAGTGGGGTTGGGTGAGGGGGTACGGAAGCGTATGAAAAGCGTAGGCATTGCGGGGGGGGGGGGTGTATACATACATTTTCCACATCTGGTAATGAATTAGAAAGTTTCCATTTACTCACTTTATTTTCCCCAGCAACAAGTTGAAGAACTATGTAAAAATGAAATACAGGCCATACATCTAATGAAACAAATTAAATAGCCCAAGCAAAATATCAATAAAGGATTTGTCATGGATGGAAATTCACATAATTCCAATGGCCTTTAGCCTGTATATTGTATGTAATGGGGTTTGAGTGTGTGTGTGTGTGTGTGGGGGGGGGGGGGGTCGAAATTACCCAAATCGAGCATACGTACTTAATGATGGCCCCAAAGTACAATGCTACAACGTGGCTGAACCCAAGCTTTGTCTTGAGTGCGTCTTGCAGAATGCAATAATATATAGCGGCAAGCACAGGAGAATGGGGTGGGGGGGGGGGCGCAGATACGACAGCAGACAGTGCAGAAATTAGGAGGGAAAAAAATAGTGTGTAGAGGGTTGGGGGGGGAGGGGGGGGTAAAAAGACAGAAAGGAAGTTAAGGACGTAGTGCTATCAAAGATAATGAAACTGGAGGGGAAACAATGTAGATCAGAAGAAAAAAAAAGAAACAACAATGTCATGTTTGCAAGAAGAATGCCGTGTCTACAGCACTTCATTTCAATATAATGTGAGAGATATTATCTGTTTCACACAAAACAGATATCAAATTAACTGGCAGTCCCAGGTTCAGTTGCCCTTATCACAACGATAAATCACTGCGTTTACAACACCAGTAATTTTCTGGATCAGTAAGAAAATGTGTCAATTTCTCCGAACACGGTACGAACTGCAGAAATGCATCAATAACCTTTTGAGTTGATCAGGAAGGCAAAGATCAGATTCTTCAAACACAGTATGAGCTGCAGAAATGCACCAATAACATTTGGATCAGGAATGCAAATTGGCATAGTCTTCATACACAATATGAATTGCAGAAATGCACCAATGACATTTGGATCAGGAAGGCAAAGATCAAATTCTTCACATACAGTATGAACTGCAGAAATGCACCAATAACATTTGGATTAGGAATGCAAATTGGCATAGTTTTCATACACAATATGAATAGCAGAAATGCACCAATGACATTTGGATCAGGAAGGCAAAGTAAGTATGAACTGCAGAAATGCATTAATTACGCTTGCACCATACCAAGACGGAAAAGTGTCAAATTCGCCACATGACGCAATTCCTTTCAAAATTCAGTTCTTTTAATCAAACTTTCGCTGCTTCTCTTCGCACATGCACAAAAGACGGCCTGGACGTGAACTTTTCTAAGTTGGGTAAGTTGTCAATTAACATGATGGAAAACTCGCATGGCATAGGCTGTACTCCATTCACAAGGGTGTGGACCAGGCCAAACTCCACCTTCAGGAATGCCCGTAGACATCCCCTTACAAACTATTCGTATTAACATGACCAACATTGTTTTTAGCTGTGCCATCCTGCACCTATTAAGCTTGCAGAGCCTTGACAAGTCCTCATCAACAATTCACCCCTTCAACAATGCAAAGTTCCTGTTTGAAAACGAAAATTGAAAACGATAGCGGTTTGCATTATACATGAATACAAACCGGTCAACTTTTTTCATATTGTTTTATCGAGTGGCAGGGCAGGGCAATGGAGGTATTGTCATACGCAAAAGTAGGATCCTTACTCGGCACGTTCACAAAAACTCATTCAAAGGAAGAACAAACGCTTGTAGCACACGAAAAAATGCACTTTTTATTTCAGTTGTTGAATCACCAGCACACAGAACTGAGAATACCAAAGTCTCAAGAGGGTCACGTAAGAGCATATTATGAGAAGTACTGGTTAAAAGACTACACAAGTACAGACTATTGATTTACATTACCACAAAGCCTGTTGCAAACTTGCACAACTATTTGTTCGACGCATGTCTCACCATTCTGCAAAACTGCAAGACGTTATTGCGGCTAATGTTCATAGATCTGCATACACTGAGGTCAAGGGAGAAAATCCTTGACAGAATGACACTGCTTTCACCAGCACATAAAAATATGTTGTCTGGATATCCATGGTAGATGTGAAAGTGACCTAATTCTCCAGTACTTGGACAATACACTTGAGTATGCAAACAAACTTTAGTCCGCCTGTATACACACGGCCTAACCGCAGCATAAACTAAAGACTAAGTAAAGTGAAGTGGAAGGGGGTGTGGGACGGTGTAATAGAGAGAGAGAGAGAGAGAGAGAGAGAAAGAGAAAGAGAGAGAGAGAGAGAGAGAGAGGTAAATGGATAGACAGACAGGCAGTTTGACGGAGAAAAAGACTGAGAACGAGAAAACTGACCTTAAAAGCACAGAAGGTTTTACACAGGAACCAATGACAAGGCACAGTTTGGCCGTAGAACAAAAGGCAAACTACCATATGGCCAGCGATAGCATCTCAGCTATTCCCTATCCTGCCAGGCAACGCCAGAGCCAATCTGATTGTGTGTTGTGAGTTAAACTGCTTTATTGACCTACAGCACAAACGTAATCGGCATCACTAAATACAAAAACTCGCCCAATTCATGTTGTCACTGAAATGCATCATTCCATATCCACCCCACCCCTCCTCTATTAACCAATCGTTACTTATCATGGATTAACAAAGCATTCTATGCTGGGAAATGGTCGACCAGAGATATAGAAAAGAAAATAACTTTACTTTACATCCCGCCGCTGCCTGCTTAATCTTTCTTCTTCATTGGTCTGGACATGATTTTTAGGCATTCGAGTGTCTTATGAGAGTGCAATGGAAATAGCCTTACCTCAATTTGAATACTGCCCAAATTTATTGCCAAAATATAAAGGTGGTAAAAAGAAAAAGTTGTTTGAGGCAAAACCTCTGGGACACCACCGATTTTCTGTGTTTTCACACCATTATTGCCAACTGCTGACAACGAAGGTGAATGCATATCACTGAATTGCCGTGGCTTGGACTTGAATAATAATTTTAAAAAAATTTTTTAATGAGTACCTGGACAACTCAGTTTCATCACTGAAATAATCCTAAATTAATAGCAACTTTTATATTCGAGAATCATATAAACGCCGCCAAGGGACAAGTGTAATAATGTGAACATCACAAGATAGGGCTGCAACTTTGGACTGGCCAAAGTTTGCATTCAATGCCTAATGTAAAGAGGATTTCAAGCAAACGGAGCTGTTGCATAAAGTACACACTCTGACACATACAAATCATAAGCGTGACATAATCCAGTACGTCAAATCTAATTTCCCGCCGAACATCTTTAAAACAACCACAATTAAGCTATGTTTTCTTGTGTACGGAAACGTCAAAAAAACCTTATTAAAGCAGTGAAGCAGATAGAATGTTTTCAAGTGTACAGATTTTCCGTACACACAGAAACACTTTCTTTTTAGTACTTGGCGGAGTTGATGTTTCCGTTTCCGTATACATGAAAACACGGCTTGAAAGACACATGTATATAACTTAACATGTACCCTGAATATCATGTGCCTCCTCCCTCATCCCCCCCCCCCTCAAAAAAAACAAACAAACCCGCCGACCGGCGCTCCACTGTGGCGATGACGTGCCTGCTCCAGTTATAACTGGGCTGCAATGGCACAAAGGCAAATTTCCCAAATGGGATTAAAGAGTTATACAAATACAAATACTAATATCTACGTCCGAAACAATTCTGCAGGCGCATCAACACGTTTCAGAGGTATCAAATTTAGCTTGCCTTATGTTTAAGTATGCAGAGTTAAAGTTAACATTTCAAGGCCCATTAATTTGCTCCTGCTGCTGCTTGTTAGTTTTGCCCCATAGTCAGCGCGGCACTGCTGATTTCAACTACAAACACCAAGTGACCGATCGCTTGGTGACAGCCTCAATGTGACAGCACATTATTAGCACTCGAAGACCGTCACTGCAAAAGTTCGCGTCAGGTTAAGAATGAGCATACATACTCTGACACAGATTTCGATTACATGTACTTCCACTTCAGGTTGCCAATAACTGAGTAATATTTTAAAGTACATTACTAGAGAAAATCTGTTGGGCCGCACCAGGCTTGGAACAAAGTTAACATGTGCCAACAAAACACAAAGCAACAAAAGTTGTATGCTGCAAAGCCCCACGTTGAAATAAAAAATAAAGGGAGACAATAAATCAAGCTTGTCTTCATTTGCATTTCTGGTTCTTTTGTGATCTGTTGTAACGGTTCTATATTACATAATTGTAATTTGTGTGTTTAACGCGGCGCTTAGCCACATACCACCCCCCCCCCCCCAACACACATTTCAACATTGCCAATAATGGAGATGAGATTCACACTCATCAATCCCAGAGACCGCACAAAAAAAAGTCGAATGCATCAATCATATATCACCAATCCTGTCATCACTGAATCTGGAATGTCGGGGTTGTCACCATACAATGGTAAGAAAAGTGCACCAGCAGCACGATCAGAATAGTACAAAGATGTTTGAACTCATGGGTGATTGCCATTATGTGCATGCCGCTTCTTCGAGGTCCAAAAGCTATTCACCTCTAACACATACTGTGACGGGAGAAATAAGAACGGTATGCTACATAAAGTGCCAGCTGTGTCTGAGTTCTATTTTGTCGGACATCCCAAATGACACTGCCAAGTACACGAGAGATGCCAGTGCTGTCTGGTGCATAGAGAAATGGTATCTATATAAATGTACAACACAGCACTGATCTCTAACTGTAAAAGCTGGCCCGTGTTTTCATTTGACATGCTCATGACGGACACATTCTACCACTTTTGCGTCTCTCCGGTTTCACTGTTTTTTTCTTTCTTAGCCTGGTGATTTTGTTCTGCTATACTTGGAGCCTTATAAACAGATACGCAGGCTATTACATGTATCACTGTACGACAAGAAGATCACATTTCATGATTGAGGAGCAAAATTTGTAAAACAAGCAAACGGGAAGAATCGTAGTCACAAAAATGTTCCTGTCGCCAGTAAATCTTTTAAAAACCCTGAAGACCAGGTAAGAACAAAGTTCGCATTCTGTTTAAAGTCTAAGAATCAGCAGCGCAGACAGGGGTACGGCCCGAGACAGAGATGCTCTCTCTTATAATTATGTGCTATTGCCCTTATTCTGGTAACAGAATACATCTTAAATAAAAGCGAAGAGACATAGCGATTTTTATAAGATAGTCAGTTAGATGAACAGACAGACAAACAGACAGACGATTAGACGGACGGAGTTCAGCAACTGATATCACTTTAGCCCAGCCAGTGAACCATGAGTGAAAATTGTGGCAGATTATAATTTGTTACTGCTGTTTGACAACATGACTGGGAAGGGGTGAGGGGTGGCAAAGGAGAATAGAGAGCTAATGGAGTTTCACACTGGGCTGGGTAAAGACAAGTACAAAGAATTAAAACAGCTATGTTTCTTGACATGAAGATGGCCGACATAACTGTTAAAAAATAAATCGCCGAACAAAGAAGGTAAACAGAATAATTATGTTAGGTACCGAATATCATTTTATTCATTTTAATGACTTACTGCAACTCATCACAATGATCACCAAAAAAATGCAAAAGCTGAAAATAATGCTTAGCTGCAGAATAAATTGCCCGACTGGCCTCTGTTGCGTTAAATTCATGATGTGATCAAAATGCCGTACTGTCATCGTTCCCGACGGAGACAATACAAATGACGATGTTGACAGTGTTGCACTGTTAGCCTGAACACTGGAGTTCAGGGCTACAGTCGATGTCCTGATTGCAGCCAGGGGCAAGTCAGAAAGTAACAACAACACAGCATGCTGTAAGCCGAGTCGTTACATAAAGACTCTATGAACTTGCCGAGCTGACCAATCAATCAGACAGTCATTAGGGCGAATATTGATTCACGTGCTACTGATCTTCATAGGCACCATAGAGTCATAACCCTTTACGTCTCATGTATCACTAGTGATACACAGATATGTAGCACTCGGCTGCAGTTCCCACGAGAACTCAAGGCCAGAAAAGTTGTTTTTAGTCATTTCTACAATATACTCTGAATCAACTTAACAACCATTATGCCCCAAAGAACAAAGTCTCATAAAATCAGAATTTTCCTCACGCGCAGAAATGGGGGCGGGGTCTGTGGAACTGAAAATCAAAATAAACTTTGCGATTTCACTTAATAAGCGATCTGTGGCCTTTCAGGAAAAAAAAATCGGTAGTGAATGCTGCCATCCGCTTCAAAATATTGGAAATCGAGGGCACCAAACTGTTCAAACAAACGTATATATGAATATCTCATGAACAGACTCACTACTTTATAGAATACTTTCACCAAACTTCACTGTCATCAAAAGTATGAAATTAAAGTGGCAATGAACAAAGAGGAGACCAAACACAAACCCCATTGGTGAATATCAGTGACCTGAAAACAGCTGAACAGAACGTCGCCTAAAGAGAAAAATAGAGAGCCCTTGTCTCTGCCGTATGAGCCATGTTATGATACTGGAGTCTAAGCAAAGACACTAGAATTGATAAAATGAGCAACTAGTGCTTTTAGCATGCACAGATTTCGCACCGCCACCTTGCGCAAACGCGCGGAAGTCATGAAAAGTGCCGTATTTTACAAAACCAAATAGGGAAAATATTGAATTTTGTTCACTGTTCAGCTATCTGTGCAGGTCTTGATTGACGTCACTTATTGTGGAATTATAACCTCAATCGCTGTGGGGAAACTCAGGCTATTTTTTTTTTTAGTCGCAGAAGCACTGTTACAATCAATTTTGCATCATTAATTTACCATTATATCAAGCTTTCCTTTCATACTGTGCGCCATGGGCCCCGCCCCCGATCAGCGCGCAAATTGTGTCCACGGTTTTTTTAGTGGTGTAAAGAAGACAATGTCTCGTCTTATCGTTTCTAGTATCTTTGCTATAAGAAGAAGAAGGCTTTGATTTTCGACTCAGCATACGCTGTAAAAAAAGGCATCAGTCTTGCGTAAATGAAACAAGGACACGGCCGTTCTTCTCATCATGCAATACCTTACTAGCAATAGCACGGAACATCCCCACAGGATCAATGGAATTACTGTATATACTATGGAGGAAGTGATAAGTTTGGGCACAGAAAGGGTGACACTAATGACAGGTAGAATCATCACAGGTTACAACCACCATTATCATTATCGGTGCGTAATAAAGACGGCACTGAAAGTGGACAGAGATCAACAAATGTTCCTCTATGTACTCAATGTTACAATGTGATCAAAAGGAAAACTAATGTATCCTCTCTTCTCTCTCTCCTCCCCCCCCCCCCCCCCCCCCAAATCAGAAACAAAAAGAACAACAACAAAAAATGAAAATGAAGACAATACGTTTACATTTCTTTGATGAAAAAAACAAAAAAACGTCTGAACAATTAACCTAATATGAACCGGTTACTTAACTATGGTCGACCCCTCTCAGATTTTCTTCCATGCAGCCAAACTCTCTGCTTGAAAAGTTTATATACATAATTATGTTTGCTAAAATGTCGGTCAATTCTGGCTCATACGCTCATATGCTATCGTCCTGAATACTTGTATCATATTTTTTTTTCTCCGGGGTCTGGAATATTTCTGTTACATGCACCGTCATAAAGCTGGCTGTCCTGACAACCTTTCCTTCAAGCAGTTTCAAATCGGTGAATTGCACGACAACAAAACGTGTCACTAAACAACACTAATAAATATTTCATGTAACCGATAAAGTCTACTATTCATTTATTTTTGTTTTTTGTTTTTTTTAATCGAACAGGTCACACAGCTCGCTCGTAGATGCATTTTCCTCTTTACTATTGCAACTGAAGTCACTGAAAAAAATAAACTACGGACTCTCAATGTAAAATGGGCCACTGAGAAGTATAAAGCCTATGTCATAAATAACCACCATCTTTTTTTATTCACCTGTGTCTACTGTTTACTCTAATGCTTGTTCAAGTATCATAAAGTTAATTATGGAAATGAAGCTAACAATTAAAGTAATCCCACCACTGTAAACTGCTTTCATTTTATCGTTTTTTGTTGTTGTTTTCTTTCTTTTTTTTTTGGCCAAGTTCCTGAAGGTAAACTATTCAAAATACATATGAAAAGAATAAGCCTACAATAAAGTGAGTTGAAGAAAGGTGACTTATTTGTGTAATACTTCAAATCGGGGAGTGTTCAGGGCACTAAGATAGCCTGTATTATAAAAAGAGTTGAGGTGTAAATGTTGACAGCAGTCATTCTTTTAAAACAAAGACCTCTGAACTACATGTAATTAAAGTGGCACCTCTCCTGAAATAAGAAAACAAACACAGCGCAAATGTTATTTTAAAAAACAGCCAAAAAAACCTCCCTGTCCTTTCATTTCCCATCATCTCCTGCCTGAAAGCCGAAAGGGATAAATCCCTCTATCCTTTTAGAAATACTATTGTTGACGAAACAAAAATGTTTAAATTTCCAGATTTTGCTCGACTGAAAGAGTTTCCATGGCAAACATCTGCCTACAAGCTCTGAACTTTAAATGTGCTTCGTCAGGAAGACTTCGGAGCTCTCCATTTCTCCTGTATTTCTGAAAAAGATCGAAAACCCGAACTTCGGGTAAATTCACTTTTTGACACCGTTTTATAGAAGGAAACCTGCTCTACGTTTCTATTTGGGGTATAATTTTGTATGAGTAAAAAGGTGCGGCACCAATTATTTCTCTTGGTCTTCACGCCATGGAGATTAAACAAGAAATAAAGCCGGCCTGAGGCGCTAAATATTTTCTTGCGTCTCCTGTGATTTTTGTTTGTTTGTTTTGCAGATTCTTTTTCCATAAAACAACAGATCTCCAGTCTGTAAGGGCTGCTACAACTTGTGTGGACATGAACTGGTACCGACAATGAAAGTCGGTGCTTCTTAACTGGCCGGGAATGATCTAACCTGATAGGGTCTGTAATTCCCCTCAAAAGAACCAAATAAATACTGTTTGATATTTCTGTCATGTTCATATTAATTTATCCATTTTGTTGAACAAAACACCATAACCGGCCGTTCCACTATTTCACCATAACATTCGAGGGTTAGAAATGCCGAGGTCAATTCCTCTGGAGTCTAAAAGTTATATAATATATCCATATCGGATCCCCTTAGGAAAATTTGTCCCACTGCTTTGATATGTACACAGCTCTATTAAATGTGTATATATTTCTACCTTTCTATTATTCCTGTATGTCCATGTCAATATATAACTCTGCTCGAAAAATACCTCGGAAAGAGCACCGGGTACGTTTTTTTTTTTTTTTTGCTAACCCTCAATCTAATTATACAGCATTTCAATTGAACAAAACAGGGTTTGTACAAGCTACTTGCAATTTTAATGACATTCCTCTTAAATGCTTTGATATTGGCACTTTTCAAGAAATTAAATTTTCATGCTTTTCCGCGAGAAGGCCTTCTGGGGCACATCATTCAACAGAACTTTCTTCAGCCGTGCATTTTTAAGTGAAAGGTGCTCGGCAGATTCACTATAGCAACAGTTCCTCTGACACCATGCAAAGCAGTAGGATCTGGCGGTCTCAGCTCACGCTGTGGATCTGCCTGAATTCTGTCGTTCAACTATGCCATGGTCTTCTGCTTAGTGGGAATTTTAGGCACGTTCCCGGAGATTCGACAAGTACTCACACTGGATTTGCGAACAACATCATCGGTATCGAAGTACGCAGTTATATGGAATGTGGAAGTTTGTGTCTCCAGGAAAACAGAAACCCCGGCCACTGCGTGGGGTTCATTTACCAAAGCCAGTCATCTTTATGTCGGTTGCTGGCTAATCCTTCGGATGTTCAGAGTTTTAGTAATCTGGGAGCAGCCTTCGCTGTTATCCATGGGAAAGGTAAGAAAGACCATCCAACCTTAGAAGACCTAAACGATTTTGAAAGGACTAATTGAAGAGGTTTGTTCAAGACTAGCCTTACGTCACACTTGAGTCATTTCAAGAAAAAGCCAAGAAACTTTGGACTTCACCTTTTTCTTGCCTTGGTGTGGCGACTTCACCTTTTTCTTGCCTTGGTGTGGCCCACTTTCAAATCAAACTCTGTCAGCGCTGGTTAACGATGGAAGGGTGAAGTTACCATAAACAGATAGCCCTTTCTTTGTTATACTATAGTTTCTACTGATATGCGCAGTTAATTTTTTTTTTTTTAGCAAAATGTAACTTAACCTCGTAAATGAACTAACCTCTTCAATTTTACTTTCGTTGAATTGGCAAAAAAGATTTTGTTGTATGTTTAATGTATGTTTGAACATACATGTAATATGATTATATACTCATGTTTATCACAGCCTGGGCTGGAACCAGCCCATCAACAGACTTCTTAGGTAGTTTTTCATTGTAATTCCTTTCATTTTACAATATGTTGATATCATTTTTCCCACGGGAAAAAAAAGGCGGAGGGGGGGTTCAACCCGAGCTGGTTCCTTCGGACGCTAAGACGTTTATACTGTTTCTACATGCTTAAACTGTAGGCGCACTGTTGCCCATTCTCGTTGTGGCTGAAAATAACTTTCAAATAGCTTTTTATTCGGCCCGACATGGCAGACCCTAGGAAATGAAACATTTGCACTGTAACTCCTTTGCAAATGTCATGTAGGTTGCTCAAGACAGAAAAACCAAAGGCAGCGGGGCAATTAAGGTAAATTATCACACACAATTAAACTACTTCCATGGCCAATATATCATCCAGTCAAGACGGACGAAGGTTTTTTTTGTGTGCGTGAGTTTTGTTTACTATAACATCATATCAAGTTCGTCTGTGTGAACAGATCCCCCCCCCCTCCCCATACACACACACACACACATACACACTCAAAAGTTTCGACAATATGCCAGTGGATGTATTCATGGTCCAGCAACAAAACTTAAACAGCTGTTGCTGATGACAAAACTGTCAAATGACCACAAGCACCGATTCACTTAATAAGACCACGTAAAGTATTTTTCTTAACACTGTAATGACAAAAGAAAACCCAACACACAACAAAAAACAAGGGAACAATTTTCACCTGCGAAGGAAATACTCTGTACCAGTAATAACTAGACAAAAACTAAAGCACCAACCTGCAGAGACAGTTAAGTCACCGACTTGGAAACTGAAATAATGAAGCATGTCAAATATCACCTTCACAAATCATGTGGATTCCCAACGGGAATTATAAGTACATGCATAAATTTTAAAAAAAAATTGTACAAATCCAGAATCAATTAATTCATCCCCTGGGCAGGAAAAACTTACAATTTCCCCAGGATGGAAACCTCTGCCTTGTATAAAGCCCTAATGGTAGGACTCCACGTGTGTGTTTTAATTTGGTCATAATCTACTACAACTAAAAATCTTTCTCTTGCAGAAAGCTGTCCAACAGACAAGGGTTACAAAATTGTTCAATACCCATCAGGAAAGATATACTGCCTGGGTCTATTCGGGAATGCAAGATACAATGACGCCGAGACCAAGTGTCTAGCATCAGGCGCCCATCTTTACTACTTTGGGGGGGACATGTCAAAAATTGATGTGGCTATTGAGTTTGCAACGGACCAGAACTTTCAAGGTAATGACAACTGCTTTAATTCATTCCCTTTATTGCTACATTTCTCTTCATGTATTGTTGTGAGTTAACACCCCTACTCTTAACCATACATGTTTCCTGCCAAATGATTTCGCTGGCCCTAGCATGAAAACACACAAGAGCATTCTCAAAACTGAAAGTACGGTTAACACAAAGTCTTGAAACTAACTTTAGGTCCTTTCTGAGGACTTCTTAGGTACCGATAACAAAGAAAAAATTAAGGACGTATGAACAATCTGTAACAGTTTCAAAGTATTCTCTTCTTGCAGGTTTCATTTGAAACCATCAAAGGGCAAGTGCTGAAGCGCAACAGCTTTCCTCTTCATAACCCTTCTAAGCCGTGGTTAGCTGAGGCATGCGATCAACAAAGGAACCCGCATGATTATATTTTAATGTCCATGTTGACTGTGAATTCCAGTGGACTATCAATTATTTATTTATCTCTGTATTTTGCACAAATACAACAACCGTGACTAGGCGCTCTGCATTGAAATTAGAGTCCTGGTTATCGAGCGCCCGATTGGAAGAAATGGATCTCAAAATGTTCAGTTCAACAATCAATTGAAGGACTATTAAAGTTCTTAAAGTTTCTCTTCTGGAAATTAAGAAAGGATCTTAGGACGCTTGTGTATGTGAACGCAAACATGACAAAGCTGTTTTGCCAAAGATTCGAAGAACTTGAAAGTCGACGGAATTTTTTCTTTTTTTTTCTTTTTTATTAAGGGGGTTGAGGGCAATGCACTTGTATTTCAATCAAATGTTTTTATACAGCCAAAAATGTACTTAAAATAAAGAATATATTACAAGTGAAACAAATTGTTACCTCTCCTGTAAAATTAGGATCTTAATAAACATGTACGGTTTCATGACAGGGCCAGTAATTAATTTTGTCAGTTCATTCTCCCCCTTATTCTTCCTCACCTACGGGGTAAGCTGACGTACGCCACAGTTGGTGGCTCGCTACCTAATTATTAAAGCATCATACTAAAACACTACAAACAACCCACACCGCGACCCAGTTGGAAGCAAGCTGACAGACCACCACATACTGGCGACAGACGTTATAGTGTAGTGCGGTATAATCGCCAGTCACCAGACTGGTTTCAGCTCGCCCGATTCAAAGATTCAAAGGAATCTGTCTGACAATACTGAACACGTATGTGCACAATTTTATCATACAAATGAATAGTCATCTCACCCGTTCCCATCATTTTAATAAGAAATATGTGGACTTTGGTGCGGACGAGAATTGGGCCACGATGACCTACTCACTTTGTTAACGCAACGGCTAGCAACGCGACTTCCTCATGCCCCCGCCTCGCCGATACTCGTGTGTGTTTACACATCGGTTTGCCGCAGAAAATGACCTCTGAATGTTATGAAACTTTACTGCCGATCAAATGAACTTTAGATCGGTAGTTTCAGTTTGTTCCTAGCAGAGCCACTGAAGTTAGTGACGCGTGAGTGAAGTTAAGAAGACATGATATTTGATATTTGTTTTGTGTTGATTTCGAAGATACATTGAGATTGACAGAATGAAAGTTAGTGTTTATGTATAGTATGTCTAAATAAGTACATTTGTTTTCATACTACTGGGTATCCTATTTTAATTGCAGATAAAACAATAAGTTGAGAAATCCTGCGCCGGTAATTACTGTATACACAGCAATCACAGTGGCAACGACACCAGTCCATATCCAGTCTGTTCAGTTGAACAGACAGCCCGCAAAGCTGGTACTAAACCACTCCCCAGTAGGGGGCTCTTCCACCCCAGCATCAGGTTTGGTCTAGCTTACTCTTAAGTCGTCTCCGATTAAGTTTGTTACGCTGGCTTGTGAGCATTTACGTACATCACAATATATAAATTTATCCACAGCAGTTTTGTTTTTCATCTATTTTTTAGAGTAGGCCTATAAGAAAAAAATTCAACAGTGACGGAATGTATTTCCAAATATTCTTGTTGGATAGTTATACTTTCTTTTGAACAGACGCTGCAAATCAAGGCAACGCTATGAATGGTAATAAAGTAATACCGGGTTGAGTTCCCAGCTTTCTTTTTAACTTTAATGTCACTCCTTAAAACAAAATAATGATACCTTGACTTTTTTTAATACCTACATAACAAAATTGCAATTTTTTAAATTTATATCTGACAGGAATTGCGTTCTACGTTGGTCTGAGTGACCAAATTACAGAGGGTACCTGGATATCTAGCTACAACAAGCAAGCTGCTGTTATTCCAGGCCACAAATGGATAAATGGCCGTGGTCCAAATGGTGGTAGCAGAGAGAATTGTGCGGTGCTCTTGTATCCAAGTGGCAAACTGGAAGATATAAGCTGTGGTTTGTCAAGGGCCTATATGTGCGAAATTTTGATAGACATCATTTGAGAAATGACTGAGAATAAACACATGCGCAAGGAATGGGTTGCATTTGTGAATATTTTGCAACATGTTTATAAATTACATGTACATGCAGAAACACCTAAAAATTTATTTTCGCACTGGGTAGCGATTTTTAGCCGTTGCCGCAAAGCCGCAACTTCCACCTTTCCCACCCTTTTTTCCCCCGCGCATTTTTGGTATGAACTGAAGCGTGGCTCTCTGGGTCAACCAGTGTAGTGTGGCGGAAACCTTCGTCCTGCAAAGATGCCACGACCGTCACACATAATCAAACAGTGATATGGAGAAGCTGATTGAGCTTGTTAGAATAAACAAGACACTTATTGACGTGAGGCGGCCAGATCACAAAGACTCACATTTACACAAAAATATTTGGGAAAGTACAGCAAAGGCGACGGGGAGAAATTAAATGACTTTTGAGTTTGTGATTCATTATTCACTTCACTTCTTTGACTTCACATGATTGTACTTAAGTGTTGCCTGTTTCGTAAAGCTGTAAAGAAACTGCTGCCACATGAACACAATGCTTACCAGCTAAACTTAGATCTTAATGTATGTAGCAATCATCATCAGTTTGTCACCACACAGACGGCTGTCTTAACATCAACCTTGTATGAATTTATATTGCGCTAAAAGTAGATCTACATCGGCTTGATTTTATCCATTTTTTACTCTCTCCACCTCCACCCCCAACCATGTCCACCTTTCACAGAATTGACTGCCACCCCCACCTCCTCCCCGCACTTACGAGCTACCGTTAGAGTGGTGAATGTCCATGACATGGTCTTGATGCATTTTGTATGGACTAGATCTAGATAATGCATTATTTGATCGTAAAAGAAACCAGATCTATTATTTGATTTGATTTTCAATTCAATTTGCTTTTTCCGTTTCCATCTTTTTAATACACAACCATTATCATAATTAAAAACTGCACAAGTCCGCATGCTTTCCCCACCCCTCCCTCGCCCCCATGTAGCCTACAGTTTTCATTCGCTGACACCCTCCCATCCCCTTTCCCCTTTACAGCTACTCTTTGGATCTCTATTACAGCATTCCTGAGTTGAGAATATGGAAATACATGGATACATATCTGTACCATAACATGATTGCTTCAAGTGTGGAGTCTTTGAGAACAGTGCATTAAAAATCAACAACAACAACAACCTCAGGGCTGAAAGTGCTGAGACTTTCCAATACAGATGAGAAATCAGAACTATTTGCAATTACTTCACTATCAGGCAAAGCCAGATTCGTTTAAAAAATGGAAAGAAGTGCATGTCTGTAATGAAACTGTTAACATCTGTTGCATTGTTAACATTGTAATTCTTGTGATAAACAAAATTATAAGACCGGATAAGATAAGATATAACTTTATTACCCTATTGTCAGGAAATTTGTTGTCACAGCATCAGTAGTGGTACTTCATAGAATGCAATATCAAAGGCATACAGGTCCCTAACGCATACGGCACACACGCACATTGCTCACACATTACCAGCAAAAACAAAAAGACCATTACTTCCACACACTAGCAGAACAATCGATTTGGGAAACTCACAACAGAATAATATATATACCACATTAGGAAACACTGCTACTTCGAATGGCGGATGGCAAAAAAAATCGCCTATAAAGCTTTCTTTTTGTTTTTAAGTACAGTGTTCATCTGCTTCTTTGGGATCGGATCATCTGATGGAACAAGAGGTGGGAGCAATCATTTAAAATTGATTTCAGTATTCTTCCCCAACTTCACACACATCTTACGCTGCAAACATGTCAGTTTAAGCGGAGAGCTGGAAGAAAGAATGGAGAAATAATCATGGACTCACCACTGGCGATCTCTACGTTTTTGTTTTCTTTTAAACTGTGATGGAGGAGTGATATAAAAATCAACCTCTCCCCCCAAAGCATGAAACTGCATACGGCTCTGGACGAAACGGGTGCCATTGTGGTAGAAAGAGAAATAGCAGACTGCAAAGGACGAATTTCATCACTAGAGAAACTAAAGTGATATTTTCCTTTATCTGGCCGTTTCCGTACACATGGAAACAAAAAATATTTCCATACGTCTTTTCCGCATGTCATTTTCGTTTCCATTCCCGTTTCCGCACACATGAGAACACAGTTTTAGGCTTGTACAGTTTTTATTTGATTGCACGGTGCCAAAGAAAAAGATGGGCTAACAGACATTTTCTAGCCCGGACAATGTGGCTTTGGCTCTTTCGCTTTCCGCAAATTGCCGAAAGACAGTCACCCTCGATGTACAACGAAACAAGAAGCACTGTGCATTCTACAAGGTGCTGTGAAGGTTTTTTGGCATCTTCTCGGCTTGTCAAAATGACCAAAGTGATATCATTCGGCAAAACTGCAGAAAGCGAATGGGAAAAGAAACCAAATCGAAACTACCGTATCTGGTCTTTAAGTGTTTCTGGACACACAGACGTGGACAAGTTTAATAACCAACCTTAACAAAGGAAACTAGAATTTGCATGTTGTTGTAAGAACAAAAAAATCCCCACAAAACCCCAGCTACAATAGATAAACAGTCTAAGTGATTTCGCCAAACTGACAATTTAATTATTACATTAAAAATAAACTTACCAAAAAAATAAAAAAACATTCTGTGCGTCATTATGCTAGTTTAACCCGCAGGGTGTCATTATGAAAGAATACGAGTAAGTGCCACAGGATCAAAATGTGAACCAGGAATATTATACAAGTCTGAAGGCGACTGAGACAACGAGTGCGTCGAAAGATACCAGAGCTGTTGGCGTCAGGGGACTGATTCCTCCAGCACGACAATGCAACCGCTCATAAAGCTCTTCGTGTGCAGCAATACCTTGCTTCAAACAGAACAACAGTTATACTTCATCCCACCTATTGCCCTGACTTGGTACCCTGTGGCTATTTCTTGTTCTCTTAAATTGTCACTGAAAGTGCAGCGCTTCCACGACACTGAGGAGATCCAAGAAGCATCGTTAAGGGCTCTCGACGGCGTCCTACAGGAAAGGATGAGATCCAGGGGTGTACATAAAGCCTTCAGACCTGCTGGAATCGAGGTGGCCTATATTACAAAAAGAAGCCCAAAATGATGGTTAAATGGGCAATAAGACAACCAATGAGTGTATATATTATTTTTAAAAGCACTGTCTCTGTAATTTCAGAGTACACTCCTTAAGAAAAACTATCGCTGACGGAACAAAAACGCTTAGTATTCCAGACTCTGCTCGACAGAAAGAATTTTCAGGGCAAAGATCTGCCCAACAGCGCTGAAATTTAAAAGAGCTTCTTCAAGTAGCCGTAGGAGCTCTCCTGTCTGTGTCAGTGTGTGGGCTGCTATAACTCCAGGGGAAATGAGCTGGAAGCAATGAAAATCAGTGCTTGTTAACTGGCTGGGAATGAACTAACCTGATCGGGCCTGTAACTTCCCCTCGAAAGAACCAAATAAATACTGTTTAATGTTGCTGCCATGTTCATATTTATCCATTTCGTTGAACAAAACAACATCGTAAGCATATTATTATTACTGTGGTCCCTCTTCTTCACGATAACATTCGAGTTAGAGGTGCGGATGTCAATTTCTCTGCAGTTTACAAATGCATACGTATTCAATTGGACAGATTAAGAACATGTAGCACCTGTGCTATGATATGCCTTATGTACACAATCATGTCTGTTAAATTTGTATATATTTCCACCTTTCATCTATTTTTTATGTCCATGTAAATATACAACTCTCTGCAAGAAAAAAAAACCCTGGAAATGGTCATGAGCACGTTTCTTTACTAACCCTCAATCTGATTATACAGCATTTCAATGAACACAACTAGGTTTGTAAGACCTGCATGCAGGTTTCCATTACATGTTCCTCTTAAATGCGCATATTGGCAGTTTTCATGAAATTAAATTTTCATGCTTTCCCGCGAGAAGGCCTTCTGGGGTATCTGATCCTACAGAGCTTTATTCAGCTGTGCACTTTTAATGCAGAATGTTATTTAAGCCAACGCTGCTCGGCACATCCAGCATACAATAACAGCTCTCTGCCGCCATGCAAAGCAGTAGGATTTGGCGGTCTCAACTCACGCTGTGGATCTGCTTGAGTTCTGTCGTTGAACTATGCCATGGTCTTCTGCATGGTGGGAAGTTTAAGTACGTTCCCGAAGATCAGGCGAATAATCACTCTGGATTTGCCAACACCACCATTGGTATACAGGTGCGCAGTAAGATCGAATGTGGACGTTTGTGCCTGCAGAGAAACAGAAACGACGGCCAATGCGTGGGGTTCATTTACCAAAGCCAATCGTCTTTATGTCGGTTATTAGCTAATCCTTCGGATGTTCAGAGTTCTAGTAACCTGGGCGCCGCTTTCGCTGTTGTCCTTGGGAAAGGTAAGAAAGACCATTATTTTGTATTTTGTATGCTTTTTTTTTTTTATCCCGTTTAGGAAATCTGCCTTAGTATCACTGCAGCCCAGTTACAACTGCAGCAGACACGCCGTCGCCACAGTGCAGCGCCGGTCCAGCCTTAGAACACCTAAATAATATTGAATGGACTAATTTTATTTTTTTTTCGTTTGAACCGACAAATAAGATATTGATGACGGTTTAATGTATGTGTACACAGAGTTATACACATATATCCATGTTTATCACAGACTGGACTGGAACCGGCCTATTGAGAAAAAACAACAACATTAACTGACGTTTTACATAGCGTTAATTAAATAGCATTCTTTTCATTTTACAACATGTTGATATCATGTTTCCGACGGCAGCCATGCGGAAAAAGTGGGGGGGGGGGGGGTGTCGGGGGGTTGTCAACCTCAGCCGGATCCTTCAGAGGCAAAGACGACTATCATCTTTCTACATGCTTAAATTGTAGGCGCAGTGCTGACCATTCTCGTTGTGGCTGAAAATAACTTTTAGTAGCTTTCTATTCAGCCCGACATTACTGTATTAAGGTCTTTGTTTTCGGAGCATCTTCTGCCCTTATCATTTGCACCCCTCCTTTTCTTGCTTTTGTGCGTTTCTATGGTAGGATTTCGTGACGTTTTTTTAATTTTGCCCCGGCAGCCGGCCGTGTTAGGCTTGCTCTTCTCCACTTTCAGCTGCCTAGGTATCTTTAACGTGCGCAACGTGCACACCGGCCCTACGAGTTTTTCATCTTTATCAGAGAAGACTAGGTGCTCGATCCTACCTCCCATAGGATCAAGGACAGAAATTTCCCCCCCAAAATTCCAAAGGCCCGCACAGACCGAGAATCGAACCCGGTAGCTTCGGCATGAGAGGCGAGCACTTTGCCTCCAGACTAGCGTGTCCCCTGGCATGGCAGACCCCAGGAAATAAATATTTTCACTGTGCCAAAAAACGTCATGTGGATTGCACAAATGAAAAAAAACAAAGGGAGCGGGGCAAGTGAAGATAAATTATCATACAAACTAAATTACTTCCACAGGCCTGTATATCATCCAATGAACACGGACGTCGTTTGTTTTGTTTGTCTATTTAACTTTGTTTTTCATCACATGACTCTATCTCTTAATTCATATGTTTCGCTAAACAGGGAAGAACACATTCAACATAACCTGGTGCTTCTGCTACCACAACCAAAGACACTAGATACACTGTTTCTTGTATCTTTGCTATAACATCTACCAGTATTCGCAGAACCAGTTCAAGTTAGTCGGCGTGAACAGTGGTGCCCTCTGCCTCCCAAAAATGTTCAACTGGGTGTACAGTATTCACGACCACAACTTACAGCTGTTCTTGTCAAAAATGTCAAATGGCCATAAGCAACGATTCAGTTAATGGGACCACCTATTTCTGCTAGTGCCATGCGGTAAAGGTCGACCTCAACACACAGGAACAACAATAAAAACACAAAAGAACAGTTTTCACCTGCAGAGCAACTACAGGAAGGTAGTCCAAACCGAGTTTTGCTTTTTATCATTACTCGCCAGTTACTGTCTAATCTGACAGAGCCTGCATTTTCTAAGATTTTGATACCATGTTTATTAGTCTGGCTTAATGGCTTTGAAAGTTATGGCATTTTCTAAAGTGATAAAATCCTCGAATTTGCTACCTTTTGCAAACTGCATGATTGTCCAGCTTTGACCACCCATAAAATGACAGTTGATTGAGTCACGGCATTGAACATTCTCAGCTTCCATGTCAAAGGGGTGCAGGGGATGCACATCACGCTCAATTTTTTTTTGGAGGGTAACAAAATTAATGTATATGGTATATATGAGCATACCATTTGAGTCATCAAACTTCATTCAAGTCAATTTTTTTCTAAATTCTTACAGGGGAGACAAAAATAATGTTTTTTCGTTTGCAAATCGAAAAGGGCGTTAACTACGTTTTCCGTCACTGACTCATCATTGAGCGACGGACAGAGGTGGATAAATCAAGCATAGGGTGGGTCTATAAAAATAGTCGATCCTTCAAGCCGAAACATTCCCCGCCTTTGATTCTGACACACCTTCATAGTGCAAATGCTGAGGTTCATTTGCGTGTAACTTTGACCCTGGTCTGTTTATGTTTCCGCCAGTTTCTCGGTCAACAAACTTTTCAATTAATGATTTTCAAAGGAATTTCAACTCAAAACACTATAGAAATACACTGAATTAAACCTCATTTATTTGACTTATTTGAAACGAGTTACATGTATTTTCAAAAACGTGCGCTATATCGGCGCGACGCTCTGTGATCCTTTGTTAATTGGGAGTCAAATGGGTACGCTAGGTTCCGAGCGAAAACGGTAAGACTATATCTTGTTCAAGCAATAAAAACACAAAGCTACACACATGAAACAGTACAAAAGATAGTATATTTCGACACAAGGATTGAACTTTATTTTGATGTCGGATATATGCCATTTTACCTAAACACTAACAGCCGAAATAGCCTTACAATGCTGACTTAAAATTATGCCAGAACTGGATTTCGCGCCTTTAGCACGGCAGTTTGGACTACCTACTACGCGTAATGATAAGCAAAGACTGAAGCACCAACTTGCAGAGACAGTCAAGATGTCCGATTTGAAAATAAAGTAATGAGCTTGTCAAATGTCACCCTCAATTAATATCATGTGAATTTCCAAGGGAAAATATAATTTCAAGAAAATCATGCACAAATCCAGAATCAACAAATTTACACATAGGGTGGGCGAAATTAATCCCCTCGGGATACATTTACCCAGGCTGGGACCCCCTGTCCTCTATCGAGCCTACTACTGTAATGTGACTTTAGTACTGTTCCCTACGCGCAGTGCAGGTGCGTATGCGTCATAAACTATCACAACTACAGTACTATCTACAAATCGTTCTCTTGCAGAAAGCTGTCCAACGGACAAGGGTTACCAAACTGTTCAATACCCATCAGGCAAAATATACTGCCTAGGCCTGTTCGGGAATGCAGGATACAATGGCGCCGTGACCATGTGTCAAGCATCAGGCGCCCATCTTTTCCACTTCGAGGGTGACATGACAAAAACCGATGTGGCTACTGAATTTGCATTGAACCAGAACTTTCAAGGCAATGACAACTGCTTTAATTTACTCCCTTTATTGCTACATTTCCCTTCATGTATTGTTGTGAGCTAAGACCCATGTTTCCTGTTAAATGATTTCGCTGGCTCTATTATGAAATCAAGCAAAACCATTCTCACAACTGCAAGCACCGTTCGCACAAGGTTTTGAAAACTAATTTAAGTACTTTTTGAGAGACTTCTTAAGTATCAACAACAAACAAACAATTAAGGGACCTTTGAACAATCTGGAACTGTTTTAAAGTCCTCCCTTCTTGCTAGTTTCGTTTGAAAAGAACAAAAGAGCATACGCTAAAGCACCAACTTTTCTTTCCAAAATCGTTCTAAACCGAGGCTGGATGATGCATCAGATCTAACATAGGGAATCCGCACAAGTTATTTCTTTATGCTCATGTTGGCTGAGAATTCCAGTGGACTACCAATTATTCTTTTATCTACTTAAGTTGCACACAACGCAGAACTAGAACCACAATATGCTTTACTAGGCGTCGTCTACTGAAGCTCTAGTTACCAAACGTCCGATTGGAAAAAATAAATCATATATGTCCACTTCCTCAGCTCACAATTTTATAGTTCTCGATTTTTCTCTTTGGAAATTAAGAAAGAATCAGTGTGGCCCCAGAGAGTATAATAATGAGAGAGAGAGAGAGGTTTCACGATTGGTCGATCTGCGCTGCGAGACATGGGAGGCTCTGCGAAACCATTGTTAGCATGGAGCGGAAAGTAGGTCGCTGCGGTAAATAATATCTGTTTGTGCATTTCCAAGGGGTGTGGGAGCCTACAGACAGTCTTAAATAGTTTCGATCAGCCCAGAAATATGAACAAACCACAGTAAACAGATATATGCACACTATCTTTGGTGAAGAAGGTCTCTTTCAATTCTTCAGTATCTTATTTCCCGCAGCGACCTAGTTTTGCGATTTGGTGGAAGTGAGATCTTTCTATAGATCTATACTCCCTGGTGACCCTAAGATGACAAATCTGTTTCGACAAATATTTTCTGTGAACGACTTGGAGGAATTTTATTTATTTTTGCTTTTGATTAAAGAGGGTAAAACAATTGTATTTCAATCACATGTTTACAGAGCTAAAAGTGTATTTAAAATAAAACAACACATTTCACGTGAAAAGCGATTTGTTTCCTCTCCTGTAAAATTTGGTCCTTCACAATAATTATGTCCGGTTTCATGTCAGGGCCAGTAATCTGTCCGTTTTTTTTTTTTACTTCCTTTATTCTTCCTAAGTCGTCTCCGATTATGTGTCTTGTACTGGTCTGTAAGCACTTACGTACACATCATGACCTATATTTATCCATGCCACAAGAAACTGACATATTCAATTGTGACAGAATGTATTTCCAAATTTTCTTGCTGGATAATTGTATTTTGTACAGAACAGAATGCTGCAAATCAAGGTAACGATTTGCCTGGCAATAACGTTATTCCGGGGTGAGTTCCCTGCTTTCTTCGCAACTTTAAAATCTACTCCTTAAAACAAAATATTATTGATACTTAGGATTTTCTAGTTTCTACATAACAATAACAATAATTTACATCTGACAGGAAATGCGTTCTACATTGGTCTGAGTGATCAAATTACAGAAGGTAACTGGACATGGAGCTACAACATGCACACTGCGGTTATTCCAGACCACAAATGGATAAAGGGCCGTGGTCCAGATGATGCTCGCGGTGATGAGGATTGCGCGGTGCTCTTACATCCAAGTAGCGAACTGCAAGATATACGCTGTGGTTTGTCAAGGGCCTACATGTGTGAAGTTCTCATGGACATTTGAGAAAATACAAGCGTGTACAAGGAATGGTGCATTTTAAAAATATTTTGCCAAATGTTTAAATATTTTCGGGGTCACAAAGAACATTGAAAAGTTATAACTGTAAAATAATAAGAATAATGATAATAATCACTCTATGGCATGAAATAAAAGATGGACAAACAGTCTGAGCCCCAGACACTGTGGCTTCCGTTTCTTTTCGCTGTCTTCAACAAATTGCCGAAAGATAGTCAGCCTCGATGTATGACAAAAGGAGAGGAAAGCGGAGCACTGTGCGCTCTAAAAAAGCGCTGTTAAGGAGCGGGAGTGACAACTTCTGGGCTTTTCGGCAAGACGAAACTGACTTCTTTCGGTAAAACAGCCGAGAGCGAGCAAAAAGCGAAACCAAATCGAAACTACCGTGTCTGAGCTCTGAAGTGATCCTGGACGCACAGGCGTAGACAAGTTTTAATAATCAACCTGAATAAAGGAAAATAAAATGTGCATGTCCTTGTGAAGAGAAAACAACAGCCCAGCTGTAATAGATAAACAGTATACGTGATGTAGACACACAGACAAATGTAATCATTAACTGTGAATAAAAAAAATAATAAAAAAATTGTGTGCATCATTATGAAAATTGTTACTGGTTTTCCGCCTTTCTTAAATCTGCTGTGTCTTTCAGTTACTGCAAATGTTTTAACAAGGAGAAGACCTGTTCTTTCGGATATTGTAAACGTCCTAATTCTTTAGAAGCTAGTTTTGGAAGTTTTTGATGAGGTAATATATTATTATTACAAACTTGGATAACCTCGACACAATTATTCCATCTGGTAAGAAGCATACAAATAAGCTTATTTATTCATTACACAGATCATGAAGTATGCAATGTATTTTGTCACAGTGCAGTGATTCTTGCTTAAATGATCACATCTCTTCTCGGAAAGCCTTGAAAGATGAGTGAAGGAAGTCTTGAAGTATAAATGGAATAAAACCCATGTTTTCAACAACATATTAGTATATAGAAATAATTACAGTTCCTTTGACACTCCCAGTAAAACTGGCACAGCGCTATCCTCATGTTTGTAAAATTCACCATGATGGACTTCATTATCTATCGACGTTACTAGTACGTGCTAATTTTTCATACACACAGTAGAAAAAATTTGTACTCACATCTTCGCTGTCTGTGATCTTAACTTCACAACAAATTAAGCAAAACCCATCTTTACATGGTCACATGCGTGTACTTATTTCACATTTGAACGTCATCTTCCCACATGTGCGGCTTCTACTAATTGGTTTTCAGATGCCATGGAGGTGCTTGTAGTACGAAGATCATTAAATGCATATATTGCAATCTAATGCAGACTCTTTTGGGAACTGTTTAATGAAACTCTCAAGTTATGAGGACTGCCAAGGAAAATTTTCTTCCCTTAACAGTTTCTTGTTACATATGTACATTCTGGGACACTAAAATGTGTTGTCAACACGACTGATTATTTCGATCAAGTACGAGAGTTCACACTAAACCTCTTTGTCCACTTGGGTTTGTCGCAGTCCAGTGGTTCCCAACCTTTTCAAACAAGTGCGCCCAAAGTTAAATTCAGATCCAATGGCTTTATTTCCCCGTCCACAACAAATCAGGTCCGATTCCATAGACCTAGCATCACTGATGGGGCAACCCCTATCTGATCTATGGAATCAGGCAACGAAGAGTGGTTGAAAGTCAGCAGAAATTATTATGCACAATCTCGAAAAACATATAGAAGTGACTGTGTACTTCCACAATACTTACTATGTAGTAAGCTTTATTTCCCACATGAAATCAAGGTATCTCAAAGCCCCCCCCCCCTTCCACACACACACACACAAAACAACAACACGTTTACAAACCATTGCTATTGACAAAACAATAACGCTAAATGTCCCAGGTTTTGCTGGACAGAAATTGAAAGAGAAATGTCCATTAGCGTTGAAATTTACATGAGCTTCTCCGGCCAAGAAGATTTTGGGACTTTATGACTATTAATTTCCCTTTCGTATGGCCTGCTCTATGGTGTGTAAAAGATTACTAATGAGCGTGTAATGACCAGACAGATCTGACAAACAATATGCTTATGCCTACACGTCTACTTGATTTAGATCATGCATTTCTGCTGCCCCACTAGTTTGTATCTCCACCTCGACTTGAAACTCTCTGGTAGAAAAACATTACTGAACATCTTGAGTGCTGAGTTTGATGCGCCTATGCGGCAGCTCGCCACTGCTCTTATCTTTTGTTCTCATTTTTCGTGGATGCAAAGTGCTGTTTCCCATAAAAGTTATATGACGTTATTTGTGAAGTGCTGGTGAATCCTGTGATATCCAAATTATGCCAAATTTCAAAGTTTTAGTGATGTTTCCGGCGATTGTGGGTATCGCTGTGTTCTCCATTCTTGTCGTTCACATGCTGAGGTCTACCACCATTAAACCCGGTGTAGGATCCGGTTTCGTCCCCCCTTTGAGATGGTCCCCAACAAAATAAAGCTCATTGTCCTAATAAAACAGTTGCCATCTCTGGCTACATGAACTGGATCCACCGGTTCAAAAATGAAGACATGAGGGGCATTGTATGTGATTTCATGCAGAACAATGATGCAAAGTTTTTTTCCAGATCAGCACTTGTTGTAATTATGTGGATTTAGCGAACATGCGAAAGAACGGTGTTTGGGCTACTGAGGTTAAAGTGTTTGGTGCTGCCACCCTTTTTAACACACCTGTTTACTTTTTTCTGAGAGAGGCTGCAGACCGGCAGCCACGGTGGCTCAAATACGAGCCCCTGTTTTAAGCCCACTCAGGGCGATCCCAAACAGATAGGGCAATGTACATTATGAACGTCAGACATCATTTCCAGCACGTGCTCACTAGATTGTTCATTCGGTAGATTGTTTCCATGTTATTTCCCGATTGCTTTTTCCAGTATGCGTGCATCTCTTGACATTTGGATACAATTATTTTTATTCATGACAAGATGAAACTGAAAAAATGCCTGTCCATTGATCTGTTACTATTTTTCTTCTTTATAAATGTTAGCTTTCTTTTGATTAGTTCACCTGTGGATTGTTTGTTGAGATCCAGGTGTTGATTCACGTAACATTATCAGACCTTATTTCACATTTCTATGTATATGATTAATTTTAATATGCCATAAATTATGTTTCTGGTGGGCATTGTAAATCAATAATAATTTCACACCTTTTCTGATATTTCATTGTCATGACGTGCTCCTTAGGTAATTCAGTTTTACATAGTTTGACTAGGCAGGTAAGGTGTGTGATTTGCCAATAAGGAAATGAATAATTCAGATTTGGTTTTATAATAAAGTCCGTTTTCATTTACAACACTCACTGTTCAATCTTGAGGTGAGCAAGAGCGAGAGAGTTTGAGTTTGAGTCAAGGAGATGTAACTGCGTGCGAACAATTCCATAGGCGCCACACCACATCTGCCAAACTGATCGTTCAACAGATGCCTGACTTACGCGTTCACCCAACATTTGGCCTTGATGCATGTGCTTTGTTTTTGTGTCATTCACCTCCACTGCCACATGCAATTTTGTTCATCATATACATGTGTTTTTCATGCCATGGAATTCACTTCTATCGCTTGTTTGTATCCAAGGATAAGGGAGTAAGTATATGTTATGCTGTTTTGCATTGGGACAAGCGTGGAACTGTGTCATCCATCTCCACCGCCACGCAATGGCATGCTCCTACGAATAGTGAGATGGGAATTACGAGTTCAAAAGAAAAAATATGCATGCGTTCACACAAGGAGCCTCGGTTTATTGTCTCATTCGAAGGACTAAAGAGAGAGAGAGAGAGAGAGAGAGATAGGAGGTTGGGGGGGGGGGGGACCTTTTCAGGGGGGGGGGGACCATCTTGAATGCGAGCGGGGGACGAAAATAACTAGTGGGGGACCAATCGAAAACGAGGCTGGATCGCTGAAGGGAGCCCTTTTCAGAGCAGTTTCTATCATTTCTGCTCTGACAAGGTCCCCCGGGGGACCATCTCAAAGGGTGGGACGAAACCGGATCCTACACCGGCAGTAACAACAATGTGAACAACTCATCGAATGTAAACAAACAGAACCGTGGCGGTGTGCCGCCTAGAGGTCATTTAGTGCAACACGTTTGTCATTCAAAGGTGCAAAATGTAAACATACCTACGTCTGCTCCTGTCACTTACAGCAGACAAGAGTTACTAGCCCTTGCTCAAAAGTGTAAACAACCACCAACACTTAGGGCGCTTTCACACATCAAGTGGCTTCAGTTAAACCGCCCACCTCTTACGGAACATCTAGACTCGGGGACTAAGAGAAAGGGTACGAGGCGGGGCAAGCGTGGTGGTCAGTTTCTAAGACACCACATAATGACCATTGTCCGCTCAAGGCTTACAAACAGCAATGAGATCATCGGAACTAAGCCTGATACTGTAAGACGCTCAAACTTGATTCCCATCTGTACGAAACCCTTCCTTTGTGAGACCTCGTTTAAACTCAAAGTATTTCACCTGAACACACAGTCGGCTCGTAACAAAACATTAGACGTCCATGATGTAATTTTAGAAACAAATAGTGATCTTGTTATCCTTACTGAGACATGGTTCAGGGATTTTGGCGACGAACCACTTTTACACGAAATAACCCCAGATGGCTTCGACATCATGCCAACACCACGCTTATCAAGATCTGGCGGTGGCATTTCCACAAAAAAGGCTTGAAACTTTCTGCGTTTCCACTAACAGCGACTCCAATTTCTTTCGAGGTGTGCGCAGTAAACGTCCACACATCAGATGGTATGTTCCTCTGTGTGTGCATCTATCGACCTCCACGGACAAAGAAGAACATGTGCTCAAATGCAACATTCTTGACTGAGTTTTCCAACCTTCTTGAAAATGTTAATCATATGCATAATGTCATTATTACTGTCGATTTTAACATACATATAGATAATATGGAAGATCCTTTTGGCTACAAATTTAGAGACTTACTTCAAGAGCATGATATGCATCAAATCGTTCAAGGACCTACACATAAAAAGGGACATACTTTAGATTTAGTAATCGTTAGATCTGAAACTGTTAACTCGGTCCTGAATCTTAAAATATCTGATCATTGCTTATCAGACCATTACTCTCCTACTTTTGAACTGGACATCAAGAAACCTTCATCAACGAAAACTAAAATAATGTGTCGAAATACCAAGAGCATCAACGTTGATGAACTTAAGAAAGATCTGGCATCGACTCTGTCTGCCCAAGAAACAGTCAGTGCGGAAGACCTATACAATAAGTTCTCTGACGTCCTCGATGTGCACGCACCCTTACGAGAAAGGGAAATCACCTGCAGGCCATGTGCGCCGTGGTTCACTTTGAAAGTGAAAGCGGCTAAGAAAGAAAAAAGGAAAGCAGAACGTGTTTGGAAAAAATCTGGTTTGACAATTCATAGAGACATGTATAACCAGCGTAAAAAAGATGCTGTAGATGTTATTAAAGAAGAGAAAACAATATACATTAATAATAAGTTAACAAACACTTCCTCTTGTAAGGAGCTATTTAAAATCTGTAATGAAATGTTAGGAAAATCTAATTGTAATTCTTTACCAACCAACTATAATGCTTCTGAGATACCATGTTTGTTCAATGATTTTTTTGTCACCAAAGTTGAAAAAATAAGGAATGAGCTTGATTTAAGTAATGAAGAGCCATGTTATGCTTTGTTTAATGGGTCACCTTTTGGAGAGTTTCAGTCTGTTGATGACGATGTTGTGAAAAGTATTATTTTGAAGTCACCTAAAAGTTTTTGTCAACTTGATGTATTACCAGTTTCACTATTTTTACAATGTATTGACATCCTTGTGCCTTGTATGACAAACATAATAAATGATTCTTTAAGGAATGGTGTGGTCCCGTGCTCTTTCAAAAGAGCCCTCATAAAGCCATTGATAAAAAAACCAAGCCTAGACAAAAATATATATAATAACTACAGACCTGTATCAAATCTTACGTTTTTATCCAAGATTTTAGAGAAAGTTGTTTTACACCAGCTTGAAAGTCATTTGTGTACAAACTCGCTGAGAGAAGTATACCAGTCAGCGTATAGACAAAAACACAGTACGGAAACGGCCCTTGTACATATATATGGCCTTTAGCGTCTTTACAGACGGTCTTAGCAGCTAGAATATTCACTTTCACTTTGACTGACAGCTTCTCTCGTGGCTTATTCTACCAATGTTTGACCCGGGAGTGCGATGGCAGTGATTGCAGGTCAGTCTTTTGGGTTCACTTTGGCGAGTGTTTTCATTCCGCCTCTGTCGTTTTGTCAGGTATGTTTCTTTTGCCTTGAAGTCTATTGCGAGCGTGCCACTGCGCAATTTTTGTCTCCATCTGCTTCGATCACTTGCAAGGTTCTCCCATTCATTGGGGTCGATGTTGAATGCTTTCATCGTGACCTTGCAAGTGTCTTTGAATCGCAGATGTGGCCTACCTCTGGGTCGGTTGCCAGTAGCAAGTTCCCCGTAGAGAATTTGTCTGGGGATGCGATCATTTTCCATACGGTGGAGATGTCCAAGCCACCGCAGTCTTTTTTTGCCTAGGAGAGCCTGAGTTGATGGAGTGTTGGCTCGGCTCAGAACTTCGATATTTGAGATCCTGTCTTGCCACTTGATCTTGAGAATTTTGCGTAGGCAGCGCAGGTGGAAGGAGTTGAGGGATCTTTCATGTTTGGAGTAGGTGGTCCATGTCTCTGAGCCATACAGCAGGGTGCTTAGGACGCAAGTTTGGTACACGAGTACCTTTGTTTTGATGGTCAGCTTGCTATTGTTCCACACCCTTTTTGAGAGTTTGCCAAAAGCTGTGGCCGCCTTTCCTATTCTGGCATTTATTTCAGTTGTACAAGTAACATCAGATTTGTTAACAGCTTGTGATGAAGGCAAAGTGTCAGTGCTAGCGCTATTAGATCTTTCAGCAGCCTTCGACACGATTGACCACACTATTCTTATAAAGAGATTAGAACTTTCATATGGTATATCTGGGACTGTCCTGAAATGGTTTAGCTCCTACATGAATGAAAGAAAACAGAATGTATCAATTGGAGCACACATATCAACAACAAAAGTGCTCACAACAGGTATTCCACAAGGGTCAGTTTTAGGTCCAGTTTTATTTTCCCTATATATACAACCAGTGACGCAAGTTATTAAAGATCATAATTTTGCTTTTCATATGTACGCTGACGATACTCAGCTGCGTCAATCTGTAAATGTTAACAACGTTGACCAAATGATGAATGACCTAGTTATTTGTGTTCAATCTATTAATGCATGGATGACTGTTAACAAATTGAAAATGAACAATGAGAAAACTGAAGTAATGTTAGTTGGAACACCTGGAAAACTGAAGTCCGTACAACGGTCCACTATCGAGTTCGATGACACTAAAATACCTATATCCCATTGTGTGAAAAATCTAGGGGTTTACCTGGACTGCAATCTATCCATGGAGAAGGCCATTTCGCATGTTAGAAAAATTTGCTATCTTGAGTTAAGGAAAATTGGTCAAATTAGGCATCTTATTTCAGAGGAAGCAGCCATTAAACTTGTTCTATCTTTTGTTATATCTAAATTAGACTATTGTAACGCTTTGTTTGCTGGAATTTCGGAGGATAAAATGAATAAGCTGCAGCAAGTACAAAATCACGCTGCTAGGTTGGTAAAGAAAGTTTCTATGAAAGAGCACATTACCCCTGTACTGAAGGAACTTCATTGGCTGCCAGTAAGATCTAGAATCAATTACAAAATTTCGTCCTTGACCTATCAGTGTCTGAATGATCATCAGTTCCCGTCTTATCTGTCAGAGAAAATAAAGATGTATGAACCACCACGCTCATTGCGGTCAGCCAAACAAAATTTGATAGTGAAACCAAAAGCCAACAAGAAATTTTATGGTGAACGTTCTTTTGATTTCTATGGCCCTTCTCTTTGGAATGATATGCCAGAAGATGTCAAAGCATCTGATTCATTACCTTCTTTTAAATCTAAATTAAAGACATTTTTATTTCAGGCACATTTTAATTGAACAAAATTATGTCCATATTTTTATTTCTATGTAATATTTTATATGCATGTATATTATGTACTGTGGTTTAATGCATGCTTTATTTCGAGGATGAGGGAGACGGAAAGGGGAGGGGGGGGGGGGGGAAGAGGGAGAGATATGAATGTAATGTTTTGATGTCTATATTTTTATTCTCAATTTTATATGCATGTATTTACGTATACACTATTTAACGCCTTCTACGTAATGTTTTATAGCATTTTATGTCTTTTGTAAAGCGCTTTGAGTTTATAAGGAAAGCGCTATATAAATAAACTTATTATTATTATTATTATTATCATGATACCAGCAGGTCTAACTGCTAATCCTCAGTCTGATTACAAAACTGAAACGAGTTCGTACATGGTAATCACCAATTTTCATTAAATTTTCATCGTTATTGGCATCTTTCGTTAATCTTCACGCTTTTCCAGAAGAAAGACCACAGGAACAGTAGATTCATACTGAAATACGTTCCACCAACGATCCGAAAAAAAACAAAAGGCGCTCTGCTCATACAGAACACAATAGTTCTCTGATACCATGCAATGTGGAAAAAAATGGCGGTGTCAGCTCATGCTGTGGATCTGCCTGAACTTTGTCGTTGAACTATGCGATTGTCTTCTGCGTAGTTGGAATTTTAAGTACGTTCCCGAAGATCAAGGGAGTACTCACACTGGATCTACGAACAGTAATATGGTTTGTATGCACGCTCGCAGCTACATCGAATGTGGAAGTCTGTGCATGCAGGAAGACAGAAACCAAGCCCGGTGTGTCGGGTTCATTTACCAGACCGACTCATCTTCATGTCGGTTAGTGGCTAATATTTCGGACGTTAAGAGTTCTACCGACTTGGGCGCAGCTTTCGCTGTCATCAAAGGAAAAGGTAAGAAAGACTATCCAACCTTAGAAACTCTAAGTACATGTGTATTAGTATTACTGAACAGGACAAATTTTTCTTTGGTTCTAAGTGACAAGGAAGATTTTGATACATTCAGTGTATATTCATTCCACTGGTGGGACCAGCCCAAGAAAAAAAAAAAACCAAAAAAAGAAAAAAACACCGAAAAGTTTAAGAGACGTTTAAGTAGCCCTTGACAGAGTTATTTAACACTATTTTGACATATTTTTTTCCAATCGATGACGGTGATGCTAAAAAATTAAATAAAATACAATTTTTAAAAAGTCAACTGACAACGCACAAGAGCAAATACACACATTATGTCTCTACATGCTTAAAATACCGTAGACACGGTGTTGGCTGTTCTCGTTGTAGGTGAAAATATTTATGAAAGTTAGCTTTCCAGTCAGCCCGACAAAGCAGACCCTGGGAAATTATAGATGTCTGTTAAGTTTCAGAAACTCTTGGTAGATCGCACAATGAAGAAATGCAAAGGGGGCTCGGCAGCGGATGATAAATCATCACACAAATTAAACTAATTTCACTGGCCTAAGTGTCATATGAGGACTGGTGTAGGTGCAGTAGGCTTTTTTTTTAAGGTCAGGGGAGCTTTTCACCGTTTCAAATGTACATGCTTTTTGACCCTACTAGTACTACTGTCATCAGACAATTCAATTGCCAGTTTTGTTCATCGTCTGACTGCCAGGACCACTTAATTCAGCTTTCCAAAAATGTATACATGTACTTTATGGGGGTTTCTTAATCAAACATATACTAAAATACTAAATTTGCATGATGAAGACTTGTAGAAGTTGCGGTGGGAACACCCTTGGTGAGACACAGTAACTCTTTCCTGACAGTAATAAGGTTAAAGAACGCTAACTTTCGCCCCACTTTGAAATAAATTGGTTGAGCGGAGGACGGGGGGTGGGGTGTTTGATATGTGTCGCATGTGAACAGTTGAGTAGAACCCCCCCCCCCTCCCCCATTTTTCATGATTATACCACTGGAAATACATATAATTATGTCCTTGATGTCACAACAAAAAACTCAAAGAGAGTTTTGTTACTTTTATTACAAAAGTGACGAATGACCAAAAAGAAATAACATTCAGTTTTTTTTTTTAAAGGGGGTGGGGGGGGGGGGGGCAAACTAAGCCCGGAACGGCACAGCCAGCTGCTGGCAGACAACAAGTGCACACCATAATTTTCTTTATTTTCTCAGTAAATCCGCAAAGGCTCTATTATACTGAGCCCGGTCAGACACTGTCAACTTCTGCCAAAGTTTCTTGGGTGTACAATTTGCTGGCTGTGACGCTCTGGGTTTAGATAGATACCCCTCAACGACCAGGCATTTTTGTTACTGCGCTAACGGCAAACCTCAACACACAAAAGACAACAATAATTTCCACCTGCAAATCAACTACAAGTAATAGCTAATCAGCGACTATAGCGGTAAAGGCAAAACTGAATAAACTGCACAAAACCAAAGAGTAATTTCCATCCCTGCAAATTTACGTACATATAATAGCTAATGATAGACTAATGCACCGACCTGTACAGGCAAGACAGCGTTCCGACATGAAAATAAAATAAAGAAGTGTGTCAAATATCACGCGTGGATTCCTATGGGTCCAATTACACAGTCGTAAGCGTGCTTTAAACTGTGAAGTGGTGCATGAAGTAGCAGAGTGCAAAAATGTAACCTGTTTTTAAAACAGCCGTTGAGAGCAGAAGGTTATCCTGTTTATACCTTCAAACGCCAAAATTCCATGGCGCGACCCTGACCTGCCCAGTGTCCTTGACAGTATTCATCTGATACTCCTGAATGCCACACCTAGCCGCCCTGTTTTGACGGCACTGTGGTATTTCAAGCATCAAAAGTTCATCTAAATGATACATAAAGCCTTGCAATTTTCCTGCAAAAGTCTGATGGTAAAAAGATGCCGTACGTCATGCAACCATTAATGGCAGGCTAGAAGGATGGGAAAAATACTTTCTGAAGATCTGTCAAACAGAAAACCCATATTGAATATGTAAATGTAATTCTTGGTTCCAAGATCTGAATAAAAGCTACAAGGAAGGGGCAGATTTGGGGAGGGGGGTAGTTAGATAGACAGATGGATAGTTCGATGGATAGAGAGACAGACAGATAGACAGACAGACATACAGACAGACCGACAGATAGATAAATAGATAGATAGACAGATAGATAGATTGACAGACAGACAGACAGACCGACAGATAGATTGATAGATAGATAGATAGATCAGAGAGAAAGAGAGAGGGAGAGAAAGAGAGAGAGAGAGAGAGAGAAAGGGGTTGAGAACGGAAAGAGGCAGACAGATAGATGGAGAGAGAAAGACACAGAGAGAGAGAGAGAGAGGGGGAGAGCAAGAGAGAGAAAAAGAGAGAGCGAAACAACGACAACTGACGACATTGATCTAAATACGGAAAAATAGATGTCCAACAAAGAGCAGAGCAGACAAACAGACGGAGACCAAAACTGAATTACATGTACAACAGAAATACAGCTTGCCTTGTCAGCGGAATACTGACTGGATTTTGAGCGAGACATTTTCAAGGGCATTGTCTAACCCCCGACCCCTCCCCCATCCCCGGCCTCACGGCGCGTGCTTGTTTTAATTTGGTCATCCTCTAGTCCAATTGTTATCTTTAATCTTTCCTCATGCAGAAAGCTGTCCATTAGACAAAGGGTTTCAAATTGTTCAATACACACCACCAGGAAGGACATACTGCCTAGCGCTGTTCTGGAATGCAGAAATAAGCTACAGCGAAGCCGAGTTGCAGTGTCGAGCCTCAGGCGCGCCTCTTTTCCACTTTGAGGGGGACATGACAAAAACTGATGTAGCTACTGAATTTGCGTTGGACCAGAACTTTACAGGCAATGATAACTGCTTTATAACTCACAGCCCTTTATTGTTACATTTCTCTTCATGCATTTTTATGAGTGAACACTCCGAAAGAAACCATGCATGTTTCTGGTAAATAATTTCACTGATCCTGACTTAAACAATACTGACATAGCACAAATGCGTTGACACATCTCAGATTTTATGAACTCCTTGAAGAAATTCTATTTTTGATACCGATTAAGGAGGGTGAAGCACATTACATATTCCGTTCAAATATTTATAGAGCTAAAATGTATTTAAAATAAATACATGTAATACATTTCAAGTGAAGCAGTCTGTTTCCTCTTTTGGAAAATTAGGTCCTCCGCACTAGATCTAGGTGTGTTTTCACGAAGGGCCATAATCTGAAAATTTTGTCCCTTATAAAACGGCCTTGCTTAAGCCATCTCCGATTTTGGATGCTGTTCAAGGTGTGCCTGTTTATATAATATAAGGAATTAGGTACACCTTGACCTTCACTTATCCAGAGCAGTTCTATTTCCATCGATCTCTTAGAAGAATTTGATAGAAAGCAACAGTTACTTTGAACTGTATTTTCAAATCTCATTGTTGGATATTTGTACATTGTACATGTACATGTATTTTGTTTTGACCAAATGCAGCAAATCAAGTTTAAGGTAATTAAGTAACATCAAAGATACCAGCATTGCCGTATCATATATCTTTGGTAATTAATATCAGAATGAATTCCCGGCCTTCTCTAATATAATGTCACTGCTCTACGGCAAATATTATGTCAGACTTATGCCATACTAACGGTTCATTACATTCCTAAGGAAGCACGAGGGCTATCAGATAATATATGTATTACAGAAAAAGAAATGCTCTGATAGGAAAATGTAATAATCCTAAACAATCATGATGGCATAAGTCACCAAATGACAAGAAAACAACTTTTTCTTAATATCTCAAAAGTGTCAAAAATGTCTTACGCCATTAGTGCAAAGCAGTGGCGGTAATTATCCCCTCCTTAAAACAAATGATACTTGCAGACATTTCGATTACCTGCATAACAAGACAATAATCTTTATAATTTACATCTGACAGGAACTGCATTCTATGTGGGTTTGAGTGACCAGATAACAGAGGGTTCATGGATATGGAGCTACAACATGCAGACTGCTGTTATTCCAACCAGCAAATGGAGATATGGCCGTGGTCCAAATAATGCTCGTGGTGAAGAGCATTGCGTGGTGCTCTTACATCCAAGTGGCACTCTGGAAGATATTGGCTGTGATTTGCCAAGGGCCTACATGTGCGAAGTTCTGATAGACAGCTTTTGAGAAATAAAACTACCTGTACAAGGAATGTTGCATTGCTATAATATTTTGCCACCCGTTTAAATCTTTTCTGGGTCACAGAGATCAGGTTAGAAGTTGCAATTGCAAGCAAATCGCAAAGCAGTGTATGCTAGGGAAAAAACCCAACAACAACAACAAACAAAAAAATAAACCACTAGTGTAAACAGCATCAGTGATTTATTTAGGCACACAGGCAAATTTGGACTAAATAAAAAATGAAAATCTGTGGGTCATCGTGAAAACAAGTCTCCTGTTGTTTCTGCTCTTCTTTGCCTGCTTTCTCTTTTGATTGCAGTAAATGTTTTGATGAGGAATACATTTTTATTGTCTTTTCGTTACTGTAAATGTTCTAACTATTTCTAAAAGCAATGTTCAAAACTGACTGAAATGTTGGGTTATGGATGGAGGCCTTGTTTGATGAAGTAATGTACATGTATTTAAAGTAAGATTTGTCACAATTATTCATTTTGGTAATAGTCATAAAAATAACGAACATATGTTTTGTTATTGTGCAATATTTCTTGTTTAAATGATTACACCTCTTATCGGTGAGCCCTAAAAGCAGAGTGGATGATGAGTGGACAAAATCAAGGACTAAATTACAGAATAAAATTCAAAAGATGTTTCTTCAACATACTGGTATATTTACTTTACAGTTCTTATGTAACCTCCCAGTAAAATTTCATTGTCCCCACAGTTGTGGTATTCATCATCATGAACTTCAGTAGTTCATTATCCACTCATGTAGCTCATATCTGCTAATACTTAACACATGATTTAGAAACAATATACTTATATCTTCACTGCCTGTGATCTTAACTTCACCGTTCAAATTCAGCAAAAACCCATCTTTACGTGCTCACATATTTCTTTCACAATTAAAAGTCAATTTCTCTTAGGTGTAGCTTTCACTATCAGGTTTTCAGGTGTAAGATCATCACTGTTCCATTAAGACGAGAAACTCAAAAATTAAAAAAAAAAATTTCAAGTTAGGCAACCATCGAATAATCATGGTTATAGACTCCTATGCCGAAGATTAAGCGAAGAGCAAACTTTCAAAGATTCATCATAACTAGACCAGTTGTGCTATTAAAATAAAACAAAGTTTTTGTTTGTCCTGAAAAGTAGCCAAAACCCATTACCCTTGTTTTGCGGCACGGTGACGAGGTGAAGGAGACAGTAGCATGAGGAAATCTAAATATTGTGATTTAACGTGAACACTATTATTGGGAACTTTTCAATAAACTCATTAATTATGAGAAATGCCAAGGAAACAGTCTCATTAAAAATAATAATGATCATTATGACATGCATTAATTACCAAAAGCTCCTGAAGAAGAAATACTTATAATCTCATGCAAACCATAGAACATCATCCCAAAGAACCAACCATCTTGAAAAACATTATCTCAAAACTGATTTTTAAAACACAACTAATGCATACCTCGCAAAGACAAAAATGAAAGCATGAAAATACACTAAACTCAGAGAATCTTGGAATGGAAGGCTACAGGAACTGCTCTGAGGAACCCTGGTGCAACTGTCGTGAATAAAAAAAAACAACATCCGCTGGGTTGTACTGTAAGCAACCTCATTTCCACCACCACATTTAAATAAATCCAACAGACAGGATAATGTTGGCCTTTTACCCAGGCAAAAATTTACACCAAGCCAGAACAAATTAAACAATAATTTAGGCCAAAATGAACTACATTTGGCTCACTATAGGAACAATAAGTGGGTTATGTCCTTTCTATTCAAGTAAATTTAAAAGCAGAAAGAGAGAGAGTTTAACTTAACACAACTAAATATGTTATTGTTAGCAAACTCTGCATCAGAGAAAATACAGATGACCATCCAAAAGCAATATGATTTGAAGCAAATGAAATTAACCAAACATATGCAAAGTTGGACAAAAGTTGGATTGTATACTATCCCTTTCTATGCAAGATGCCTGAGGTAACAACTGCATTCACATCTACACTACAAAGCATACTTGAATTGAAACAGTGTACTGTGTAGTCAGTGATTGCAGTGAATGACTAGCAGACCTTTTAGAATTCAGCTGATGTACCCAAATCACAGCCAAAAGATACATCTACTATGTAATAGTTTTTAAGCAAACTCAACAACATGGAATATGATCAGTGAGAAGTATAGCTCTCCCTTCCAACAGAGAGAAAAATGCAACGTGATGAAAGCACCATAAACAATACACTGGATTATCTGATGTGAGATCCAAATTTTATAATCACAGGAAATGTTACACATTGGACCGACCACTTTCTTCGTACTGAGAGTTCTTTTCTATACCATTACCATGTATTTCTGACTGTGGTTACACCTGGTACATTCATAAATCTGATGAACACTCACTTCAGGGAGTATGTATTCTATATAGAGAGAAATTATTATTGGTCGATTTGCACTGCAAGACACAGGAGGCTCAGCAAAACTACTGTTAGCATGGAGCGGAAAATAGGTCACGGCGGTAAGCAATACCAATTTGTACGAATCCATGGGAAGAAAGAGCTTACAAACGGCTCTAAATAGTTTCAGACAACCCAAAGAATATGAACAAACCACAGTTAATAGATCTGCACACTCTCTAAGTCTCTTTGGTGCAGTCAGTGCCTTCCAATTCTTGTTACTGCCATGATGACTTAGTCCCTCGATTTGACACAAGTGATTTCTCTACATAAACACAGATTTGATAGACAGTTTACTGATCAGTGTCTGATGAGTATTTCATACTCTTGAGTCTAGATATGAACAAAATTCTCATCTCTATTTCCAACCCACAGTTTATGAATCAGACAAACATGAAACATTGCCCTGATTTAACAGCAAAGTTTGTTAATTTTGGCACTGTAGTAAACTTTGAAGAAACGATTACAATTTCTTCTCTGACACGCTCCATCTAGCTACAACGATTATCTGCAGATTTATTTCCTAGGGTTTTCAATAAAATCAACCCAACTGATAACCTGGATATAAATGAATATTATGTACAATCCCATTATATGTCAACACTTATGAATGTTTACACTACAGTTCTACCCTTTCTCTCACATAAAACCAACTTCATGTTTGATACTTGTAAAATTATTTTAACTTTTTAAAATAAATTATATTTTTGCAGTAACCATAACACCAGGTTAACATAACATTCTCTGGTAACATCTTTCATCAAGTTACAAGAGAAAACTAATACAGTACTGTGGTTGGGGGCATGGGCACTGTTTTCATACTCCATCTGCATCTGAGAAAGTTAAAATTTATTCAACATTTAACTAAGTACTAAAAACATTTCTACGGCAAACTAAACTAACACAAGAACCCCTCCACCCCCCCCCCCCCAAAGAAAAAAAACAATATAATGCTAGTGAAGTACATTTATAGCGTGTACATGATGAACTGCTAGGTACATATATCAGGTAACTATATAATGGTGACTGCTATTGCTGTCAGTAAAGTATGATTCTTTCTCTCCTAGTGAAAGGGCCCGTTCAAAGAACAGGTTGCAAACAACACGCACAACACAATCAGAACACAGATTATGTAGATTTAGGAAGAAAACAACTCACAACTGGCACAGTAACACCCGCATGGCCCGTACCGTGCATAAGGCAGACGGCACAGAAACTCATGCCTTCAAACTTTGAAACGCAATTCAAAGTTTAAAGTCGAAACAAAATAAAGGCAGGAGGGAGGCAACCATTGTTGAGGAGAACGCATTATTCGATGACCTACTCTCTCTCTTACAATAAAAGTAGTAATCCTGCAGTCCTGCTTCAGAACTCATGCGCGCCAGGACACTGCACACCAAGCTTGATATGGTTCTTTTTATGACATGCACGGTACTAAAGTCGAAACAAAACAAAGGCAGGAGGGAGGCCATCATTGTTGAGGAGAAAGCATTATTCGATATTTTTAGGCCTATTTTCATTTATTACAAAATTACGATACTTCGCTTTCATGTCAAAGGAATAGAAATAGATCTAGTAGCAAAAAGAACTATCTTTCACTGACATGTAATTTTTTCAGGTCTGGGCATTTCTTCCTCGCAGCAGTGAATTTTTTTTCCTTGCTGTTTTTTTATATAGATAAGTAGTTACAGACTGCTAATTCATGTCATTCTAAACTTCTCATAAGACCATGGCATGGAATGCACATGAATAGCAATGGAAACAATTCTTTCATTTGGCAATGAGAGTATTTCATGGTTATGATAATTGATAGATTTACAGAGGTTTAGTTGAGACTATGATTAACAACAGGATGTGAGATCTGACATGAAAATTGATATGTCAGTCTTGTCATAAATCTACACAGATCTCTAGTCTTTTTAGCAAAGAAAGACGATTCTCTTGAACAGCCCAATGAGTCACCACAGAGTCACAGTTAACAGTGTTCCATGTCAGGCTACACAGCAGGGCATGATGCAGCTTGATGATGGTTATATTGGTACAGCCAGATAAATTTCATATTTGGGTAACCTATTAAGTTAACTATAGTATAACCATGACCATGTAGGGATCTAGACTATGATGATATCTAGATCTAGATCTAAGTGAAATTGTAAATAAAAAGAAAACAAAACACTGGACCTAGGTAGAGTCTATAGATCTAGATCTAGACCTACAGCAACTTGCCTAGGATCTAGATCTAGATCTAGATATCTAGATCGATACCCCGAACCAACTTTTAAAGGCTACTATTTTACTAAGAAGATTAAAACTTTAAACCATCTTTCTTCACACGTCCAAGTTCATTTCATTATTTCTTAGACCATATGCCTTATTAAATTTTAGGTTGTGTCCATCAATACTAGATTCTAAATAGTCTAGAATCTATTCGTGCCTTTTGGTGCCTAGATCTAGTAGAATCCTGGTAGAAGGCCCCTTTCCAGCAGAAGTGAAAACAGGTCTAGGCCTAGATTCTAGAGTAGGTGTAGATCTATCTAGATCTAGATCTAGAAATCTAGATCTAATCATCTAGAAATCTAGATCTAGATGAGATCTAGATTCTAGATTTCTAGACTCTAGAATCTAGAATCTAGATCTAGATCTAGATTCTAGATCTAGAGTCTAAATCTGGAATTTAGGTCTGTATGTTGTTGTTGATGCAGTTCAACAAATAAGATTTTGACAATGGTTACTCTGCATTTTAGAATCAAACACACTGCTTATAAAATGTGATTACATGCAGATTAGTGGTAAAGGGTACTGCCTCACCTTTGTTTTGGCCCTACGCCATTTTTGTCTCAGCTCAGCTGGATGATATTGGGACGAGAGTTATTTCCCTTAGAAATTATGTTTGCCAGGTAGATTGCCAAATGATCAATTTTCGACAAGTAAAAATTATTAATCTGTGTCTACAGCCTGCTGGGTGGTCCACAAAATGCGTTGTTCTTTTCATGGTCAAAGAAAATATTCACTAACAGCATGTAAACTCAGTGGAAAAGTTTTTCTGAAACTTTGAATTTCATTGTACAGTAGATATTTTAAGTAAGTTACAACTGGCAGAAATATTGTGTCATGGCTGGCAAATCACGGAAGTGAGAGTAGATTAGTAGCAGTAGCAATCTCATTGAACATGTTTCTTTGTTGTTGACGGGCAAAAGATAAGCTGCATCCCGTTGGCTCCTAACAAATAGCAGAAATGGGTAAATAATTTTAATTATTGTCGTTACATTTTGTTTGGATGAGTGTCTTTAGACAGATTTAAGCCCGTCATGTTTTCACTTGAGTACCTATATATATAGCATTAGGCCTATAGCCCAATTCAAATTTTGAACGAAGTGTTTATCCGTCGATATTATAATCGTCGGATAAAATTTCCCGTAGGATTTTTTTTTATCCGTCAACATAAATTCTGAGTAAACGTGTAGAATCGTTCCATAAGCTTCGGCCATCTTGGTATCGTACCATGTGGGCGCTGGGCGGGCAGTAATTCCGATTATAATTATATTATCAAATTTGTTTTTTGTTGCGAAATAATAGATGTGTACATTTGCCAATATTATCGGTCAAAGGTAGGCCTAGATTCTAGGGAAGGAGTTCCGTACTCGAGCGCCAAAGACCAGAAACTAACTAAACACAACTACCCCAGCCCCTTTTCGCCTGATTAGTCAATCTGACTACCACCCATTGATACAAACTGACTAGACCCTCACGCCCCCAGGTCCATCTGACCATTCCATGTGGTTAAATTGATAACAGTGAAAGAAAACAATGTTAAATTTCATATTAACGAACAATGACAAAGAATAATGAATAAAACAAAATAATAAACTGACGAATACAATAATAAATTTAAATATAATTATAATCGGAATTACTGCCCGCCCAGCGCCCACATGGTACGATACCAAGATGGCCGAAGCTTATGGAACGATTCTACACGTTTACCAAATTCTGTACTTGCGAGTCGTCTCCAGCGATTCTAACCTTTCTCAGTCCTCCTCCCTTGTTCCGTACATCCCGACGCGATCGTTCGTATTGGGCGAGTGTTGATAACGATATTGAAATTGGAGGGTCATGGAATTTTAATATTTAATGGATGCGAAGGTTCAGGTGCTATCCGTTGATTTGGGTTTCTTGGTTTGGACATGCTTATATAGTAAGACTTTCCTTGCAATTGTTCAGGGTTCTCAATAGCACAGTTGTTAGCATCACTGCCCGTCAGTCAAGTGGCCGTGGTTCGATTCTCAGTATGAAAGGCTTTTTTTTATTTTAATATTATGTCTTTTTATTAGGCATCAATCTTGTTTTTTTTTTAATCCAATAATAATAAGGGAGGAAGTCCAGTTTTGTTGGGTTTTTTTACACCTGTCATTCGGTGGACAGTGGTTCGATTCTCAGCCGGGTAGATTTTTTTTTTCTCATATAAAACATTAAAAGTTGTTTTTTTTTATCAGTAATCAATCTGTTTGGTAATTTTTTTTGTAATCCAACAACATTAGGAATAAATCCACTTTGCTCGTGTGTTTGTTGTTTGTCATTATTAGTGAGCTTTATCCCCTAGTAATAGTATTACTGTTGGCGGCCCAAGATCTGCTGATAGTGTTGCCGGATAAACCAAAGCATTCGCCGATAATATTGATGGATAAAGCTGGGCAGTATCCGCCGATATTGTTGATGGATGAAGGCAGCCAATTTTGAATGTAAATGACTAAGTTTATGTAAAATGAATACAATGCATCCCTCAGTCTTTGAATGGTCATGATTGGAAGTAGGCCTAATTTTAAAAATGGTTTAGCACCTTCAATTTTTTTTTTTGTGGAGAGAGTTCCGCATGTCTTGATCACTTTGAACTCGTCGAATTCTTCATAGACTGCTTTAGAATTTAAATTACTCCCTGGCTGCGGATTTGATGTAAGATTAGATCTAGATCTAGATTTTAGTTAGGAGTAACACTAACGACAGGCTTTGGAATAGGTTTTTGGGTCAGGGATTGATTTGATGGTCAGGACGTACAGAACTCCATATTTTTATCACAGTGACATGTCATATTCAAGCAAATGGCATACCGGGAACATCATCAACATATTCGTAATGCGGGGAGGATTTCCAAATTGGGAATTGCCCAAGGCCAAACCCATAGCTTCCTATTCTGAGTCACTCTGCGGCCCCCTGCTCACGGCCACTCCTAGTATTATAGTCCTAAAGACTAAAGTTGTGTAACTTATGGTACTCCTCCCTATTTTTCCCCTCGTGATTTATTCCATTATAGCAGATAGCATTGCTAATTCAGGGCTCCCACTCTTCCGCGGAAATCCGTGGTGGAAGAGATCAGCGGTAATTTTTCCAATAAATCCATTTATTACTATTATTTAAGTATTTTGTTCTGTGTGTAGGTGTAATGTATGGTTCATTTTATATCAAATTTATGCGCAGAATATGGTCAATCATTTAAAATTTACGCTCCGCATAAACGCCACGCATAAATTTCAGGTGTTTTTTTCTCAGCTGAGTGGGAACCCTGTAATTAATACTTACAGTAATGATAGGTTTAACTTTAAATGGTTGAAAAGTGAAAATATTTTTTAATATTTCTAATTTCATTCCTATTTTATAAGAAAATATTGCTGTGGGTCGCATTTGGAAATCCTCAGTAATTAGTTACAGGCTACTACTTATTTCATGTACGTAGTCCATCGCAAAACTGTTCTGTGTTCGCTCTCTGCGGGTTAAACAGTTATTTTAACTCTTTAAGTACATGTATAATTTAAAAGGCAAACAACTGAGATTTAACAGAGTTCAAGTGTTTTAATAACAAAGGGGTGATTGCATCACATATATAATCTTATTCTATAATTAATATGTAGTTTATTCTTATACCTTTGTGTATTACTTCACAGCCCGTTTCTTTGAATGCATTGGGCGAACGCCTTTTGCATCATTGCTGGCAGCTCTGATGGTCATCATTGGGACATGCGTTTTCTGTGGTACATCATTCAGAGGGTTACAACTTATTATCGTTGGTGTATTTAATAACTTGTTTGGATTCAGTATTGAATGGTGAGTATTTTCACATTAGAAAAATATAATGAAGGACTAATTGTAGTGTAATATTTGTGCATTGTAAACGAGACAAAATAAACTTCAGGGGCATGGTGGTCTAGAGGCAAGGTGCTCGCCTCTTATGCCGAAGGTACTGGGTTCAAATCCCGGTTGATGCAGGCATGTTGGAATTTTGGGATTTGCTCGTATTTTCCTGTCCCTGATCCTATAGTAGGTAAGATCGAGCACCTAGTCTTCTTGGATAAGGACAAAAAATTCGGATGGCCCGTGTGTACGTTGCAGATGTTATTATTATATTAAAGATACCTTGGCGGTTGGAAATCGTAAAGAGCAGGCCAAACAGGCTGCTGCCCAGGCAAAATTCTAAAAAACGAATCCAGGCTCTACCACAATAAGAAAAATAAAAGCAAGAAAAGTGAGGTGTAAATGCTAAGGGCAGCGAACCTCCTAAAAAGTATTTAAAGACCTAAACACAAAGTAAACTTCAGCTGTCACTCTGTATGTTACATCCTGGATGATCAGTGAAACGGAATTTCTTTGTCTCACCTTTACTTTTTCATCATTATTGTTTGATACTTAAAGCTTGATTTCATTTAAGCAGATTTGACATCTGTCAGGAAAAACCACATGTTACTTGTCAGACACTGAGAGAGTTTTGATCTGACTTTCAGTCTTAGTAACTTTCATTCAGTATATTTCTTCTGTGTGAGATGGTGAGTTTTCAAAAGCCTGTTTTCAATTGCGAGATCTTTGTAAGGCTGCTGAAATTTGTGCACTTTTTTTTGTTTAAACTGAAGTTAAGGGAAATGTTTTATAACTTTTTACGTAAGCATTTTAGTTCCTAATGGCTTTAATTACAGCCTTGGTCTTTGCTGTTACATTTTAAAGGTCATTTAATTTTTAAATTAAACTTCAGTTGTAGTGTTACAAGTGGAAATCTCATGCTTCTCTTTATCATCAACGAAGTTCTTGCAAAACATATCAAATAAATTGATGGGCTGACCACTTCAAATCTAAGGTTACATTAAGTTTTCATTGCTTCTTTTGTAAGCAATGTTGATAATGCTTTTAGTCTGCACAAGTACAATGACATTGTTTTATTAATTTCTTTCCATTTTTGTGTGCATATCAGGTTAGAGGTTCTCCAAGTCATGTTTGTCATCATTGGAGTCGTGATGGGAGTGTTAGCAATTATTCTCCTGATCTTTGGCTTCTTGGCCACAGGTGCAACAAGGAGCAATATTTACTCAGGTGCAAAGTGCATAATGGGAGGACGCATCACAACTGCCTTTGTAAGTTACATCAAATATACTTTTAATCTATTCTAAATGTCTGATAAAAGTTATATGACATGCCATTTAGAAATATTTAGAATATTTAGAAATTCTTTATATTTATATTTTTTGATATGACATTCTATTATGTGACCCCCCATGATTTTTTTATTCAAAATGTTAAAGTTTCAACATGTTAAATAACTAGACAGGATGGGATCTTCTATCTCAGTAGAGAAAATTGTCTTGATAAGTATTTTAAAAATGTGTGGTTAACCATTATCTTACGTCTGTTACTTTTAAAGCACTATTCAGTTGTGCTTCTGATAAAGATTGGAGGATTGTGAGATTATATAAGGACATTTCATTGTCAGAGCGACATATTGTTATCAAATTCTACCGGGACAAGTTTTGTGTGACACACGAGAATAAAAATATATATTATATAACTTTGCTGATATGATTTGTAGTTTAAAAAGAAGGCTTATTTTTTCTAACTGTTTCTTCTTTTGATCATAATGTATTTCAGTTCATGGGGCTAACATACATCTTGACTATTGGTTGGTTAGCGGTCCTGTGTTTATGGATGGCATCTGTGGTTGTTTTTGTATCTGTCGATTCCATTTGTGACCATGAGATCTACAGTAAAAATGCAAAGGAACTGGAAGCAACAAACTATTGTTTTAATTTGACCAGATATGGTAAGTGACATCTTGTGCGGCAGTGTTTTTGGATTACAAATGTCATGTTTGAATCAGAAAAAACTAGGAGCAGATGATAGAGAGCAAGAACGAATTTGTAATGAGGATTTTGGCTGTCACTCCAAAGTGAGACTGATTTGTCTTGTAAGATGAATTTCACTTTTTCTCCCCCTGTCCCTTGTATAATTTGACTATGCAGTAATTTACTTGAATATAATAAAAAAAACTATGCAGAAGTAAATTTGCATTTACATGTATTTTAATTTAGTTTTGATTAGGGATTCCCAAATATTATTGAATGAGGATGTCTTCATGAAATTTTTGATCCTCCATAGACCTCCAGACAATAAATTAATGAAATGATGCAAACCTTCTTTTAGTTCAAAATGCTGGAGCAACATATGTTCATATCTAGAACAAGATGAAAGACACACATTTGATCTGTACATAATCAGGTCCAAGTGTTAAAATGAGTGTCGACATATGTGAGCGGGCCCCACTAACCTCAATGGAAGTCGCACTGGACCAATCGGAGAAAATTGAAATCAAACAATTTTTTTATTTTGGTCGATACTTAAAGTTCAACCATTTTTTCTACATTCTGTGAAAATATTAGGTCTCAAATCAGCGTCTAAATATGATAAATATTGCTTTTAATGCCTTTCATTTTGCCTTTGTCATCGAATATCAGAGCAATAATGAGGTTCATTGAACTCCAGATAACTTCAAAATTAATAAACCTATTGTCACAAAAATTTTACAGGCCTTTTATAATTAATATTGGCATAGACAAAATTTCAGAGCCATAGGTTAATTACAAGTACCGTTGCTAGGGAGATAGTAAGGTTACTCATATCTCCAAGAGTGATTTAAATGGCTCCTCCATCTTTCATGGCGATTTTTTCGGAAGTTGTTTTCGTTTTTGGCCAGGTGATAGGTGTCTTTAAAAAGCCATAACTTTGCGATAAAAAAGAGCTTTGCATTAATTTTTACATCAAATTAAAGATGAGATTTCATACTTTATGGTGATGTTCATAACTCAAAACTGAAAAAATGCCACTTCCATTGAGGTTTGTGAGGCTCGCTCACGTATAACTTTCTACCCCCAAAGGCCTAGCTGACCTCCAATCAACCCTATGGGTTGCCTTGTTAACCACTTGGGGACCCATGGTCTGGGTGGTTAGATTACTTAGCATTTGAAGTCCACATGAAATATCGATGAAGAAAGCCTTTGTTTTTGAAAGCTAGGGAAGCAGTTTTATAATTTAATCATTGTAAGATTCCATGCTCAGTTTCTATATAATAAAAGATGTAACTCTTCAGTTGTTTTCAATTTCCTCTTTTGCAGAGGTGACCACAGGAGATTTCCGTTAAGCCTGCTTTGAATAGAAATATTTGTGCTATTTTTCTCCAATCTGAAGTTCCTGCTTCTAAAAATTTTTAAGCTTTACGTAAGCTATTTACACATCTAATTTGCAGGTGCAGATAAATATCATGGCACTGAATTTACATAGGAGCATAATTAACAAATTATGAGCTTTAGAAGTATAGAAAAGGATTTAAACAAAACATGGTATTTATGCCATTTGTATGTATTGCAAGGGACTGAAGAAGTCATAAGCAGCTGTTGTATTTATTCAAAAATGTTAAAGCCTGCAGATAACTAAGGATGAAGTAAACAAAAATTGCTGTTTATACTGTGTCAACTTCTTACATCCATTGCAGGTGTCTACAGAGAAGAAAAGGGAACTGACAGTATTTGTGGTCACTCACAACTTCGGGCCATGTGCAATAAGGTGAGGACACTTTTTACAATTATTTTAAGATTTCATACCCTTGTTTACATTTAGAATGCCAGAAATGTGGAAAATTCAAGAACAGTGTTGGAGAAATGCATGAGTGATTTTGTAAAATGGACCATAAAGTCTTTTCCTCGTTGCAAGCAGTTAATTAATATGACGGTTTTATTGTGTCTCCAAAATATTGCTTTACAGCCATGGTGTATTTCTTTAATTGAATATTCTGATTTATTCTTTTATTGAGATTAGTTTGATATTTTGTTTTTTTGAAAGGAAATTGATGGAAGGAAACATATTTGTTAAACCTACATCTGTTACAATTTTAATGGTGTCTCTCCGAAAACACTATGTATTTGTTTTCCAGGTTGAAACTGGTTTTTTTTTTTATGACAGGAAGATTTATTACATGGTGATGTCTTATTTGATGAAACTTACCAAGGGCATGTTTTACACAAAAGATTCAGATCATTTTTACATGGCAATGCTATTAAATTGATATGTAACGTAAAGCAGTTATTTTGTATTCTGTACTTCGTTATAAGTTATTGACTGTCCCTTTCTAAAGTGACTGAATCAGTCTTTATTGTGTGTATAGGTGACAGAGGCAGGACCATTGTTTTGTGTGGCCTTTGGTGCAACTATACTGGTGGTCATTGGCATGGTAAGGTTACTTTACTGAGAAAACAATACAAATTATTGTCTGCCATGTAAAAATAGGAGAAAGAAATAAAACTGCAAAATTGATTATTTCAAGAAAACAAGTGAATATAAAATAGCAATTGCAGGGATGGATTTATTTCAGGGATGTAAATCTTTCAGATTTTCTCTGATTTCAGATTTTTTCATGTTGTTGAATTTTGAGGGTAAATTCCTAGATCTAGGACTAAATCTATCCTTATTTTTAGTTGTTTTTGTTTTCTCTATTCACTGATAATGTATTTTTTCAAACAGTAACAAATCGAAACCTAAAAACTACGAATAAAAACAGTTAATTTCACAACTACATTAATACTATTGTCACGACATTGGGTCGCTATCTGTACGACGAATTTTCAGAGGAAAATTCTCTGATGGACGAGTTTCCTTCACTATCGTTAGTCCGAGAATCTCCGAGGTTTCAGAGGAAAATTCTCTGACCCACGAAAATAGCCTAGCCAAGTGGGAAAATAGATGCAAGGCAAGGGTAGTAACTCTTATTGGTTTTAGTTGTAAACAACATCATGGCGTGTTCACGAAGATTTCCCAAGTTTGTTGAACAAGATACAGCAGTTGATGCCATTAATCTAGTGTGTAGGAACAAGTTTAGATGGGATTGGTTGTTGTTGAAAGATGACAACGGCGATTATTTTTCAGATTACTTCTGTAAGATAGACAAAGATGGGTTTGCTTGGTACTGTTATTGCAAGTGTGAGATTAAGTACGGCAGTGGTGATGTGGGTTGTTTAAAGGACCATGCCAACCAAGCTGAAGCTCACAAGCGAAACTGTCATATTTTTCGATCTAACCAGAGTCTTCCTGCTGCAATGCAGGCAGCATACAGTAAGATTTCTGGTACTGCAGATATCAGTAGTCAATCTCTGCCTCGATTTAGATCTAGTTCTAGTTCAGCTGTACCTCCCTCTATGCCTTATGGTGATGCTCCCAACATTGAGCAAGAACACAATAGATCTAGGGCAGATTTAGAGGTAGCTTTAGTGCCCAAGCCAGTCTCTCTCAAGGATAGGGTCACTCATCACACTGAAGTTAGAAGTGAATTTTTTATGTGACTCTTGACAATGAAATAAGAACTATAATCAACCAAAACTTGTAGAATAATGAAACATCACATTTACCAAGCAAAGTAAGGTATGTACCTTATGGCCATTACCACATTGTCTTTTTTTTCTTCTGAAAGTTATTCTTGTACCACTTATTAATTGTCCAGTGTAGTTTTTTCTAGTTTATTTCTTCCTTTTTAAAGTCTCTTTATCCCTATTAATTTAACCAAATTCTGCTCAGGAGAGGCCAATTTTTAAGCTGTAAATGTGTGAAAATCAATTTCGGCTGGGGGGCAACTGGATCCCCTACAAGGGGCATACGCGGCCCCAGGCGTTTCATTTTAAGAGAATTTTTTCAAATGTCATTTACACCCCTGTTATTTACAGCACAGCTGACTAAATGTTTTCAGTTCCATAATTTGTTCATAGATCTTCTGTTGATTTTGAGTTGAGGTAAGTAGTGATTTATTTCATTCTGCAATATACATGTTCCAATGTAAAATATATATATACTTAAGCAAGACAGTCATCACAGAACTCAAGTCAGTCATCACCCTTGTAAATGCCTTATGGTAATTTTGTTAACTTAGCATCTTAATTTGGCATTTGTGTTTATCTGAAATTTATTTGTATCCTGCAGATACATTTTTTGATCACATTAGCTGCAAACTACACACGCATCAAGATCTCTAAAGAGCTGACAGAATACAGGGATGCTGTTGAGATGGAAGAACTTGAACTTCATTCCACAGAGAAGAAAGGGCCGCCACCCTATAGAGATGGAAGTATAGATATATAAAATTACTGGATCTCATGCAGTTGAATAACATCATCAACCGATCACTGTATTATCTATAGACATGTGTGCTTTTTAAGAGACAAGTTCCATCCTGTGGTGGGGAAGCTGCCACTATTAAACGGTGAAATTTTGCAGGAAGTCAACAAGAACACCTGGTTTGTGTTCTATGTGAAGCTCTTCTTATTTCATCATGAATGAAGGAAAACTGAAAGGTTCACTTTCACACCATTCAAAATCAGTCAAGAGATTTGTATATATCTGGCATTAAATTTTACATCAGATGGGACAGAGTGATGATCTGGTACACATTTAAAGTATATCATGCTATCATTGTCAGTGAGTTTATAAATATCCAACTTTATAAATACAGGCTCACACAGAACAGAGTTATCAGAGACTTTTCATGTTTGTCAAAGACAGATGAACTGATCTCAAGCATTTTAAATACTTCCCTCATTTAATGAGGGTTTTTTTTTTTTTTTTAAATATTAATTGCAAGTTGTGAATAGTACATACTTCCTATACACAGAGACTTGGATAATTGCAGTGTCATATTTTCCACAAGTGCTTTGGTGCAAAATGACCATTCCAGTGTTTGTCATTGGTTGATTTGCATACTTTGTCCATTCATTCCACCCCTACCAAGTTTGTGACTTGAATCTTTGTTTTTCACTGTCCACTTTCCAGCTCAATCATGTGAAATAATAACTACAATGATCATTCTATCCACTAATTTTCATATGATGCCAGTAAGACTTTTGTCCTTTATATGATTGATGACCATTTTTTATCAGCAGCATTGGCAGACTTGTCTATAAATGATGAAATTTTTTTTTTAAATGTTAATTAGCATCTATTTTCACATTAACTGTCACAGCTGCCAGTCATATGTTGTGCCGAGTATGTGCATGGATTATGTTATGTAGTGTAGAGGTGAATATAGGGGAAAGAAAACACGTGGGGAATGTAGCATACTATCATTATCATAGAAATGCCACTTTGGTAATTATTTGTCAAACAGCTGGCACCAGATATCATCTTAATAGCCGATTTTTGTACTGACACCTAGTGACAAAATATAGTGACAGGCTTAGGCTATCGTGGTATATTTACCATGCAGTCATCATTGATGTACACTATATTTCAACTCCAAGGGCATCTCATGCTACATCTCATGCTACGTCCAACAGGCCTAATTGTACTCAAAATCCGGAGATAGGAAAGCCAAAAGCTCTTGGGACAAAGTTTGATTTTAAACAGATTTTGCAATGAACTGCTAAAAGTGAACATTATCAAAATATACAACTGTCATAATTAATGTGTTTGACTGGCGAAGTCTGTCAGTAATTTCTGCAATCAGTTTATAAATGACGGCAATCTTTGATGGCTGAGACATTAGACCCATGATATCTGTCTTTTTTCATGTTTCAATTCAGCATTACGTCACCAAGGTTTCATGTGGCTTCACATTCACAAATATTCTGCTTTATCTGTTAAAGTCAGTAGTATAGCACAGTTTAGCTGATTAAAACAAAAAGGCTTGAATCAGTATGGTTTTATTCTACTTGTTTTACTGGTATTTCAGCAGTTTTATGCAAGTCCTAGTCTACTGTCAGAAATTGTACAACTTTCCTCCACTAAGATTTTAAAGATAGATCATCGTAGCAAAACCTTTGGAACAAAAGGGTATCTTTAATACAAATCTTCCCTTATTTTGTTCCACATACCCGAATGGTATTACATGAGAACATTCTTTTGTCATGAATGCTTTCTAAATGTATGCCGAATGCGCTGCGAAGTGTTGTGGGCCCCATAGAACTCGATATACATGTAATGCTTTGAAAGCGTTCATGTCAGCTTGGCTTCTCCAAACTGGATAATAACACAGTGTATCTGAAGATAGATAATGCTTTGGTTCTTCTTTGTGAAAGCAGAAAAATTCTATCTGCCTCCTGTGAGAAATTTTCAAAGTCAGTGTTTGTAAACACAGCATTATGAATACTTTTACAATAAATTTTATCTGGGTAGTAAGGAATGGAACAAGGATTTGGTGCAGAAACAAAAAAAACAAAATCTAAAAAATTCATGTTCTAAGCATTTTATTATTTTTTTTTTTAAAATAAATATTTTCAAAATTAGAGTAGTGCTCCTTTGCTGAGGCAGAAAGGGGATGGACTTGGCAGTATTAGGTTAAGTATGCATATCACTCCAGGTTTATGACATATGTGTAATAATAACATGTTACGTTTGCAATCACATCACTGTATGAATTTGTTTAGTGGAACTGGAAGAGAAAAAACTGTCGTTTTGCTTTGCTTTAAATGATTTGAATTTTGAAAGGCTCATGCCTTTGCACCATACCTTGAATTCATATTTCTCCAATTTTCATTATGAATGAAGACTCATCAGTCATTGTCAAAGCTTAGATATGAATTTTCTACTTTTATATTGAATTTACAGTGAAGCTGTTTAATCATTTATTTGCCCACCATCCCATTCTGAGAGGTTGTAAAAATTAGATATATTCAATTTATATACATCTGGAAGTAGTTTGAGATCATTTTGTGAGAAATAAGGTCCTCAGAAGGGCCTCTTGAGTTGGAATTAGATGTAAAGTGTTGTGTGGTTGCAGAGAATCTCATAAGACTAAGAGACATATTGTATCTAACAATACCACTTTTTCTTTTGTGTCTTTAGGTTTGTCATAATTGTCTTTGAAAGTTATTATTGTACATAGAATGAATTGCTTTATTGATAATGCTGCTTCAGATCACATATTGTACATACTGATATTTACTGCTTTGGGAATAGATTGTTTTACGAATTTACACTTGACACATTGTCATTGTTATCAATTTCATTAAAACTTACCACTTTCATTGACCCAGTTTGTAACTGTGGTTGAAAAATTTTAATATTTTCTTTTGCTTTAAGATTTAACTTTTAAAACAGCCTTACATTGTTCCACCACGTCCTACTTTCTTTTTTGCAAAAACATTTTGAGAAGATAGAGTGAAAAGCAAGTCTTCAGTTCTAGATCTTACTACAGTTTCAGTTGTTCGTCCTATGATAAAATGATACATGTCCAAGTCAGGTGAAAATAGTGAAGGAAAAAATTCTCAGAAGTTTGTCATCAGGCCAGCAACAACCATAAAAGGGAGGTTTGGAATTTTATTATAGAATTTTGAGAGAACTGCAACAGAGAGTGATTCTCAGTTTCATGCCCTTTCTTCCACAATGAGGAGGTTAGTGTTTGTATACTTCAAACATATTTTGACACCAAAAGAACTCATATGTTATCAATCATCAGTGTGTTTTTAAGACTCAGTAAGTATTAAATTAAATGACATCACCAAAACAAGTTGGCCTATAAGGTATTGATAATTTGATTCCCATTAGCCCCAAGTCTAGTTTCCAGCTTATCTGTCTTTCCATATGCGGACAGGATAAACAACGACAGTACCATACTATTCATACTATGTAGTCACTGAGATGTGACATTCAGGTTAGTGAACTAAATAAAACATTCGTTTAAGATGATAGAAAAAAATGATCTTGGTTTCACATTCCTCATAAATTTTGGAGTGGCAACTTTGGAAACATTTGAATTTCATACTACATTAACATTTTGAGAGATTCCGTTTAATATTTCAATGTGGTGTTTACTAGATGTTATTAATTTTGACAATTTTATATCTGAAACAGGTTGTGTTTTACATGTGCCCTTTATATAAATATATATATATATCTAAGAGGAAAAAACATTCCATTTTCCGTCTCCTATCTTTATGTACAAAGGTGTTGTTTTGTCTCAAATTTGTTGCCTCTTTGATATCAGGGACTGATTTTTTTTTCTGTTGTGCTCACTGTGTAACGTTATCATGAACTGTATGATTATGCAGCGTTTGTGTGTTTTGTGTTTTATTTTCTACCAATATGTTATATACATTTGAATACATTCCAAATACATTTATTTTAATTTTTTTTGTTTTTTTGTTGCCAGGTTGACTGCATATATCTGTCATTGAAAAACAAAACATTTCTGTACAAAGTTGGTGGAGAGCCTTTTGAAGTTATCTTAAAGATTGTTGTTATGTAATTATGCTCATTTCAAGCTCATAATGAGATAATGTCTATGATTTCAAGCTCACAATAATTTCATCTGGATTCTTCTGTCTGTGTCATACCATTAGCTATAGATAATCTTCTTATGTTGACAGTATTCTTCATGGTGGGTACTCAGTCCTGGAAACACCACCCGGACCACCCTTTGATGAATTTGAGTTAAAGAAAATGGTATATTGTCTGTACTTGTATTGAAGTGAAGAGAGAGGGGAATGTACGGAAATTTTCAATTCTGAAATGAGGTCATAAATGAGTTAATTGTAGCCATCAACCAATGATGAGTGAAACATATTTCCCCATTTATATACCGGTACAAGAAGTCATCATTGTGAAAGTGAAACATCCTATTATTCACTCGATACTGACATTAAAATCCAGCTGTTTAAAACTTTGTATATAAGGTTTGCAGATTAATTCATAAAATTTCAATTATGGATTTTGTATTTAATTAATAATTTATGAGTGATTGCTTCATCTAGAAATTGATATAATTGAAGAGATACAAAGACAAAATTATTAGTTTGGAAAAAAGTTACATATTCCTTTACTGCATTTGTTTCTTCCTTTAAGTAAGTTTCTTTTGCACTGAAAATGAGGTAAGTCACAGAATATGTTCATCTTTATTCAGCTCTAATTTTGATACTTATTTATGTATTTTTAAATTTAAAAGTGTATAACAACAGAAATTGTTATTGAAAAGACCAGGTGCTGTGTACCTGGTTTTTTTTTGTTTTTTTAACATCTTTGATAATGTTTCATGGAGACATTTAAATGGATTCATAAATTCATGATCTTCATAGGGATAACAAGAGTATAAATAAGTGGGAAAAATCAATAGTGAGGAGTGAATCATGCACAAGCTCAATTTCCTTTCATTGTACAGGTTTGTGTTATGCTCAGGTTAGATAATGGACACGTATTACCTGATATTTTATGTTTGTATCTTGAGAAAAATCTGTGTAAATTATGAAAAGTTCACTTGGATTTTCCTTGCCTTCATGCTCTATCATCTTTGTCTAAGAATTGTGTTGAAGAAAAAATAAAATAAACAAACTGTATCTATTTTATCAGTAACAGCAATGCTGATTTATATCTGGGGAATTGGTAAAAGTGTGATGCAACCCAAGCAAATGAAAATAAACAAATCGGGCACAAATTTGGCTTTCCTTATATTTAAAAGAAAAAATTCAAGTACATAATTAAGGCATAAATGCCAATGGCAGCGAACCTCCCAAAATAAAGCCCTAATTCCAAGTACATAATTAAGTACACATTTCAGGTTTCAAAGCCAATGTACATTATTTTAAATGAACACTGGACTGTGCTGCATGTGAATTTACATTTGTAGAGTTGTCATTTGTAGTCAGAGAGGGGGGGAAAAAAGATTGAAATATATTAAAAATAATCAGCAGAGGGTTTTTAATTATTTCATTTATAATAATGCCAAGATTTGTCGGACAATATGAACATGGGGAGCAGTTTCTGTATATATTTGAATCAATGCACATTTGAATCTTACGGCCACTGAGAAAAGCTCATTGAGTACTACTTTAACTCAACAAGGATACATTCAATATTCATTATTTTGCTCATGTCAATAAATGAATAATAGAAGATTAGAAGAACATCATAGTCTTTTTGTCTTTTTTATGCATGTACTTTTTTCTTCTGAATGCAAATCTGCAAAAGAAATGGATCACTTTTGTTTCCATGAAGAGGGGGAACAGACTGATGGATACATTCTTGGCCTATCCTCTGCTCTTACATCTGTCTCATCTTTATTTCCATTCTTTCCCTCGCCTCCAACCCAAATTAACACCACTGCCATGGCCTCTCGTTATTTATTATTATTATTTCTCTCCGTATCTGTCGTTTACCTCCTCGTCTATGTTCTTCAAGCCACTGCTCTTTCATCCTCCCTCATTCATTTTTTTTTGTGTGACTTTTGTGTTTTCTCTCGTTTTTAATTCTGCCTATTTTTTTTCCATCTTTCTCTCTTTTGTTTCATCAATGGACAATTATTAAAGCTTCACTAAAACGAAAGAGGTGAAAAGAAAATTACTGTTCAGACAACGGAATGGCTATGATGATAGATAGACTGAAACTCATAGTCTAACACTAACAGACAGTTTTGTCACCGTTTTTGTCCTAATTAACGTTTGCCATATGTCGCTAAAAACTATGTACATGTATGGCATACGTCATGGTGTCTAACTGACACCACACTCCTAGAGAACAATTTATTAGGATAAATTCTTTAAAAGTATGGTGTCTGTCATGCTCCAGAACATACAGGTAGGGACATAACAATATAATCCTCTTTATTAGTATGATGTATCTGAGAAACCAGGACATTCGAATAGGGGTACGACATAATAAAATCCTCTTTAAATCAAAGTATACTGTGAGACCCCAGAACGTACAGACATGAATAGTATAAATCCATGTGCATGTCTGAGTACACATATGTAGGCTTAAATGCGTACAGTGTATTTTGAAATCTTAAAACCATGGGAAGATGGGAAATGATTTCATTGAGAAATACCTAAAATTTCCAGAAATACAGATAATTACAGATGCTTTTAATTGCTTGTGGGTCCATAAGATGTATGGCGAAGGTTAACTTACCACAAAGGAGTTTTTTTTGTTGTTTTTTTTGTTTGACCAGTGAGTGTTAACGTTAAGTTCTCTTTATGGTGCTAGCAATCGACTATCAGTATCACAAAACAAAACAGTGCTTGACTTGAACAAGAACTTGAACACAGTTTTCAGGGCAAAGAGGACTCAGATTTAGAACTATTCAACAGCCAACATAATTCTCTCATGGTTGATACAGCATGATACATGTATATAATATACATACATGACATGTTTGTGCAGTAAAGTTGTCAGTTTCCAGCAGAGCCCCACCCCCTAACACACACGTCTAATATCTTATCCCAGGTCTGATATTAACATTACTGACAAATGACACTGACCGTCTCCACTCCGTCGAATTACCATATTATTTAAGTTACAACGTAAAACTTTCTAAAGCCAAGGTCGATAACCAATTCATTTTTCAGTACTTAGATAAGTAAAGTATGGATCATTTCCCTTGGGGCAGCAGGACACCAAAGTAAGTGAAATGCGTCACATTTGTTTATTGTTATCCGATTATTAGTATCAGATTCAGTTTGCTTAGCTGAATTAAAATGACCTATGTTATGCTTCCTTCCATCGGTATTCATGCGTTTGTCACTCAATAATTTTTTTCAAATTTTTGGAAATGATACTGCTTCCTTCCCTTAACTTTAATATATTATTGGTTCTAAACCTACTCGTATAATAATATTGTTGCATTAGTAACAATGCATTCAGAGTGGCTCCACTCATTTCACACTGGTATGTTTAAAAATCTGGAATAAGTTAGGTTTTTTTTTTCCATCAGTTTTCAATTCCATTTATAAATTTCGTGTTCGTACGTTTTTTTTTTTTTCCTACAGCTTTGCACATGAAGTGATGAAGACTGGACAACTCTGAATGCAGCATGTTATATTGATAGAGTGCGAAAGAGATGATGAAAGAGAGAGAGAAAGAGCGAGAGAGAGAAAGGGTTTTTTACTATTTCATTGTAAAGCATTTTTGTCCATTTTGTGAAGACGTACGTGTTATAAAAATTATAAGCCCCATTAATATTATTCATTCACTGTGGGAATAACAGCTCAGGACTGCTAAATTCACAAGGCTACAAAATAGAAGATGCACTCTGTAACTTATGCAGATATCAAATTAAAAGTCCCATCACAGAAAAGGTAAAACTTGTGTTCAAGAGTAAACCAGGTCAAAATGAACATACGGACTCCAGCTTTAATACCATTTGCTCAATCTCTTATACCACAAGAAAAAAACAACAAAAAAAGACCAGATGAAGTGTCCATGTAATTTTATTCAACTTAACTAACAAATATTTGCAAATAAACTAACATGAAAGAAATTGTGAAAAAAAACGTTGCTCATGTAACTGAATATTTTAAAACAGGAAATTTTACATCCACAGTAATACAATCACTCTCGTCTGTTCACTATCGCAACCTGGAGAAAAATATTGTGCTGCCAAAGATTTCAGTCTCAAGTGGAGTCATTTAAAGCCAGCACATGTGTAATGGACCATTCATAGAATTTCAAACTCAAAGTCAAACAAAGTATGCATTTTCTGGAAAGCTTTTCAAAGTTTTTCAATGGCACAAAGTCTGGAAGATTTATATATTGTGCAAAACTTCTGCACTGCTCGGCCCTATATCAGCAGAGCTATTTTGGGCTACTGTGCTCTGACACAAGTGACAGTGAAAAATCTGGTATGCAGGTCTCAGAATGAAATACAGTAAAACCTCGTTATACCGCCAAGTAAGGGGCAGACAGAAAATTGGCGGTATAACGAGAATGGCGGTACAACGAAAATACCATGTAGAACAAGGGAAATAAGTAATTAAGTAATTTACCAACATTGGATTGGCTAACATGTCTAAAATATTGCAGTTATCTCCCTTATCTCTCCACTAGACTTTAACCTCTGTTGTCTTTTGAAGTTTACATTGCTTTCATTTGTATTTTTTTTTTTTTTTTTTTGTGTTTATGTGTGTTGGAGTTTATTTATTCAGGAAATCACACCTTAAGAGTAAAAGTATTATGTATTGCAACACGACAAATAATGCTACAATACAATTCAGCAACAAACGTGCGTTGTTTGCATCGTACCCCGCGACCGGTATGAACCAGTTGAAGCATCACCTCGCGCGCGCATAAGTTCGTTCGCAAACTCTCTATTGAACTGTGACCCGTCTTTCCCACTGCATGCCCCATCAGTAGGCCTATCAGGACTTCAAAAGCGAAGACTGTGTAGTAGGATTGGTGTTTGAGTAACAAGCACAGTGGCGCCAAGTGATGTTCCGACTGTTACAGTGTTAGCTGGATTTAGGTAGATGTGGGGAGTGGGGGTTAAATTTACGTTGGCGCTATAACGAGCAATATTTACTATACTCAATTTATGAATGTAGCAGTCAAACTGTTGGCGGATGGCGGTACAACGAGATTTTTAGTGACTTTGTATAGGTGTCAGATCCGTACCACGGCGAAAAGCTGGCGGTATGCGGGAATGGCGGTATAGCGAGGTTTTACTGTATTTGGATTAGGGGGCTTTAATAGTGAAACAACTGGGTATGGGACTCAATAAAATAATGAAAATGGGTTTGGGGCTTTAAATTTAATGCGATAATATAACAACTGGCTTTGGGGCTTAAATACTGAAACATGGATGTCAAGAACAGATTTAATTCATAAATGTTTCCACTGACTAAATTTTTGTGAGAGAGCAGTGAGTGGTTTTTACAAACGTAATTATTGTGCGAGCCAGCATAACGTGGTCTCGTAAACAATTTGTTTTGAACAGTTTTTTTTATAATAGATAGACAGAAGGTGTGGGGAAGGATAGACGGACAGCGTAGGTGTGCATGACTGAGCACTTTTTATATCTCGTGTTTTGAACTAGGTTTAGTGGAGAGGGAAGGGGTGAGTAGGAATTAAATGTTATTGAGACGTCTGTTGGCGTACAGAAAATCCGTGATCCAGAGTAAAAGCTAGGGGGTTTTGAACATGTTAAGAATTTATTGCTATAAAATTACGTTTTATTGTCTTGAGTGATTCGACCTTTGATGTCGACCCAGGGTCGTTGCTTAGGGCTGTTACTTAAAATAACTCAGTTCGGCAGCTGAGCTGGAAGTGGTTGCACCAATCACAGTCCAGGAATTGGACGGTGGGCTGCAGATGCGGTCCAGTATTTAAGGCCATACAGAACTTAGTTCTGGGCCACATGTAGACAATCCATTTACGAGGTGGACGGCGATAGTCCTCAGCCAGATGAGAGACATAGAGACGCAGTTGAGCAGTCCATTGTGAGGAGCCTGATTTAAAGCTCCAGAGCCTAAGCTACTTGGTTTGATATAAACCCACAGCGTTTACATCCAGCGCTCTCACTCCCAGTGAGGGCCTCGTGGTGAGAGTCCATACTAATTTGTAATGATGAAAGTGAACCGTTCTACTTACTTTTGAAGACAGTTTCAGAGCTACCGCCAGACAACGCATGGTTGTACAAGCATACTCCATGGCGTGTCTAGAGGAAATGTCCATATCATAACATGTCTCATTGAATTAATAGAATTTAAACTGTTATATCCGTCGCCACGTGCGCGGATTCTATTTGGCATATAACTCATATGACCTGCAAGTAGTTAGATTGAATACGTTAGTCTTTATAGAAAGCTGTAGTTTCATTAGTTAGATTCAGTTGCCTTTGAATTGATATTTATATTTATAATTATATTTGTTACATTAATTCCTGTAATTAAACTGCCCTACAGTTCTGCTAAAAATCAAAGCAATTGATTTATTTAGTTTTTAGAGTGCAAGTATTTTTTTTTTTGTGTGTTCGTCGATTGTGGGAGCGGACCTCGAAAGAGTGTCAGTCGAAATATCCCCATCTAACCCACATCGCGACAATGGAGATTACTGAAATAATGGATGGTTTATCTTGTATACTCTTTGAATCTTTAACAAATGAGGAAAGCTTATCTGACAATAAGTGACTTTGAGTTTGGGCTTCACTGTGCAGCACCTTAATACATATTATTAGCTATACCAATACACTGATCTATGTAGGCCCTACATTTTTTGTTAACCATGTTCATCCCATAAAATTATGTGAAAATCTACAGTTAACAAGTGAAATCTCAATATCATTTGTATAGAATATGCCCAAGTCATGCAGTTCCTTTTGTCACTTTCAATACAGTTTCCAAGAAAACTCATTCTGCATCCTGACAATGTAGATACATGGAACAAGGCATAGGATTTGATACACAGTATACAAATAGGACTAAAATCCATAAAATTTGAGCTATGTAACCAAGGAAAAATTAAATACTGATGGATGGATGAATGAATGGATGGATAAATGGGTGAATAGATGGATGGACGAATGAATGAATGAATAAACGAATGGATGAACTGATGAATGGACGGACGAATGAATTCATGAATGAATGAATAAAGAAATGAGTAAAGAAATGAATGAATAAATGAAGAAACGAATGATTGAATGAATGAATGAACAAATGAATGATGAATGAATGAAAGAAAGAATGGGTGAACATACAGTATTCCCACCCTTTCGTTTTTGTACAACTTCAAACAGATCAATCTTTGTATCCCATTCACTGAACAAGGGCATAGCTAATTGTTTTTTTAACAATCAGATAACAGATATACGAATGATGGATGAATGAATAAATGAGTGAATGGATGGATGAATGAATGAATAAATGAGTGAATGGATGGATGGACGAATGAATGAATGAATAAACAAATGGATGAACTGATGGATGGGTGCATGAATGGAGGGATGAATGAATTCATGAATGAATGAATGAATAAATGAATGAGTAAAGAAATGAATGAAAGAATGAAGAAATGAATGAATAAATGAATGAATGAATGAATGAAAGAATGGGTGAACATACAGTATTCCCACCCTTTGGTTTTTGGTACAACTTCAAACATCAATTTTTGTCTCCCAGTCACTGAACAAGTGCATAGCTAATTGTTTTTTTAACAATCACAGTTTATTACCACTCATACATGGAACAACCCACAGGATTTGACACAGTATAGAAATAGGAATAAAATCTACAAAATTTGAGCTATGTAACCAAGAAATATTAAAACCCTAATGGATGGATGAACGAATGTATGGATGATTGGGTGAATAGATGACTAGATGGATGGATGGATGAATGAATAAATGAGTGAATGGAAAGATGGATGAATGAACAGATGGATGAATGATGGATGAAGTCATTGAAGGAATGAATAAATGACAGAATGGATGGACGGATGAATAAATGAATAAACGAATGGATGGATGGATGGATGAATTTATGAATGGGTGCATGAATGGAGGATGAATAAATTTAATGCCTGAATGAATGATTGAATAAACGAATGAGAAAAATGAATGAATGAAGAGACGAATGAATGAATGCATGAGTGAACAATGAATGAATGAACAATGAATGAATGAATGAATGGACATAATTCAAATAAATCAATTTTTGTATCCCAATCACAGAAAAAATACACAGCTAATCTGTTGTTTTTTTATTAACCATCACAGTTTGTTGCTATTCATACATGGAACAACCCACAGTATACAAATAGGAATAAAATCTATAAAATTTCAGCTGTGCAATCAAGAAATATTAAATCCTAATGGGTTAATGAAGGAATGTATGGATGAATGAGTGAGTAGATGAATAGATGGATGGATGGATGAATTAACAGATGGATGGATGAATGAATGAATAAATGAGTGAATGGATGAATGAATGAATAAATGAGTGAATGGATGGATGGATGAATTAATGAACCAATGGATGGATGGATTGACGGGTACATGGATGGAGGGATGAATGAATGCCCAAAGGAATGATTGATTAAATGAATGAGAAAAGAAATGAATGAATGAAGAAATGAATGAATGAACGAATGAATGAATGATGGACAAATGAACGAATGAATGAATGAATGAACAACTTCAAACAGATCAATTTTTGTATCCCAATCACTGAACAAATGCATAGCTAATTGTTTTTTTTAACCATCACAGTTTTTACCACTCATACATGGAACAACCCACAGGATTTGACACACAGTATACAAATAGGAATAAAATCAATAAAATTTGAGCTATGTAACCAAGAAATATTAAACCCTATTGGATGGATGAATGAATGCATGGATGAACGGCTGAATAGATGGATGGATGGATGGATGAATGAACAGATGGATGGATGAATGAATAAATGACTGAATGGAAGGATGGATGAAGGAACAGATGGATGGATGAATGAATGAATAAATGAGAGAATGGATGGATGGATTGAATGAATAAACGAAAAAATGAATGGATGGATGGATTTATGGATGAGTGCATGAATGGAGGATGAATGAATACCTGATGAATAAATGAATGAGAAATATGAATGAATGAACGAACAAATGAATAAATGAACGAACAAATGAATGAATGAATGAACGAAGGGTTGAACGAATGAATGAACAAATAAATGAAAGAATGATTGAATGGATGAATGAATGAATAAACGAAAAAATGAAGGAATGAACAATGAATGAATGAACATAATTCAAACAAATCAATTTTTGAATCCCAATCACTTAACAAATGCACAGTTAATCGTTTCTTGTTTAACCATCACAGTTTGTTACCATTCATACATGGAATAAACCACAGGATTTGACACAGGTATACAAATAGGAATAAAATCTATAACATTTGAGCAATGTAACTAAGAAATATTCAACCCTGATTGATGGATGAATGAATGTATGGATGAATGAGTGAGTAGATGATTAGATGGATGGATGGATGGATGGATGGATGAATGAGTGAATGGATGAATGAATAAATGAATGAGTGAAGAGATGGATGGATGGATGAATGAATGAATGAATAAATGTGTGAATGGATGGATGGATGATTGAATGAATAAACGAATGGCTGGATGGATGGATGGGTGCATGAATGGAGGGATGAATGAATGAATGAGAAAAGAAATGAATGAATGAAGAAATGAATGAATGGATGAATGATACTATTTCTGCCCTTTGGTTTTTGTACAACTTCAAACATATCAATTTTTGTATCCCAATCACTCAACAAATGCATAGCTAATTGTTTTTTTAAACATCACAGTTTGTTACCACTCATACATGGAACAAGCCACAGGATTTGACACACTCTATAAAAAATAGAAATATAATCTATAAAATTTGAGCCATGTAACCAAAAAATTTTATACCCTGGTGGATGGATAAATGAATGTATGGGTGAATAGATGGATAGCTGGTTGGATGGATGAATGAACAGATGGATGGATGGATGGATGAATGAATAAATGAGTGAATGGATGGATGGATGAATGAACAGATGGATCGATGGATGAATGAATAAATGATTGAATGGTTGGATGGATGAAAGAATAAACGAATGAATAGATGGATGGATGAATGAATGATTGAATAAATGAATAAGTAAAGAAATGAACGAATGAATGAAAAAATGAATGAATGAATGAATGAACGAACGTACAATATTCCCACTCTTTGGTTTTTGCATAACTACAGATCAATTTTTGTATCCCAATCACTGAACAAATGCATAGCTAATTGTTTTTCTAACCATCACAGTTTGTTACCACTCAGACATGGAACAAGCCACAGGATTTGACACACTCTATAAAAAATAGAAATATAATCTATAAAATTTGAGCCATGTAACCAAAAAATTTTATACCCTGGTGGATGGATAAATGAATGTATGGGTGAATAGATGGATAGCTGGTTGGATGGATGAATGAACAGATGGATGGATGGATGGATGAATGAATAAATGAGTGAATGGATGGATGGATGAATGAACAGATGGATCGATGGATGAATGAATAAATGATTGAATGGTTGGATGGATGAAAGAATAAACGAATGAATAGATGGATGGATGAATGAATGATTGAATAAATGAATAAGTAAAGAAATGAACGAATGAATGAAAAAATGAATGAATGAATGAATGAACGAACGTACAATATTCCCACTCTTTGGTTTTTGCATAACTACAGATCAATTTTTGTATCCCAATCACTGAACAAATGCATAGCTAATTGTTTTTCTAACCATCACAGTTTGTTACCACTCAGACATGGAACAACCCACAGGATTTGACACACAGTATACAAATAGAAACAAAATCTATAAAATTTGAGCTATGTAACCAAGAAATATTAAACCCTGATGGATGGATGGACGAATGGGTGAACAGCTGGATGGATGAATGAAGAATAAATGAGTGAATGGATGGATGAATGAACAGATGGATGGATGGATGGATGAATGGATGAATGAATGAATGAACAGCTGCTGAGTGAATGGATGGATGGATGAATGAATGAATAAACGAATGGCTGGATGGATGGATGGATGGGTGCATGAATGGACGGATAAATGAATGAATAAAATGAATGAATAAAGAAATGAATGAATGAATAAAGAAATGAATGAATGAATAAAGAAAGGAATGAATGAATAAATAAATGAACGAGTGAGGAAATGAATGAATGAAGAAAGGAATGAATGAAGAATGGAATGAATGAATGAATGAAAAAATGAACAAATGAATGAACGAACAAAGGAATAAATTTACGAATGAATGAACATACAGTATTCCCACCCTTTGGTTAACGTAACCGTAACAAAAAAAAAGAAAAGTAATTTCCAAATCTTAGTGTTCTTGAAGGTTCTCAATTTCTATTATAAAATTCCTTACAAAGATAATTCCAATGTTCAGTGTTCAGAATTTATTTTTATGCATGTATGTCTAATTTTGTTAAATTTAAAACCTCAACGGGCCTACATCTTTGAATAGTTTTCTTTCAATGCAATCGTAGCTAACAAATACTGGCATTTAATATCCTGCATGTATAAAAATTTACAGCGTCAAACACGGAAATCTTTCCTCTCTTAACTCTCTGATTTCACACATCTCCTGCTTCAGAAATTACCCGAGTTTGAGTCTGGGCTTTAATAGCACTACAATGATCATTTTTGACCTTTCATGCTTTTCTGGGTGCTTTACCATAGTCTGACTGTTAGAACTTCAGCAATATACATCTCTTATTGTCTGTCCACAGTCATATTTTACTGACAGCTTTGCCACCATTGCTTTAAACATGCTATGACTCACATCAGGTGTGTGCATTATTTTGCTCATTTTACCCTTTACAGGTAAATCCTTTTCATTTCCATTATAAACCCTATGACTTTAATGAAGTGAAAACCAAAAATACTTCTCCCCCAAACCACCCAACTGCATTAACCAAAATATGAATCTGAAAATTATTGTTTGTATATATAAGTTGTCTACGACATTCAGTCCCTTTTATTGTTACAGGTTCCATTCTACTTTTATATGTGCATTCCCTTTGCCTCTGATAGCTTAATCACCCCCTTGAATTACTCACATCTGTCATCATATTTTACAATTAATTTTTTTACATTAAATTCTTACAATTTCCATGGCAAGATAAACACTGGATATTTCATATTTGTACTAAATTTTCTGGCACAATTCTTTATCAGACTAGTTAATTTACAGTGTGCACTCTGTCGCGAATGTGGTTTATAGCAAACGACTGCAATTCAAGAGGAAAAACACACACTCGGCGAACACACTAAACTCTCATACTGGAATTAAACAACTCAAATGAAATAGTTTTGTCAGGCCTGTAGGGCCACAATAATGTATTGAGTTAGCTAAATAAAGATAACATATATATATAATGACTATCAGGGTAACTGCAAAATAAGAATACAATTTTAGAATGGACTAAAAGGTCCTAGTACTGGATCAAATATAACTAATGACTCGTAGGATATTTAATACAAATTATAGTCTTCGCTGTCTCAGCACACGCCACATCAATTGCAATGGCTCAAGTCATATATTATAGTACTGGCACTGCCTGGCTGTGACTCTAGGAGCAGACTCCCATACTGCCGGTAACATCTGAATTCTGACATACATTTACAATGCATACCATTTTTCCCTGGCTATCAAGAACCAGGGAATATCAGCAAAGGCGTCGGATGGTGGACAAAGTCCGGGTAGCTATTAGCTGGAGCTCGTCATTTCTAGGCTCCTTACATGGATGGACTGCTCTACTGCGTCTCTGTTTCGATCTGGCTCGAAAATTAGCCGACCACTTCGCAGTGGATACTTTTCTGCATGTGATAATGGACATAGGTATGGGCTGACTTTTATAGTGTCTAGCTACCTGCAAACTACCGTCCAAATCCCTAGATTTGATTGGTGCAGCCATGCGAGCTCATCTCGCAGTATTAATACATTCTATGTATGAGTCGGTTACGGCCTTGCACTAAGACAGACAAGGTCGTCTTCTAAATAGGTTAATAAAAATTAAATCCAAAAATCTTATTAAATTGACTCAGCACGAAAATTTAACAACTCGTGCTTTCACGAACCACTGAATGTCAACAGTCAATTACAACCACCTCACACCCTATAACAATGCTATTAAATCACGAACTGGAGCTGCTCTGCCATCCCCACAGTTTAGTCTGTGGCCATCCCTGGTTTACCTACACATATTCCTTTTTAACCATCTACAGTTTTTGTCGAAAAAACATTACTCAAAACATGTTGCTCGCGAGAACAGCTCAAGGACACTTCACTATGACTAGATTAAAAAAACTCTGAATTCAACCCGTGGCCTAGCACGGCATTTATGATCCTAATCCTGCTCTTGACACACTCCGTTGTTCAGATGAAAGAAAAATCTACTTCCTGACAACACTGCTTGAATAATTTGCCAGGATCTGATTTCAGTGAACTTCCAGACACAAAAATTTGCCTGTCAAACTCCAAAAGAATTAAACTCCAAACTGCCAAACTTCATCTGAAGATAACCAATGGTTCCATCCTGCAGGTCAAGAACGCGTATCAGTCGTCATGACGAACTCAAATTTTACATCGAACTTCTAAAATGCACAAACTTAACTCTTAACAGGAATTTACAAGAGGAATCACTTTATAAGACTAAAAACTGATCATTCTCCACTCCTATACCAGTGAAGAACTAACCATCCTCTAGTCCTAAGACACATATATAATTATGAGAAGAGCTAATCATCCTCTACTCCTGAAAAACTTTGAAAAGCAAAGCAAGCCCAAATTAAAATTTGAACTATAAAATCTGCAGCTGCACTGATAAAACCTGAACACCAGGATCAAACGTAAATGAGAGTTAACAAGACCTCTCTCTCTATATATATATACACAGCCTTAAAACAGCAAGACAACAAGAAATTACATTGCAGTCAGACCAGCAAAACAATCCAAAGACTATTCAATGACCCTAACTTTCATGAAAACCTTTACAGAACCAGTTGCTAAACTCTGCAAGAAATTCACATCTCAACATATGGAAGTGCAAACTGCAAAATGAAAAAAAAACAAACTGTGACTTATCTCTGACATCCAGTGTTATCCTCCATCCCCACCCTGCAGATCATGAAATTCAAGGAAGTAAATCTAAAACTGTTTACATTCCAAGTGCCCCTCTCCTATTTCTCATTTAACATATTCCCGATTTATGAGATTTCACATTCGTTTTCTTTGACTCACACTTTGCAATAATGACACCATAAGCCTAGTTGAAGAGTTTTACATAGTGTTTCCCTGTAGATAAATAATGCCGACAACTTCGTGAACCATGTGTCATTGGTCAGTAGCATCAGTTGTGTATTTTTTACAAGTCTTAAGTATCAATACATGCAGGATGATTTGTATATCTTTTTGTACTGCAAGAATTATTTGACTACTTTTTTTTTCTCAACTACATTTCTTAAATCATTACTAAGAGCCACAAAATAAAGCATCTTCTTTTCAAACCAAATGTCCAGAAAGCAATCAAATGGTACAGATAACTCCACTTTGTCCATACACTTTTTTTTTATTGTTGGGGATACTGATTTTGCTTCTTATTTTAAACCTTTATAATATCTACTGTACAAGTACGGACACGTTCAATGTTGTAAAGCTACCGAGGCATAAGAGAACAGTATTTTCATTTATTACTGAACTGATGGATGGATGAACTAATGGGTGGATGGATGAACTGATGGGTGGATGGATGGATGGACGAACTGATGTATGTATGGATGGATGAACTGATGGGTGGATGGATGGATGGATGAACTGATTAATGGATGATGAACTGATGGATGGATGGATGGATGAACTGATGGATGGATGATGAACTTGTGTATGGGTGGATGGATGGACAGATGGATGGATGGAGAGATGTTTGGAAGGATGGATGGATAGATGAACTGATAGATGGACGGATGGATGAATGGATGAACAGATGGATGAACTGATGATGAACTGATGGGTGGGTGGATGGATGGATGGATGGATGGATGAACTGATGGATGGATGGATGAACTGATGTATGTTTGGATGGATGGATGAACTGATGGGTGGGTGGATGAAATGATGGATGAACTGAGGGATGGATGGATGGGTGAAGTGATGGATGGATGGATGAACTGATGTATGGTCGGATGGATGAAATGATGGATGAACAGATGAATGGATGGGGGATAGATGGATGAAGTGATGGGTGGATAGATGGATGGATGCATGGATGAACAAATGAACAAATAAATAAATGAAAATGAACTAATAAATAAATGAATAATATACCCAAACTTTGTGTGCAATTTCAAACAGATCAATATTTGTATTCCAATCACTAAATAAATGCAAAGCTAACTTTTGTATCAATCACAGTTAATTATCAAACAAATTACCATAAACAATTAATTTTATAATTAGACAGCATTGCAAATAATTAAATAATTACACATCATCCAGTCTGTGTACAAAATCAAAAGATTTCAAGAATTCCAGAAAATTTGCATCTTTAGCAACAGTAATTGTGCCATGCCCTACTCCACTACCCCTTCCCACTTTTTTTTTCAAGACTATAGTATTGTATTGAAGAGCAACCATTAACTTTGAACATTTTGAACTAAATTTCACAACCTCTGACGAGCAGATGCAAACATTTAAAACCCAATGTGGCAATATGACTTTTACAATTAAAAAAAAGAAAAAGAATAAATGTTTGATGGTTATCTATTTACTGGTATATTCATAGCAATTAAATTATAAATCCATTTATGAAAATTTATTTGTCTAAATATTTTATTTACTTATTATCTGTTTTATATATCTAAGTATTTATCTAATGTACTTCATTCATTCGTTTTGTAAACATTTCCAAGATTCAGCAGCATTCTTTCAACTAACTAGAACTGACTGGTCTCATCTAAAAAATTTTTAATTTAATTTTACATTTTGTCTCATAACTTCTTTTTTTTTTCTCTTTCTTCTTTTAAATTTGGTCACAGCTTGTTAAGTTGATTATGAGATGACCTCTGCTGCTATGAAAATGAAACTTTTCAATTAAGCTGCTGTTATATTTACACAACTGGAAAAATACAGTATGAAATCCAAATGACACTTACAAAAACAAGTCCCCAATATCCTTACCACTTTAAATTATGCTCAATTCTGATATGAGAATAGACTTCAGACATGGAATTTTATGCCCTATCCTAACCTGAGGCTTTCCCTGACCTGACACAATCCATAGTAGTAACACTGTTTGGCATTTTCCCCAGTCTAATTGTTCTGTAAATTAAGTTGTTGGCTTGAGTACCGGCTGTTTACATTTTGAGAGCTGATCTCAGTTATGCCCTCTACAACTAACAAGTTGTGTATTTTATCTGAAGTTATTCTGTAAATTTACCCCATATATTTACACTTTTGACTGCACTTTTCCCCCCTTCTGTCCTTTAAATTTGGTAAGAGTTTGCTAAACTCAATGGCACAGGGACATAACTTTGAAAAATTTATTTCTTAATGAATTAAATGTACCAAAAAACAAAATCAGTCAAGCTTCCAGCTAATTTTCTATCCATGCTCCATCGTGTTCAAAAAAATATCATTAAAAAAAATAGTGGTGGGAGTTTATTCATGGTGGTGCTATTTTGACTCTTTTTTTTGCTCAACGCTAGAGCCTAAATGACAGTTTCAACAATTATAAATTTAATTTTCCTAAGTGACAATGAATCCAGTCCAATCGCATTTGTGTCGACCGATTATGTTGATTCAAGTTTCAGGTATTTTTAAATTAAAAGTCGCAAAAAAGTAAACTACAATGATCTTTGTTTTGGCTCCCAGGTCAGTAGTAAGCTCACTGCAGCGAAAGGATGTATTAATACGTGTTCAGTTCGGTGCGGGCAATTTCCCTACCAGAAATCAGTGCGCTCTGGTGTGCATGAAATCTGTAGTAAGGCTACAGAATAATAATATTATGGGAAGCTTTCTAGACCAAAAAGAGAGAGAGAGAGAGAGAGAGAGAGAGAGAGAGAGAGAGAGAGAGAGAGAGAGAGAGAGAGAGAGAGAGAGAGAGAGAGGGAACGGTGGGTTCACAGGTTTATCACGGTAATGCCGGGAACTTCATCTAGCATTATAAAAAAAAAATTGCGGCGGGAGTAATTCATTGTGGTTCAATTTTGACCCTTTTTTTGCTCGACGCAACAGCCTAAATGACAGTTTCAAAATTATAAAAAATGTTCTTAAGTGTCAACTAATCCATCCCAATCGTTTTTGTGTCAACCAATTGTGTTAATTCAAGTTTCAGGTATTTTTAACATGCGTTCACTTCCGTGCGCACAATTTCCCTATCAGAAATGAGTCAGTCGCGCATAGAATCTGTAGCAAAACTGAAGAATATGGGAAGCTTTGTCGACCAAAAAGAGAGAGAGAGATAGAATGGTGGGTTCACAGGTTTATCCCGGGTAATGCCGGTGTAGCAGGCCAGATTATACCCCCGCCAGACTATACCCGGGGTTAAATTGGCCTAGCCCAGAATATACCCCGGGGTATATTCTATACCCCGGGGTATATTCTGGGCTAGGCCAGTTTATACCCCGGGGTATACTTTGGGCTAGGCCAGACTATATCCCCCAAGTCCAGATTATAGTTTATACCCCCTACTTTTTAAAAAAAAACAAGTCAACACCACAGTTTATTTCAACTTTAGTTTAAATTGTTCATTATCACTGTCATCAGGTATCACATTGAAGCATACATTCTTGACTCTTGTAAATTATGATACATTTAAGAGGAAATAAACATGCAGTAAAAAGCATTGATATACAAAAGGTTTGAAAATCCATTCAAATTGATATGATTAGACTTGGTTACTTGTGTCCGTTGGTATTATTATTGTTGTTGTTGTGTTTTTATAATTAGTTGTCCATGAGTTATACATATTTTGTTTTTGTTTTTTGTTTTGTTTGGCACCACTGACATAATACTTAGTGGCAAGGTATGAAATTCCTGTAATTATACGACTCATAAGTGTAAAGTCATCTGAATTTTATTTTAATTTTTGAAAATCAGAAATGTGCTTGATATGTCAGAACAATTAGATCTATACATAAAGTTATAATAATGCAGAGAGAAAAGGCCGGGAAAGAACACACAGAGAAAACCACAACAACAACATTTTAATAACACAACTGACAGATTGTGCAATTCCACTATCCAGCAGACATTAAATGCTTCACACGAAACCAAATACCTACTAAAATTTTTTCACATCATAAACTTAACCTGTCCTGATCCACTTGAGACGGTACAGAATGCTCGAGTGCTCATCCCTGGCCGATCGAGTTTTCACTCGTGACGGCAATGGCTAATATGGCAGTTTTCTTTAGTTGTTTAGCGTCCCCATAAAGGCAATTGGAGACTGTCGGGGTATCTGGGAGGTGGCGGGATCTTAGTTGTTTCAGTCCTTGGCACTCCGCAAGTATGTGCTCGACAGTCTCCTGCGGGGACTCGCAGTGCCGGCATACTGGCTCACGGAGTGGGTTGAAACGATTTAGGTGTGCGTTCAACTGGACATGTCCCGTCCTCATACGCTGTATGATAGTCGCGTATTTGCGCTCTAGTGTCAAAATCGGGTCTTTGATGTCTGGTTTGGTTTGATTATGATACACCCTACGTCCTTTATCCGAGTTTGCCCATTGATATAGCCATTTCCTGCGTCCGTGAGCGCGGATTCTGGCTCGGGCTGCTGGGTAAGACGTTGGGTGCTTTGGCTGTTCGCCTCTGGTACCCTGTTTCGCTAGGCTATCAGCAACCTCGTTGCCCCGGATACCTATGTGCGCGGGGATCCACTGGAGGTGGACCTCGACACCGTATCCACTTATGATCTGGTGGCAGATATGTCTGATTTTATCTGCGCCGTGTGCCTCGAGCTTATGGTTGAGCGATTGGACGGCCATCAGTGTGGCCCTTGAGTCTGAGAACACAACAATATCTTCTGGCGATACTGTTCCGTTTTCAAAGCCGTTGAAAACCGTAGTCAGTGTTCTCCAAATCGCTGTCGCCTCAGCGTCGAAGTTGGAGCCATTCGCCCCGCATGGCCCATAGATCTTATCGGTGTCGGTGCCGTCAGGGTAGTAGATTATTGCCCCGTACCCCGCATTCGTAGTCGCCTGTACTGCCGAACCGTCAGTATAAGCCTTAATCATGTGTGCTGGGCACGAGTCAATAGTTTCGCCAGCTGCCGTTTTCAGGATCGTGGGATTGGTACAGAATGCTAACCAGTAATATTCAGTAATAAAAATAAGAACACAAAATCATCTTATTTACTCTTGAAAATAAAGAGAATATAATCAATATCAGAATCATCATCATCATCATCTTGGAATATTATTATAAAGATAAGAGGGAATGTCAAAATGACCTACACATCATTCTAGAATCGATAAGCAGCAAAGTGTGTACCAACTACATGTATATTTTAAAAATGTGTTATATCTTTTCAACTATTTACGTAGAACTGGACAGAAAGCTTTAGTAAAGAAGCTTTGATAGTCGTGAAAACTGACAGATTAAATCAACTGAGACAACAGTGATTTGTAGAAAGTAATTACAGTATGTTACGGCAAAAAATTCGATGGATCATGTTGCGTTAATATTTCTTGTTAGTAAATTCTTTGATAGCTTATTTGTAGAAAGGTATACATTTCATGTAGCTGATGGTTTAAGGCACTGGATTAGTTTGCAGGGCATTTGAAGGATTGCAATTGTGTATTATAGTGAATAAAGGCATGTCACTTGCGGGTGAAATGAAATTTTAAAACTTAATGTTGTATCCTTGAATATTTTCCTGAATATGGGAGTATAATCTGGACTGGTGGAATATATCTTGGCCTAAAGACCACAGTTTATTTCAATCATAGTTTAATTAATTTTTTTTTTATCACTGTCAACGGGCACCATAGTAATACATGCATACACACATTCTTGACTTCCGTAGATCATAATAAAATTCACAGGAAAAAACATGCATTATTATGTATTGATAATTATGTTATGGGGTGAATATCCATTCAAACTGATATAATTCAACTTTAACCCTCATTTCACTCACGTTCGTTGTCATGTTGTAGTTGTTTTTGTAGTTGGTTGCCCATGAGTAAAATTTGCACTGTATTGTTTGTTTGGCACTGACATACAATAAGTCGCAATGGTTGAAATAATTAACACACTCATAAAAATGAAGTCATTTTAGAGTATTTTTGTGTGCGAATACACAGTTGTTAAATCCTCTGGCAAGGGACATGTCAAGCTTAGGAAGGTAAAGACGGACGAAGTCTTTTTTTTTAAATTTTATTTAACTCGCTAGAGACATACCCTTATTCACTATAACACAGAAGTTCAATCTTTCAAATGCCTTGCAAACTAATCCAGTGTCTTAAACCATAAGGTACATGAATTGTATATCATTGTACAAATAAGCTATCAAATAATAATATTCACTAACAAGAAATACTGTTAATGCAACATGATCCATCCAATTTTGCCTTAACATGCTATAGATCTAATTACTTTTTACAATGCACTACTTTTGTCTCAGTGTACTTACTCTGTCTGTCTACACAACTGCCAAAGCTATTTCACTAAAGCTTTCTGTCCAGTTCTACTTAAATAGCTGAAAAGATTTAACACATTTTATATATGTAGTTGACACACACATATTGCTGCTTATAGATTCTAGAATGATTTGTAGGCCTACACTGTCGTTTTTACACTCCCTCTTTGTATTATTCCAAGATGATGATGATTCTGATATTGATATTTCTCTTTATTTTCAAGAGTAAATAAGATGATTTCTTGTTCTTGTTGTTATTATTCTATTGTCGTTAATGCTAATACTGTAGTAGGAGAGGGAAGAATTTACTGGCTAGCATTCTGTAACGTTTCAAGTGGATCTATTTGAAGTGGATGACGAAATTGCACATCTGTCAGTTGGGTATGTTTTTATTATTTTTTTCTATGTGTGTTGTTTTCCAGCCTCTTCTCTCTGCATCATTGTAACAAAAAATAAAATGCATGTTTTACTCATGGCCAACCAATTATCAAAATATAATAATTGTAATAATAATAATAATAATAATAATAATAACAAACACGAGTGAAATTAATGCCGCAATCTAATCATATATCAGTGTGAATGGATACTCAACCCTTTTGTATATCAATGCATTTTAATGAATGTTTGTTCCTTCTGAAATGTATCATGATTAACAGGAGTCAAGAATGTATGTATGGTACACCAATTTAAACTAAGGCTGAAATAAACTGTTATTATTATTTCCTCTAAATTGTATTACTATTATGATTTATGGGTGTCGAGAATGTGTTCCTGTATGAATTAATATGATATCTGATGACAGTGATAAAGAAAAGGCTGTGGTATTGACTTGTTTTTTTAAAAAAGTGGGGGGTATAATCTGGACTGGGGGGGTATAGTCTGGCCTAGCCCAAAGTAACCCCGGGGTATAAACTGGCCTAGCCCAGAATATACCCTGGGGTATATTCTGGGCTAGGCCAGTTTAACCCCGGGTATAGTCTGGGCGGGGGGGTATATTTTGGCCTGTTACACCGGGAACTTCATCTAGTGTTAAAAAAAAAAAAAAATTTACACCTGAAACTTACACATCCAATTTACTACGTCTCAAGTGGCAAAGATGGCATTCTTGGCATATTCCATTGCACTGGTTTCAGACATTTCCAAACACTTATACTGAAAAATTCCTCTACCAAAACCACATTATATTTTTTGGCTAAATCTAAAAATTACCATGTTTACTATGATTCTGAATGCCCAATGAGTTCATCGTCGCTATCGTTTTTGGTATTTGCAGCAATAAGGCTGAAAGTTGAGATTATAAGGCTATGACATCTAGCATGGTGCGGAAGCACTTTGCATTTTAGCAATACCATGATAATGAAGAAATTAGTTATCCTGTGTTGCAAATGGTCGCTCCCCCCCCCCTCTCTCTCTCTCTCTATATATATATATATATATATAATGTATGTGTAGAGGGTGTTTAAGACCAAACCCATTGGCATACCTTTTTTTTTTCCTGCCGAATGGGACGTTCAATTTGTAGATCTTATCGCTATTATTTATTTTTTTTTTTTAAGTTCCAACATTCACAATGAATCAGCACAGATTATGGAAAGCTTGAGATTTTCCCCCTCGTTCACTATTATCAAATACCTATTTACTGAAATGACAGTTTGGTTGCATTGTTGTTCATAGTGACAATGCAGATTCTGTAGTACAGTTACCGACAACCCCTCAGTTAAATACATTGTATGTAAATGCTCCTATCTTGCAAGGTCCTCAGTTCATTGCAGCATTCATAAGCAAAGGCTAAGATCTTTGTCTCTCGAGGGTCTCAGCCGAGGCGTTCTCACAACGTTGTGAGAACGCCTCGGTCTCAGCCTATGGCAATTGCCATTGACCCACGTGTATTCATAAGCAGTTTACCAACGAAGTCATTCGGCCGAGACAAAGATTTGGCTATAACCAACCACAACCAATCATCATTACGTTGGCTAGACCTTCCAGTTACAATAAGTATGCCCAGACAAAGGCTTCCTAAAAATGGGAGGAGCTTATATTGCGAGCCACTGCCGAACAAGATCAAACGGATTGCTCATCGTTCCGAGTTCCCTCTGATCGGCGCCTCGTATCGAAATGTGAAAACGTAACAAAGACTCGCCGACGAAGGTTAGGGCTCGTCAGCCACTTCGCAAGTACTTACATTGCACCCCTCCCCCACCACCAAACTGCACTTCTAAAGCGGCCAGTATTTGATACAAAAGCGTCAGTTCCGATTAACTGAGTGTTGTGAAATTCCTTATTCATACATATGAAATCCCGATGAATGACGTAAAGATGAAAGTGTTGTAAGCATTAACCTATTTATCCCAGTATTTGAATTTCAAATGCTTTATCCGTTGTTCATGTAAACGTTTGTCGCCTAACAATGGGAAAAACTGTTAAATGAAACTCAAGTACATGCAGATACACGGTTCTCATTCTGAAAAAAATTCTCCCAGCTATCAGATCCGAAAGAATGAACGCCGTACATGGTGAGTTACAGGTTGTTCATCCTTCGTGATCAGGTGGAAACTGCGGGTGCCCATAAGATGAACATCATACATCTTGACTTGCACGCCTTTCATTCTCTTTGATCAGGTGGAAAGAGCGAATGCCCGTGCGATGAACACCGTGCATCGTTAGATACACGATGTTCATCCTCAAAATGTGATATAAGTGAAATCATAAAAGTATCGATATCTCTACCATTTATCAACATACAGTAATGAGACCGGTACCAAAATGTAGATCGTTCTTTGCAGATTTATTTTATTAAAAAAAACAAAAATCGCAAATTTTGGAGTTATACGGTTTTCATTCTATGCATGCGATATTATATAAATCACTGGGTGTTCTACCCCACATTAAATATGTAACAAGATGTGGCTGGTGGGGGTGAAGGTGTGGTGTAGATGAACCATTCATGTGGGTTTCACTCTTGTTACTGCGACTGGTTAGGCCGCAACATTCACTCGGTTCGTGCCAGGGCGGTAAAACTGCTCACACTGTCAAAGAAGAATATAAGTCTATTGTAGGGCACAAAAGACGTTTATTCAATAACACACACACCTGCTCTCGACTGGGGGAAGAGACGCAGTCGTGTAATAGTATACCAATTAACAACAAGACATATATAGGCTACATGTAATGTCACATGGCATAGTTAACACGACTAGCATAATAATAATACATGTATAAAACGTAAATAAATCAAGAGTGAATATAATAAACACAGCAAGAGATGCGCGATATCAGAGAGAGAAAAAGAGAGAGAGAGAGGGAGAGAAAGAGAGAACAATATTACCCAAAGACTTCTAAACATTCAGTACGCACTAATATCGTGGTCGTCGATATAACATAACATTTGTGAGCAAACACTCTGCTCGGTTAGGCTAATAGTATACGGCATTTCAGTAAGCTACATGTATCTGAAACAATATAAACAGCATAACCACAAAACTCTTTCATAACTTCCAGAGTCTAATATACTTATGAGGAAAATACATCTATTGCTTACAGAGTTACACTCATCGTAAATATCTGATAACATCAGATATTATCATCTTAAAATCAGCAAGAACAGTATTATAAGTATTAAAGAGCACGTACCTGTCAAAGAAGAATATAAGTCTATTGTAGGGCACAAAAGACGTTTATTCAATAACACACACACATGCTCTCGACTGGGGGAAGAGACGCAGTGCTTGGGGCGGATGAGTTCTTTTGTTTCTCGGGGGCCTCAGCATAGTGCTGTTGGCCCCCGAGTGCTTGGGGCTTGACAGGCCCGGGGTTTTATACGATTCTTTCCCATCCTCCCACGGTCTTGGGGGCGGGTCAGTCTAACTGTCGCTCACAGTTAAGCACTGTGATTGGAACACGCTCCTACGCTCCTTTAAGACAAAATACTGAATCCCAAAATACCACATACCACAAATAGTATATTATATACCTTTTCTTAATGCCTTTTGTCCTTACAATAATGGCATACGGAGGGGGACGATAGTGGCATGAAGAAAGGCTGTGGAGGAGGGGGCTAGGCGCATCATGCACTCCACTAGTGAGACTGATTTTGACCAACAAAAAGAAAGATATGGCAGTGCTTTTCTTTTTTCCAGTGGTTTAGGGAGAGAGAGAGAGAGGGGGGGGGGGGAGAGAAAGAGAGAGAGAGAGAGAGAGTGAGAAGAGAACAGATCAGACTGACAATGAAAAAAAAACACACACACAGGGCTGGGGGGGGGGGAGATTTATTCTGAGGAACTTCGGGTACCTTACCTCATAGTCAATTATATTATTATGCTGCGTTAACTGACCATGTCTTTGAACATTAATAATATACTATTTAATAACTAGAGTGAAACCCATTTATATGCACAGAGATTAAATTTAATATTGGTAGTGTGAAAAATGGGGTTTACAAAGCAGAGAAGAATGCAAAGACAAATTGTTCCATAGATATGAATTGTTCCTTGGTTATTCCACAGAATATAAAAAAATTCAGTGCGCACGGAAAATTGTGTTCACTGTTCATTAAAAAAAACGGAAAGTCACCTCAACTATCCATCCAGCTAAGAACTCAATTGTTTGCCCATTGGACTACCCGCTCCCCCTTAAAAAAAAGAGTGTCTGCCTTTCGAACCCCCCCCCCCCCCTCCCCACTCTGTTTTCGAGCAACTCGCACATGCACGCATGCATGCACACAGACATATACAGGACCTCCTAAGAAATGTTGAAAAATAAAAGTGGTACTTTTTCCTGAAGGAGCCATCCACAATGCACGTACGCTCGATTTTAAGGATATTATCACCCTTCTCCTCCATGTAGGCCTATGCTTTTCGACTTGTACCAGTGTACGATCACCATCATACTCAGAGGGCATGAATTCAAGACAAGTATACCTCAAATCTAAAAAAAACAACAACTCTGTAATGTGAGGTTTGTTTTACCGTAATAATTATATACATTATCAGTGCCACGAGAATGATGGCGTAACGTTCACAGAGAAGAATAAAACCAAAAATAATAATCATTATTACGTGCTCAGAGTCCAGCCAAAGGGAGGTTACTCTTAAAGTTGTGGACGCAAAATGGCGACGATAGCAGTCCGAACCCGTAAAGGAAGAAAATGTATGTAAATTTGTTTTTTTATTTCAGACAGTCACATTGGCATAATATAATTGTGTGAAAAAGTAAACGGTATCAGGTCCTCACTTTAGAGGGCACCCTGAGGCTATAATTACAAGTGATCTTTACCAAACTTTCAATGCGTGATTAGATCTAGATCTAGAGTCTAGATCTAGCCTAGATCTAGATCTAGACTCTAGATTACTAGATCTAGATCTAGTATTGAGTAATAGTATCATGTGTGATGATAAGGAATTTCGCCTTGATCTTCTTCTAGATTAGATCTAGATCTAGATCTACTTCTTTCGTTCACCAAATCTAAATCTGCAGATATGTTCTTTTAAAAAGGGCTGTGCTTATTCCCAACCGGTGTTGGGAATAGTAAAAATTGTTTATTCCCAACCAGTGTTGGGAATAGTACAAATTGTTTATTCCCAACCGGTGTTGGGAATAGTACAAATTGCCTATTCCCAACCGATGTTAGGAACAGTACAAATTGCTTATTCCCAACCGATGTTGGGAATAGTAGAATTTGCCTTTGAGTGCGATGAGCCACGATCGTGGCTTTGCGGTAGAGTGCGATGATCCATGATCGTGGCCCAATTTGGCCGATCATAATTAAAGTTTGGCTGCTCAGTGTTGTTGGCCAGTACTGCTTCCTGGATTGATTTTACAGTTTTGAGCTTTCGTTTTATTGCTTAGCAGCTGTTATGAAGTAAAACTGAGTAAAGAAGACGAGATAGTTTTGAGCCCAGTTCTACTGCTGGAGACAAAGATGAAGTTGGGGGAGACAAATATATGCTGAAAGTTCTGATGAATCTGAAGGGAAATGGGCTGAATTATTGTCTGCAAAGCCTCTTTACATTGTTTAGCATTATGAATTGTCATGTTCTAGGGTCATTGTATCCTTCTGGTACTTTTCTAGCGCTTCTTTGAATGCAGAGTACGAAGAAAACTTGGCTCCTACTACTAGGGTTTCAATGTGTCCTGCCATAAGATCTACAAGGAAAGAATCAACAAAAATCGGTGTCTTCCTCCAATGGCCGACGAAGAAAGAGTGAAAAGAAATGCGGCTGAAATCTGGAAGAAGGCGCGAATCAGACGGGTCACGTGACTACGTAAAATCTCGCGGTCTTGGTCTCGTAGTCGTTGGCGAGCCTACAAAAGAAAACACCGGTTGGGAACAGGCAAATTCTACTATTCCCAACAGCGGTTGGGAATAGGCAAATTATACTATTCCCAACAGCGGTTGGGAATAGACACTTTGTTAAAAAAAATCTATGGTTTTCTGCAGTTCGGGCAGAGCACCATAGAGTTTGACATTCAGGTTGGTGGGTTTGGGCCATGTTTCTCATTTCGCGTCAATGACAGGCAGGGTTATGACATTTAGTGTTAAATACTGTTATTGTTAACCCATACCCTGCGCGCTACCCGTAAAGCCCGCTGCACGGTCAGTGACCTTACTCACGGAGAATCTTATCTGGGGTCACTGACCCGTGCCGCTATGGGATGACCACAAACGCTGTCCACATGGTTCGGTTTTTATTGGTTGGTATGAAAACATTTGCTGCTATGCCTTATCACGCTTGATAATGAATTAACCAGCAAAACCTTAGTCTGTCAGTCCCTAACCAATGACCAATGATCCGACTTATGATTCCAAACTGACAGCTGTAGTTTTCGTGAGAACGAAGCATGATAACTAGCCACGCCTTCCCAAGCCCTACACAAATGGTTTCATCCTGATTGACACATACTAATAAACCAATGTGGGCATTTGGGGCAAAGATTATTTCAGAGCTTGTTTCTGATTGGTTCTTAGATATTTAAACAACTCCAGATGGTGGTCAGCTTGTGAGAAAATGAGATAATATTGCAAATTTGTTGAGCAACAGTTCGCATGCATGTGGATGTTACATCTTTTGAAAGTGTGAGGAGAGCCTTTGAAAGCTTAGACTTTGTGATTCCGACCAGTGGTTCACTGGTTAACATGTCCATGTCACAATGCGTTTGATTTAGAAGAGATACAGTGACCAATGACATGGTGGTTACGTCTCAAAAAGGTCAGTGACCTGATGCGTGAAAATACGGTTTGCGCGTGGCGCGGTCAGCTTGACCTTCCCGACTTTTGCTGCCCGTGTGGCGTGAGCCCTTGCGAGTAAATACCGACAATTGCCGCCCCTCGCAGGGTGAGGGTTAATGAAATTTTATGAAAGATGTGGGCGCAGGATGGAGTCTTGGCTGTGTCTAAATCCCAAATACACCGGATCCATTGGATTTATTGTTCTCATCATTGATGAGTTTAGTTGAATGCAACATGGACTGAAGAGGAGTGTAAAATTTTCCATGACACCTTAGAAGAATAAGATTTAGATAGATTCTGGGGAGGACTTCCGAATGTGTTCCATAGCCATTATCAGATTGATATGTAACGACGTGAGGGTCTAGTCAGTTTCTTTCATCGAGGCCGTAGGCCAATGTTCGTCTGGGCAGTAGTCAGATTGACATAAAGCCCCTGGGGTAGCTATCAATTTTTTTCACTTGGGCTATGGAACGCATTCAGAAGTCCTTCCAGGTTCTGTTTCTAGATGATCTATTATTAGATCAAGATAGATATATTTTTAATCCTAATTTCAGGGTTTTTTATATTTGGGCATATTTGTTTGGTCAAGGGAAAATTCTACACAACAAAATGAAGGCAAAATGTTAAATTGTTAAAAATGTTTATCTTTGTTGTTTTGTAAATTATATTCTTCGTGTATTTCTATACTTTGATTTTACAGGGAAAGTAGCAGTGTCTTTTTTTTAAAAATTGTAACTCAAAGCACACTGCACTTAGCTGTGGGGCGGTGCATTTTTAGCTCCTCACAGAATATAATTTTGAGGTTAGGGAAATGTTTGTAAACGCTAATAAAAGTTTAACCCACTGACTACTTTCATAGAGAACATGTGCAATAATCGGCACTTGACACACTATCATCGCATATCTGCGGTGATGACATTATAGGCTTCATAATTCCAGTAGTGGACATGTATTTGTATTTGTATAACTCTTTAATCCCATTTGGGAAATTTGCCTTTGTGCCATTGCAGCCCAGTTACAACTGGAGCAGGCACGTCGTCGCCACAGTGCAGCGCCGCTCGGCAGGTTTTTTTTTGGGGGGGGGGGGGGGGGGAGAGATGAGGGAGTGAGAGGAAGGGAATGGTAGGGATGAATTTTATTTAATTTTGCCCGGGCAGCGGCCTGTTCGGCCTGCTCTTTGCGATTTCCAACTGCCAGGGTATCTTTAATGTGCGCAACCTGCACACGGGCCCTTCGAATTTTTTCGTCCTTATCCGAGAAGACTAGGTACTCGATCCTACTCCCCAATAGGATCAGGGACACGAAAATATGAGAAAAATCCCAAACTTCCAACATGCCTGCACCGGCCGGGTTTTGAACCCGGGACCCTTGGCATGAGAGGCGAGCACCTTGCCTCTAGACCACCTTGTCCCCTTAAAAAGTGATTACAGTAATTTGCAGGTGCTAGCGCCACCATTTTGCTTTCAATTGATACTGGAAAGAAATCTCTAGGGCGAGGGATTGATTTCATATGAATTATTTTAACTGCAGACCTGGTAGACACCTCATTTGTCTTTTTTCTTGCAAAACAAATGGCACACTGTAATTTTTTAATGTTAAATAGCAGTTAGCATTGTAAAGTTATTTCCCTGCATTTGTTACCCCAGACAGTTCAAAGTTCAGTGAAACAGAAGAGTGTGTCATCTTTCATCATTCTCAAAGATGATTTTTTTCTTCTACCCTTTTTTAGCTTCATTCACACCTTCATAGACACTTAAAGACACAACAGTAAGAGATGTATACATTTGTATACTTTTTTAAATACAAAACATTAAATCTACATTCAGTTTTGAACATATCCTCCAAAGATGAAATTACAATTCCATAAAAAAAGTTACACACTTTTCAAAATATCAAGATTTTCTCGGTACCCAGGGAGTAGTTTGTACTACCATTTGGGCCCAGTATTCAGTGAGTTAAAAATCCAGGGTTTTTGCTGCACACTCAAGCCCAAGCCCATATATAATGCATCAGAGCAGAACGAAAAGCCATGATACACAAACAGAGACTTTGACCATAGAGGTCCCTGCAGCAGCTCGCCCTGGCAATCTGTAAACTGATACTCAGTAATTCCCTTGGGTATGCTGAAATCAGTCTGGCGCTTGAAACTTATACCATACTGCAGTATAATGCTGGCACCAGCAGTTGTTGTTCTGTGAGTTTGTGCCTTGCAGGATCACTATGTGGGCAGTGTCTCTTACGCTAAGTGTGAAGCAAAAATTGTGAGTGGGGACTGACCATGCTGGTGCAGACACCGGCTTTGATCTGTTTTAGGGGTAAGAGTTTTAAAACTTTTTGGATTTGTGATGATATACTGTTTATTTCTTCTTCTGCGCCTTTGCAGCTGATGGCATTGCCTACAGTGAACTGTCTTTAAGACAAAATGCATCGATACTGGAATACTGTAGAACATCCATGTCTGCCTTATCAGGAGCCACAGCTGGCATCATGGGACTGACAAGCCTGTGGGGATTTATATTCTACTTTATTACAGCAATAATTTTGTCGGTGAGTTCCTGCCGTTTATTGCATTTTGGTATTAAATCTATTACTTGTACTATTTAACTGCACAGAAGCATCAGGAATAACAATTCAGTGTCATGGGTGGATATAAGGCATTGATGAATAAATCTTGGGGACCTTTGAATCTTACCTGTAGAAGTTGTTGCCTGCATGGCTTTCTTTCCCAGGCAGCTGATAAGACATGATGGTGTTTAATACAAGAAATTTTGACAGCTATTATCTGCAATTAGTTCTACCATGCTTGAGATTCCCTTTTCAGTTTGATTTTCACACTATGAATAGGTTGCATAGGTTTTTATTAATTTCATTCTTCATGGAAAAGAGAAATTTGTACACCTGCTGTCTTTTGTAATGCGAGTGCTAACCTGTGAAAAAGGGTAGTACAGGAATCAGTTCAGGAATGTTAGCTCTAAATTTTGTATTTTGAGAAAATTTTGGATGTAAAATTACATGTATATTATATAAAAACAGTGATTGCCTACATATTTTATAATTTTAGTGACTGCCAGTGTGCCAATGGACATACTTTGTATGATCTCCATACATACCCCACATGTATACATGTCGTCGGTGTAGAATAATACTCCTGTAACCCACAAAATATGTTGATGGGATTACAGGAGTATTGTTCTACACTGACGATGTATACGTTACTACTGGAAACTAGGGAAATATTGCTAAAGTGACATATAATTGATTTAGTTCAAAACAGTGCACGAAATTCATTTGAATAATAGTACGATCAACCATTAGATGATGATGCAAGCTTTCTGTTTGCATGTCTCTACTGATTAAAAGAGTTTTCTATGAAATTTTGTGTTCTTATGTTGTTCCAGGTGTTTCTTCTTCTGAAGGCAGGATCAAAATGGAATGCCTACTTCATGACTAGGAGAGTGCTCTTTGGGAATGGATTATTTGGAGGGTTATTTGTATCCTTGGCTTGAATACTTTAAGCAGCCTTTGATGATGATGTTGGCCCGTTGGCTTTTCTTTTTCCAATAGTTTAAATTGCAGTGGGACTGACGGACTGCTGGTGTTAGGAATTTTGAAAACTGGTCCCACAAATGGCCAGGCTGTGTCCCATTCTCACATGACCATCGTTGTCAAAACTGGTGGTAAGAAAACTAATACTGATCACAACAGCAAACTTCTTGAACGATTTAGATCAAATCATCCACTTCGGGCCGTAGTACAATTTTATAGGCCCTTGGGCTGCAGATGCTGTGAGGCCCTACTAATATTTAATAAAAAAGCACTGATTTCGGCGTCTTGAAATCAGTTTATTCAGCTTCTACAACATAGTGTCATATAAATTATTGTATTACCTACCAACATTTTCATAAAAATAATGTTCTTTGTTTTAAGGAGAATGATCTGCAATAAAAATGAACATATAAGGTTTAGATATTTATATTTTCACTTAATCTCCGGAGGCCCTCAGCTGGCGGAAGTCCCCGAGCTGTAACCCATAAAGCCCTTGCCTTAGTCCGGCACCGCATCTACTTTAGATTGACTTATATCACGTGCAACTGTCTGCTCACCTGATGACTTTCTGCATATATTTGCTATTTGCATTGTGAAAAAGTCATGGGAAGATATTTTGCCTGTTTTGGCAAAATGAATGGTCTCTGGGATGCTCAGTCCAAGATTTGTTCAGTTTTCCGCTCTGGCAAACACTGTATTGTTGGGATTTACTGGTTGACACAAAGTGATGTATACATAAGAGTTGCTTTTGTAAGGCAGGGGTTCATGTCACTCATGATGCTTTATGAGAAAGGTTGTGGGGTTTCTGAAAGTAACTTAACATGATCTGGCAGAGAAGTCAAAGAAAACTCAGGAAAATAGTGACATGTACAAGTCCTTATATTTGCTTTCCTTATACTGTAGTCTCCGCCTAATAACCCGCCTCTCGGGTGACAAAGAAAACGGGCTATTAGGCGGAGCGGGTTATTAGGCGAATTATCAAGGGAGATAACCTCATACAAGAAGATGTGACCACCCTCAAGATTAAATCGACCTTATTGGTTGAAAATCATTGAAGCCCACCTATCACAATGCTGCATACACGTGCCCTTTGTGTATAGCCGTGATGCGGAGTGTTTGTTCTTGCATCATTTATTGACCACCCGCCCCACACTGCTCTCACGGTCAGTCTTTATCTTTTCTTTCTCTTTCAATTGCATAACACCTGGCGCCACATAGCCAGGCGAGACGACGGCGGTGTGCGGCGCTGTTTATGACAGTGCTGTTGCTTACGTCATTTAGATGACCATTATGTTCGCACAGTCTCTGCCGGCTATTGTGCCTACAGCAGTGGGTAAAGTTTTATTGATGTGCGAGTCGATTGGCAAGCTGAGACGGGCTCAGCGACGTTTATTGTGCGGTGATTTCTTGAAATTTTTTGATTTTTGTAGCACGGCGCAGGTCAGAAGACCGGGTTATTAGGCGAAGTTCCAGTTGTGGAGCGGGTTATTAGAGGGGTAAAATACATAGTGAAAATTCGGTTTCACACAACGAGCGGGTTATTAGGCGAAGCGGGCTAATAGGCGGTGGGTTATTAGGCGGAGACTACTGTACTCTTTTTTGGGAGTCATCATCATTCATAATGGCTAAACTGAAATTTGCTAGTGAAACGTGACTCAGTCTTTGTATATCATGCTTAGTTGTTGTTTTTTTTAAAAATATTATTATCCGATTGCTAGGCACTTTTTGATTTACCAGAGTTGTTACCTCCTTAATCCATTTTCACAGACTTATGTTTTATTTTGGACGTAAGTATGCAAATAGATTTGTACTGTTTTCCATCATGCAAAAGAGGAATTTTTTTTTTTTTTTTAGTTACAGTGTGGTCATTCATCTTTCTACGTTGTTCATGACAGATTTTTTTTGTAGATATTTATTCAGTAAATGGTGATCGTTGAAGTGATGTTTCTCTCTGCATCATCATACATACAAGCTCTTCTTTGATTCTGATATAATTTTAGAATAGTAAATTATGGAAAGAAAAGAGACATGAGAATTGCAGTAGCTGGTGTGAAAGTGACATACCAGAAGATGATAGAATAAAAATATGTTGGATCATCGATGAGAGCAATGCAGAAATTCGTTAAAATGTACACATATTTGACATTTAATCAGTAAGTCATTTTATACCTTGTATGAGAATTTTATGTTACACATACTTAAAAAGACCATCTTTAGTTGTCTTATGTTATCCTAATACTTCATGTAGAATCCCTCGCCCTTCCCCTCTCAAATGAATCTGTGCATCTCAGCAGTCTGTATTGTACGTAGTTAGGCTTGAATTTAACTGTGAATAAAGCATTTTTTACAGCAAGCCGATTATGTTGTGGTCAGTCTTTCACAATGCTGTAAAAGACTGCACATGGGGCTGGAGAAAGAGTTTTTTTTTTTTTCTCATGTACACTGTATTTGTTTATTAAATCTTGTCATTTTTTTTACTAGTATTATCTCCCTTTGTTTATTCCTTAAAATGGCAAAATGCCCTTCAGTTCTTTTTCTAATAGTGGCCTTATTTTAAATTGTTTTAAATCTTATAATAACATTCTGCAGTAAGATGTGGCATTGTCACTAAAATTATGAATTGTTTTTAACCTTTGGCATACGTTGCTAAAAACTAACCATGGGGAACGACATGGTTTCAAATCAACACCACACTCATAAAGAACAATTTTTTAGGATGCCGTCTTTAAATGTATGGTGTCTGTCAGACCCCAGAATGTACGAACAGGGATATGACAATAAAATCCTCTTTAGGAGTGTGGTGTATCTAAGATCACAGACATACGATTAAGGGCATGACTATAAAATTTTACAACAAAATCCTCTTTAAAAGTATGGTGTCTGTGAGACCTGAAGATGGTCAGGTAGGAATAGTAAAAATGCATGTGCGTTGGTTGGTGAGCAGGCACATGCATATTTTAAAATTTTAAAACTATGGGAAGATGGACAACGACAGCATTGAGGAATACCTGGAATTTTAAGAAAAGAAGACACATGTAATTACAAACGTTTTTCATTGCTTCTGGGTCCATTAGACCCATTGTGTGTGGTGAAGGTTAGTGGAAATTACTTGGTACAATTTTGCACCAAGCACTTATGACAATGTAATTGTAAGTGTGAAGTTGAGCTGTTCTTATAAAGCCTTTTTATTTAATTACATGTATTAATATACCATGGTCATGGAAAATAGTTCTTGGCTTAGCCCAGTTCCATGTCAGTCAGTTGAAAATAGATAAATACAACAGTCTAAAAATTTCAGTGTTCCTGTGCAGCAGCCACATTGATATGTATTTTATGTTATATCTTTTCTGAGGGACATTTTTATTGGCTGTTTCTAAAAGTTTCATGGGAATATTTTTTTTGTTGTTGTTGCTGTCGTTGATGTGTTGATAATTTGTAAAAGTTTGCCTCGGAGAGAGTTTGTTTCATGAAACAGTATTTAAATGTTGGTTTTATCAATTTAATGAAATAAATTTTTTTTTGTTCTCTCTCATTTCAGATTTCTCTATGGGATGGTTCATGTGTACTGAGATCTGATGCATGTGTGTTCTGAAGAATTTTTTTTCAAGATTATAATTTGATGAGTTCATATTCGTTCAGTTTATCAGATATGACATTGTGTTATCATTCCAGAGGCAAAAAAAGGTTTTGGTTTAATGCTCAGATTTGAATTTGTTGGGATGGGAAATGAAAAGATGGATGAGGTAACAGAGAGTTTATGGCAGAGTGACATTGAAAGAGTTAAGATTTTGTGAGTGAATGATATGACAATGTAAGAGAAAAAGAATATTGTGCTGGAGAGAGAGAAACACAGAGCACTGCAAAATTATGTATTTCACAAAATGAAACTGTTTATCATTTCATGAGAATGTTAGTTTAAAAAAACAGCAACATCAGCTACAGTAATTCAGGTTTAAAATGCATTTTCTGTATCGTGTGGAACATTTTGTCAAATAACAGTAGCCTACAATTTTGCAACACTAAATGGAACCCAGTTGTCAGTTTACTTATTCTCAACCTTCAAACTGTACTTTTTTCTTGTAAGCATTTCTCATGTGCACTTGATGCTATGTGATGGTGCTGGCCCAATGGCTAGGATGTTTAACCTAAGTAATATCTTGCAGTGTTTTAAGGAACTGTCCCATGGTGACTGCCTGGTGATGGCGCAAGCCTCATTGTACGGAAGTTAAAGGGACCTAAAACATCTTGTAATGAGAAAATTACGTGCTGTGTAGATATGGTATTCTAATTCCTAAACTGAAGAAATCAATATAAATTAATGTAAAATTTGCAGAAAAGGTTGCTTCCCTTCTTTTTAAAATGCTGTTAAGGCCATATTCATACCAATAAACAGATTTGTTATGATGATGGAGGTCCTGGAGAATAATTTTAATGCATGTAGTAAAGCCATACTGGAAAGTTAAAAAATTAATGCTTGAGAAGGAACCCTGGCTTGCCTTGAGATTAACTCACTGACTACCAACCATTTTTCCTGGTGCCATCCGATGTGGACCAGGGTAGAGTAGAGTAAGAGCGTAGCTTGGTCATTTGCAAAAATAGGATTTATGGTAAACCCCTTGTCTTGGAGGCATTATACCTCCTGAAAAATATATCACTACCATTCCACATACCAAGGAAGTGTATATTTAGGCCGAATACGGCCTATAAAACCTGGTGCTGTGCTATTTGGGCCGAAGGCATTTTAGGCAAGGGAGTGTCAATTTCCACCGCGGAATACGATGTCAATTGTCGATTCAAGTGTGCATTGGAATGGTCAGATGGACCTGGCGGCGTGAGGGTCTAGTCAGTTTGTATCAATGGGCGGTAGCCAGATTGACTAATCAGGTGAAAAGGGGCTGGGGTAGCCATTGGCGATCGACGTACTGTCAATGGCCACCGTAGAAGGCCGTGGTAATTGACGCTACCTTTAGGCAATATTGTACGGACATAAATTCTGTGTTTTCAAAAAAACACGCCAGAACAGTGCAAACTGCAAACTCGCACTATCGGTCCAAATAACCCGGAACCGGGGTTTTGTGCTATTTAGGCCGTAATCGGCCCAAATATACCTAGCCTAAAAACTAAAACTGTAGTAACAGGGTTTGGCTACTTTTCAGGAAAAGCAAAGAACTGTTATATTTCAGTACAACTGGTCTAGTTACGATGAATTTTTGAAAGTTTGCTATTTTGTTATTTTTCTGCTCGAGAGTCTATAACCGAGATCATTCCATGTGGCATTGAATGTACATGCACAAGAACATCAATTAAAAAAATTTTTTACATATGTACTACAGTATTAGGGAACGGTGATGATATGTCAAATCCCTTTAAGATTTTCTTGATCTATAAGTTGAAAGCCTAAGAGTCATAACATCAATATATATTATGGGCCAGCTATTTTAAGGCATTTTTGAAAAAATCACTGTAGCTTCGCTAATCAACTAGACACATGAAACTTGGAACATGGTTTTGCTACGTAATAATAAATAAACCAATCTTTAAAGAAGCCTTTATCATCTGAGTCACATTCAGCAATGACTTTGTCAAGCATGTTGTGAAATACTGTTACGGATATTTACAGTCACTTTTGCCACTATTGGTGGTTGTCAGAAAGTTATCATAGCTCGCTTCCTGTATGTCCTGTTACAATTTTGCAACTTTCTATGTTACGGGAAAAGAGTGCACTCTTGAACAGGCGAACTTACACAGCAACTGCCTCAGAATTAATGTGGAAAAAAGTCATGAATTTGGAACTGAGGGACTCGTGGTAAAAGTAGGTTACCGTAGCAATGATTTTTATCATACCTGTCTTGGCAGAAATGGTCAGTGAGTTAATCTGTCTTTGCTGTTGAGATGAAGAACTATTGCTGTTGAAGTGGAATATCCAACTCTAATTTAAAAAAATGTGTGAAAAATAATCCTCTTATTGGATTGTGCAATAAAAACCTGGGTCAAACATCATAATTTTTGTCTTGTCAGTTGTTGCTATTGATGTGTTCTTTTCTAAATTTGCTGTATGTTTGTAAGACAGTATACTTTCTGGTCTATGCAGGTTTGACAAATCTATTGATTTCAACATTAAACTTACACTAAGTACTATAAAAACATCGGTAAGATTATAAGAATTTTAAACAATTTCAAACAGATAAAAGTCGTGTTGAAATTTCTTTCTTCAAATCCAGCAAGACAAGGGAATGTCAGTCTGAAGACCAAACTGTGTGATCTTTTCATTCCTTTTATTCACTGACCTGCTCAGAAAATTCAGCCATCCTGGCAACAAGAATGCCGGAAAGCTCATAATAATTATGTCCATGAGATGATAAGTGATTCATCTGATAACAGTAAAAAACTTTGGAGATATGTGAAAAGTAAAAATAAAGAAAACTTAGGAGTAGCCGCACTGAACGATGAGAGAGGGCACCCACAGCAAGATGCCCAAAAAAGAGCCAATATCTTAAATACTCAATTTTGTAAGGTCTTTTCCGACCCAGGGGGAGTCTTCTCGGGAGAGCTGAGTGATGCCAAACTGCCGGATATGGATGAAATATTTGTCACAGAAAATGGAGTACTGAAACTTTTGGAAAACCTTAACGAAAATAAAGCTACAGAGCCTGATGGAATTCCCGCCAAATTACTGAAACTCTGTGCCAAGGAAATTGCCCCTGTTTACACTTTGTTATTTAGAGCTTCAATTGAACAAGGAAAAATACCGGAAGACTGGAAAAAAGCAAATGTAGTACCCATTTTTAAGAAAGGAAATAGAGCTAGTCCTGAAAATTATAGACCAGTCTCCCTGACATCAATATCTTGTAAACTTTTAGAGCATATCTTGCATACCAGCATCATGAAGCATCTCGAGAAACACTCAGTTTTAACACATGTACAGCATGGTTTTAGAAAGCACAGGTCGTGTGAGTCCCAGCTGGTCACAACTTGCAATGATTTTGTTAATAACTTGAATAACAACAGGCAGACTGATACCATCTTATTAGATTTCAGTAAAGCCTTCGATAAAGTGCACCATGCTAGTCTCTTGACTAAACTAAACCATTATGGAGTTAGAAACAGTACTTTGAAGTGGATTAAGTCTTTCTTAGAAAATAGAACACAGATAGTCGTCGTTGATGGAAAGTCATCCAATCCTGCAGCTGTTCTCTCGGGAGTACCCCAGGGTACTGTAATGGGCCCCTTACTATTCCTAGTTTATATTAACGATATGCCAAGTAAGATCTCTCCAGGCACTAAATTACGACTGTTTGCTGATGATAGCCTCCTCTATAGAACAATAAACTCAAAAGAAGATACGGAAATTTTACAGAAAGATCTAGACAGTCTACAAAAATGGGAGAGGGACTGGCGTATGGAATTCCACCCCAATAAATGCCAAGTCCTGAGAATTTCAAATAAAAAACACAACATCACCTCAGACTACTTTATACACGACGAAAAATTGAGCGAAACACATGAGGCTAAATATTTGGGAGTTACATTGGACAGAAAACTTACATGGAACCAACACATTAATAACACATGTAACAAAGCAAACGGTATACTAGCATTTCTAAAAAGGAACATCTCTAACTGCGATAGGAAAGTAAAAGAAAAATGCTATAACACCTTTGTGAGGCCCTCCCTAGAGTATGGCTGCAGTGTCTGGGACCCCCACTGTCGAATAAACATAGACCAACTGGAAAGGCTCCAGAGGAGAGCTGCCCGCTTTGTGACAAATGACTATACTAGAAGTAGTAGTGTAAATAAAATGATGAGAGACCTCGAGTGGACACCATTAGAAGAGAGGAGAGCAAAAAACAAAGTAAAAATATTTTATAAAGGCAGGGAAGGAAATATCCATATCCCACTGAACCACCTCACCATTAATACCAGAGGCAACAGAAGGAATAATATAAAATATAACATCCCAAGCTCACGGGTTAACAGCCATCTTTATTCTTTTTACCCTAATGTCATCAGGATGTGGAACAACCTCCCGGCAGAAGTCCAAACACTATCGTCTGCAGGACTTTCGACAATGAATTCAAGAACATTATTATCCGTTGCAGCTACCATTGTAACTAAAGTGCGGGTTGTATTTCTGTGCACAATCTGGAAACCAAGAGATATTTATACCAGAGTTATATATACAAAAGACTTTATACAACTAATATATTTTTAAATGGTCTTAACATCTATGTAAGGTTTTACCCTGCTTTTAGCCTCAGAGGAGCGACGTTGAGTCGCATATACTATAGTGCAGTTGGGGAATCGTCTTATGGACGAACCAACTATACTAGACAGCATTAAAAACGTACCACAATAAAACTTGTCTTAAAAGTTTGCATGTTGTCTTTACCTATGTTTTTTGATCATTTATGTTGATCCGAGGATGTTGAGCTTTGTATGCCAGTGTTGTTTTGTTGACTTTACAGCAACTTTGCACTGCACGTGGGTCACGTAAAAAATAACATTTCAGTCGATTGTATCGCTATGAATTTAAAAAGGTCGCTGAAAATGAACCACAAGCAACCGCAAGTAACTTGGGAACAAAACGCCAGTGTCAGATTTTGATTCAATGTTGAATTTATAGTGATTCCACCATGCAGCTTTTCTTGCTCAAAGCGTGTAATCAAAGACTACGAGCTGCTGGTCTCTTAAATCGACGTCCACTAATCGGCCATATCATAACCAGACAACAATTCAGACATGTGGTTGCAGAAATGACGATGGGACACCAAACAACGCATACAGACATTTATCATTAGCACAAAAACACAGCTACTGTGGCCATTCAGGGTCTAACACCGCCAATTCTTTGATTACACGCTTTGAGCAAGAAAGCTGCATGGTGGAATCACTATAAATTCAACATTGAATCAAAATCTGACACTGGCGTTTTGTTCCCAAGTTACTTGCGGTTGCTTGTGGTTCATTTTCAGCGACCTTTTTAAATTCATAGCGATACAATCGACTGAAATGTTATTTTTCACGTGACCCACGTGCAGTGCAAAGTTGCTGTAAAGTCAACAAAACAACACTGGCATACAAAGCTCAACATCCTCGGATCAACATAAATGATCAAAAAACATAGGTAAAGACAACATGCAAACTTTTAAGACAAGTTTTATTGTGGTACGTTTTTAATGCTGTCTAGTATATAAAAGAAGAAGAAGAAGAAGAACAAGACATATATATAATTACCGGTATATATTTTTTATATCAAAGCAAATTTCACAGAAATAATGAAAGATTTGGGACATGCAATAAGACTTGGAGAGACTCTGCTTATCTGTAATTTTTCTAAAAGTTTATACTGAGCACTAAACATTTTTTAACAGAGCAAAAATTTCATTTTATTTCATTGTAATCTATACACAAGAAATGATACAATTCATTCTGAGTTATATTATAAATTAAAAACAGCATCATTTTATTACATGTATTTTTATTTGAATTGGGCAAGATCCTGATCGCTTTTGAGACAATTTTTGATTGTGTGTATCTTGACAAAAAAATTGTACAACAAAATTCATGTATAGTAATTCAGAGACAGCACTGCCTGGTATAAACTATTGTAACTCGACTTTTAAAAAGAAATTTAAAAAATTAAGATATTTAGCCTCTGGCAGTCCTCCGGTTATGTTTTAAATCAAGGTTGCTCTTCTGAAAATTTTGTAAAAACCAAGAGGATAGGATAGGTTACCTTGCGGCCCTCGATATTTTAAAATATACTGTGGTTGTTAAACAATCCAGATGACATGCAGAGAAAAATGGCAATATGACCAACATCCCTTCATCATACTCACATCAATTAATATTATAGAAATAAGTATACCTCTGTGATCAGAATTTTTGCACCGAGTAGATGACCACAGGCACTGCGCAAAGAAGCAGCACGCGATAATAATAATAAGGAAGTGTATATTTAGGCCGAATACGGCCTATACAACCCGGTGCTGTGCTATTTGGGCCGAAGGTATTTTACTTTTTAGGCATGAGAGTGTGTGTCAATTGCCACCGCGGAATACGGTGTCCATTGTCGATTCAAGTGTGCATTGGTATGGTCAGATGGACCTGGGGGCGTGAGGGTCTAGTCAGTTTGTATCAATGGGCGGTAGTCAGATTGACGAATCAGGCGAGGGCTGGGGTAGCCATTGGCGATCGGCGTACCGTCAATGGCCACCGCAAAATGCGGTGGTAATTGACGCTACCTTTAGACAATATTGTACGGACATAAATTCTGTGTTTTCAAGAACAACAACAACAAACAAAAAAAAAAAACACGCCACAACAGTGCAAACTGCAAACTCGCACTATCGGCCCAAATAACCCGGAACCAGGGTTTTTGCTATTTAGGCCGTATTCGGCCCAAATATACCTAGCCTAATAATAAAGTTAATATAAAATGTACTTTAGAACAGTAGAAAGTTTTGTATTTTTGTGATGACCCTTAATTGTGGCCCTGTGCATAGTTGTATTGCATCCATTCATATTGCCACTGCAGATTATTTTGTGAACAATATTATCGCAAATTCAACATCACAGAACAAGCTCACGCATGATTGGATTAATGGCTTTTGAAACTACATGTACAAGTATTATTTTTGGCATGGATTTATTATCACTCTGAAATGCTCTAACTTGTGCCATGAACAAACTTCATGCTGCAAAAAAGCGTACACTCTTTTTTCCCCAGCAAATAAATGGTCGTATTTCCTCTGCTCATTCAAATCTCTCTTCAGAATGATGGCTGTGATGAGGGTTGTAAAATGAAAATGGTAATTTTTACAGTCGAAACAAACAATACACAAAGTATGGGCGGGAATTTTATTGGCCTCCTCGGGGATGATCTCAGCCCTGTCGAGATTTTCGTACGTCCTCAGCTTGAGTATTCTTGACGTATCATCAAGAAGCATTCATAAAAATACGAAGTGTGCAAGTTTACAGCTACGTTCAGGCCTGTTCAGAAGTTTCTGTCCGATTTCAGCCCCATGAAGACTTTTCAATTCCCATCTATGAAAAGTGCTTGTTGTTATGGCATGGATTAAATTAGATGTATACATGTACATGTGTGTCTTGTAATGTATTGAAATGGAGCAACACACAATTTGAAGTAAGCTCAGCACCATCGTCCACGGATTACAAGTTTTTCCGCTGAAAACAACAGCAAGAATAAAAGAAGCCAATATCGATAAGAGCTCGAGAAGCTTATAACAATGGGAAAAAAGGAGACACTCTTGGAGAGCAAGACTGCAGGAGATCTGCAGAAGCGGGGAACTCCCATCAAACAAGTATTTTGGCCCCTGATTTCCTTGATTATGAAACAGTCTATGGGGGTCCTCGGCTCTGGGTGTTCTAACTGAATTTGAAATACATGTAGTCTCTGTGGTGACCACGCCTATCATCCTTGTCATTTCAGTTTGTCAGAAGCATTAGGCACACTGCTAAATCATCATGTACAAAATTTAATATTGAGGGCTGTTGTTATAGAAACGTATTTATACAGGCATGATTGAAATTTCACAATAGTGAACAAAATACATTACAACTGTGGTGTAGGTGCACATCTTCAAGCGGAATGCAATTGCCACTCACACTGTCATAGTACTCATACGTTATACTTTGTATAGGCCTACTAGTATATACGAATGCTTCAGGCCCAGTACATGTACTATGAAACTGTAGTGGCTGTTTTCTAATGACGCTTAGAAATTTCCACTCTGTTAACACAGAATCAGCACGTGCAGTGCATGTGAGACAACACACTCTCCACTGAAGTTCTCTTACTTGTTAAGCCAAAAGTTTTACTAAAACTAAAAATTACATGACGTTGTGTGACTCTCAGTGCTACGGTTCTCAGTGCATAAACTTAGAAGTGACAACCGAAAATGTTCCCATTCTTACTGTAGACATGTATAGTTACAAATACATGTACTTCTGTCAGCTAAAAAGTCCTCGAGATTTTGGACTAGTCACAAGCGAATGGTTTTCAGACATCAGTTCTGTTTTAGAATTCACGGTTTTATACCCAAAGTCATCAAAGATTTCACTGCACCATTTATCTACCTCTTGAACTAGATCAAGACTTGCCGTTTTCCTCCATCTGTTCATAGTTTTGATGGAATCTTTCTTTACAACAGTGTAGTCCTTGTTAGCGCGAGTACTCCTGCCTCCTCGAGTTATATTATTCACATAGTCACGGGCCCTGGCGTCAAACTGTAAATTGGCGAACTTGTAAATGTCCCTGGCGTATTTTATTGGATCTAAGCAACCATCCTCATAGCGAACACCTTTGATGCGATTTGGATACAACTTTCGAAGTTCCTGCAGTTCAATAAGTTGTGTACGTGCAAGGCCGCAGGTTCCCTGCGCTTTGTGAGTAAATGCCTCCTTTGTCAAGTTAAAGTTTTGGAAAACTCTGGCTTGTGAGTACAGAACAGCTCGGAAATCTCTGCAATGAGAAATTTCCCATCATGTTATACATATGTACAATGTACGGTACACCATGGCTGTCATTTTCAACCTCCAGTGTGTTCCACACGCAGACCAAAAACTGTCCAGTTAAATCAGTTAAACCCTCATTTACATAGACACAGAATGCAACGCCAAACAAGTTTGCAGCTTACAAAATTCATATGAAAATCAAATTAACGCACAGATATAGATATGTTATAAGGTAAAAAATACATGCGCGGTACGCATGAATAAATTAGGAAATGGTCCAAAAATACAACTTGGTGTACAAATACATACTTGAACTCTTGGTGATTTTGTTCCAGAAATGGAGCACTTGGCATTAGAGATTATTATTGTTATTATGATTATGATTACACAAAGTATGGGCGAGAATTTTATTGGCCTCCTAGGGGATTATCATTATTTACATCACTTCACGTTTCATTATTCTCATTGCTTACTATTAAACTGTAATCAGAATATCATTTTAATTAATCAGTAATTATAGACTCCGGGCTGGAGCAGTGACACAGAGCATTTAACCCGGATGGGAGACGTTCTGGGTTTAAATCCTGCTCGACATGTAGTGCCACCCTAACTGATTTGTTACTCATGGTACACTATACATGTATTATTTTTTAATTCAAGTTCAAGTTTAGTTCATGTTTTTTTATAGGCATTATGGCCAATTCAAACTATGCCGAAGAATCATGCAAACAAGCTTTGAAAAAAAAAACATAAAAAAGGAAAAAAGAAAAGAAAGAAAAAACGGGGTTAATCACTCTCTTTGCTCCTTGATGCCTACTGCATTTATAAATTTACTTACATACAATATTAATATACAATAAAATGTAACGACTGATAATTGCCAGCAACAGTCATCATTCTTACTACCATTAACTATCGTAAATTTACTACGCATGAACATATCACTAGAGAGAGAAATTCAGATTTCCGACCTCCTCAGGAGAAGTCACAAAGCGACACCATTGTAGGGCCTACTCATTACTGGTTTAGTACTATACGGCAAAACAGTTTACACATAGAGATGAAGTTCTCTATAGTGCATCGATGACAGACAATTTATGAACTCGAACATGTTTGATTTTCAGGGCCTTCACTTCTGAGTGGGCTGGCTGGAAGCCTAACAGGAAAGAATACAGAAGATCGTTTTCGCCCTCCGCAATTCGCCCCAACAAGTCATTTTAATTAGATGTGTGCCATACTTCACTAAGGGTCTTTACCATGACACTTGATAATAAATGTGTGCTTGATATATGTATTGAGTTATTGAATTGTGATATGTATGTAATGATACGTAAGAGATTTATACCATGTATATCGCTGTTAATTGCTCTATGAAAGAGAATTTCTCTCATGGGATAATAAAGTGTTTCTTATCTTTTCTTGCCTTGTCTTATCTTATCTTTGCCTCAGATATATGTATCTGTACATATCCCCAACAAAACAAGCAAACAATAAGTATTCTGAAGTGCAGGATAGGTATTTCACAGACAACTTCTCACCTGACTAGGAACAAAATCTTCAAGTGAAGGTTCTGCTTCATGTACGCCTTCATATCAATCCACTCCAGATTCAGTCGTATTGTCTTCACAAGGGTGGTTGTGTGTTTTTTGCAGGATTTCATTGTGTCAAGGAAGCAACCAAGATATGCATACGCGGAGCCTCTCTGCCAAATACAACAGAAGTTACAGATCTGATTGTGGTGATGAAAATGAATTATCATTAATAATAATAATAATATAATAATATATTGCATTTATATAGCGCCCAACCCCGTCGATGACAAGCTCTGGGCGCTTTAACAAACTCTTACACACACACACACACACGCATACACAAAAGAAATTCAAAAATATTTACTATTGTTGCTGCCGAAAAACACCTAGCCTAGTTAATTAAAGGGTTTAAGCTTAAGTTCATTGCAGCAGGCACTTCCTACTAGACTTCTAACTTCATCACCATCATCATCGTCATCATTTTATTATAAAGGAAGTAAGGTCTCCGAGGAAAGGTTTCTTAACCGCTGAGCCTTAAATTCTTTCTTTCTTTTTCGTCTTCAGTATCTCCTTATGAAACGGAATCACACGCAAAATTTGACCTTATGTATTGTACCGAGCTCCCCCTACCACTTTACTTCGCCTTGCTCATTCCCTTCCATTAATATTTCAACGGTTGAGCTCGATATTAGTGGCAAAATAAAAATAAAGGAGAAAGACTAATAATTTGGTGAATAAAATAATGAATAAATAAATAATTTTAAATATATAAATAAATAAATTCAAGTGATAAATAAACAATTGAATCGATAAATAGATAATAAATAAACAAATAAATAAATAAATAAATAATAAAATAAATTTAAGTAAAAAATAGATAAAGTTAAGTCAAAAATAGATAAATGTCAGTAAAATAAATAAATTAAAAAAAAAAAAAAAAAAAAAAATGAATATAATAATAAGACAACTCCAAAATGCTGTCACCTATAGAGGTCTTAAGCTGATTCTTTGAAAGTTTGGCAGCCTTAGGGACTGTCTACGATAATTTTGTTTTCCGGTGGTTCATGTTTTAAAAGGAATAAAGGCCAAGAGACTACCGACTTGGTAAATATGCCTCTTAAGTCTAGCTTGACCCTTTAGGTACGGGTCGGCCATGTAACATCTTCAAAAAACTTAATTTCTGATCGTTCATAGGAAAAACCAAATTGCGTCTGCCTTTCAGTTTTTCTTTCTCTCGTCCATTCGCCATTTTTCGAAAGTCACTTCGCCCCAAATAGACCAAAGAAAAATGTCCGCTAAATTGGCACTGACAAAAACCTGGACAGCAGCAAGTGGGTGTGGTTCACTGAACACACTGCTCCCGGCTCCCTGCTTGCGATTGCGCCCAGTGTATGTAGACCCGTAACGCACCACCCTTTCTGTCACCCTCTACAAAGTACATGTATGACCGCCTAGCCCTCAAGGCATAGTCCCCTAAAGCAAAAACCTCGTCGAGATGGTCACGGAGTGGAATGGGATGTGATTGGTTGGCGGGCTAGTGAGTTGGTGGAAAAACTGAAAAATATTTTTGCTGTTCTTGGCTCGTAAATAAACAAAACTAATAGAAAGATAAAATAAAATGAAACAAAATGTAACAAAACAAATATAATAAAATAAGATAAATGAAATAAAATAAAATACCGGTAGATAAATAAGTAAATGAACTTCAGATCCGAAAAGCAAGAAATATCTAAAAGAAATGCACTAAAAACAGGAAACGAGAAACCGGTTGGGGTATATTAAGATGCATAACCTGCTCACTGTTTGATCTTCCACCTTTTTATTCCATCATCAGAAAGCAACACAAATGACAAAGACTCCCCAAAATAACAATACTATTACTACTACCACCACTACTACTACTTCTACTACTACTAATAATAATAATGAGGCCCATGGTGCTACAACTACTTCTACTGCCAATAAATAACAATTCTATGTAATAATAATAACAATATTTTTCGGACAAAACGACATAGATTAGGCAATAATTATACATGCATATTCACAGAACAAATCAAGCAACGAATACTTACCAATCTGCGCAGGCAGTTGAATAACTCTATTGTAGAGCCGCTTGCTGCAAACATGACCGAGGCAAATATACGAGGGTCTACAGTACTGAAGTCGCAGGTCAAAAAAGCTATAATTGTGTCAACTGCTTGTTGTCTCGTGGATTTGCTGAAAACAGATAGATAGATAGATAGATAGAGACAGACAGACAGACAGATAGATAGATAGATAGATAGATAGATAGATAGATAGATAGATAGACAGACAGACAGACAGACAGACAGACAGACAGATAGATAGATAGATAGATAGATAGATAGATAGATAGATAGCTAAAGATAGATAGATAGATACATAGATGGATGGATGGATGGGTGCATTGTTGGCTGGCTGGTTGAATAGAGAGATAGATAGATAGATAGACAGACAGACAGACAGACAGACAGATAGATAGATAGATAGATAGATAGATAGATAGATAGATAGATAGATAGATAGATGGATGGGTGCATTGTTGGCTGGCTGGTTGAATAGATAGATAAATAGATAGATAGATAGATAGATAGATAGATAGATAGATAGATAGATAGATAGATAGATGGGTGCATTGTTGGCTGGGTGGTTGAATAGATAGAAAGATAGATAGATAGAAAGATAGATAGATAGATAGATAGATAGATAGATAGATAGATAGATAGATAGGTGCATTGTTGGCTGGCTGGTTGAATAGATAGATAGATAGATAGATAGATAGATAGATAGATAGATAGATAGATAGATGGGTGCATTGTTGGCTGGGTGGTTGAATAGATAGAAAGATAGATAGATAGATAGATAGATAGATGGATGGGTGCATTGTTGGCTGGCTGGTTGAATAGATAGATAGATAGATAGATAGATAGATAGATAGATAGATAGATAGATAGATAGATAGATAGACTTGAAATAGGATTGTGTATGACTGCGTGTGTGATGCACATAGACGGTCACATTATGCTAGGAAAAAGCAAGATGGTGGACAGAATCAGCGTTGCTGGTCCTTGGGATTTTAGGGGTTACATTTTGGGATCTTAGTTTTTTTGTTTTGTTTTTTACAGATATTGGGATTTTTCAGCTTCATACAGATTCTATAATTATTTTGCTATTATTTCTTTAAAAATCACAAAATTGCCCTTCCATTTGATACTTAAAAGGTAAAAATAAAGCCAACTGGCCAAAGTGGAAGTTTGCGATTGCCTATATGAGAGGATCTTTTGCGCAGCCTGCGAGCTAATCACTGTGTTGCCTGGTTTATATTCAATATGCATTGTAAATTGTAAATTTTAAATGTATTTTTTTGGGTTTAAAAAACATCTTGGGATGTTTTTTTTACCTCATCTTGGGATTTTTTTTTTATACGTGGTTCTTGGGATTTTTGAAAATCTCCGGGAGTGCTGGACAGAATATTATAGATCTATAAAACAGGAGAAGGCCCTACCAGGGGCGTCCAACCATCACTCGTAAGGATCAGAGTCTCGATAAACTACAACATAGTTCTCTATGAAGCCCGAAAGTCCAAGTCTTTGAACATAACGGTGGTATTTCTTGTTGAAGCTACGAAATTTGTTATGTGGGCTTTCAATGTTTCAAATTTCAACGTTCATGTGGGCTTTTCAAAAGAGAGATAGGGTCGTGTATGTCTGCTTGTGTTTGTGCACATAAATGTCAGATTTTTTTGGGGTGAAAATGTAGCCAACCTTCTGAAACAGAAATAAAAAACGGGGAGATATTCTGTCGCATTGCTTATTGTTATGCTTAATTTACAGTACTGATAACGTCAAGATCACTCAAGAGGCTCCTTTATTAGACTAGATTTTTATTTGTGAAATTTCAACCAATCAGCTCTGAGAATCAAACAACAAGAATGTTGTAATGTAACCTCCCCCCCCCCCCCCCCAAAAAGGCCTAAAGTGGCTGCTATCGTGCCGACTCCCAGACCAACCAATACCCAAATGAAAACAAAAAAGACCTCCAACCCACTAACTGGCCTCCAGCCCACTAACTGTCTCTCTAGAAGTATTAAGACGGCTTTTTAATCCTTCATAAGGCTTGCTCACTGGTACAATCAAGTAACAGTCAAAATGTGTGGATTTCGCGCCTGTCCGAAGAAGCATTATTCCCCCAGATCCATGAAAGAATTATTTTCTGACGTGGATCCGCAGCGCATCTTGCTTCTGAAGGAGGCCGAAAGCTGCAGGTTGATTTAAAAGATTATAATTATTTGGGTTATTTTGATCATATTCACAGGGTTCATGAAGACAGACTTTACAGAATGAGCCTTTTCCCGTTAGATTTTTAAATTCACTTTTATTTGGTCTTATCTATAGCAATCTGAGGGCTGAAAGTTAGCCTGAAGTAAGCCAACTAAAATCCGCGAACCGCGCAAAGTGACCTTATCGTGCCGATGCGCTGTTAGACCCAGGCCAAACTCAAACTCAAATTAAAAACTCGTTGGTATAGGCTACATTCGGATTCTTTCTCTTATGTTATGGCGCTCGATGTAAACAACTTTTTCAGACTTGAATCACTCAGTATTACGTACCGAACATGACATAATTAATAACTGTGTTTCTCATACTTACGAAGGAAGGCCTGAATAAATGTCCTTAGGCATGTTGTGCAGCGGTTCGCTTGTAAAGAATACACTTGGATGATAACTAATAATGGCTGAAGTGAATGTTGAACCAGAGCGTCCAAATGTCACTAACAGCAACTGTGTCTTGACTGGACTTTGTCGTCGCGGTAGATGTAACCCCGAATGTGCGTCATTCCGTGTCGACAGGGACGAGCTCCAGCTGGTGCCATCTGAAGCAAAATGATGATAGCTCCAATTAGTGCGATCACATAAAAAAGTGGCCCCAGTACACATTTATTCTAAGGCAAAACAGAGAAAGTTGTATGTAGCAAAGCCTAGCGTAAGAAATTATACAGGAACGGTACAATCAAACACAAAGGAAAGACAAATCACGCTGTCGGTCTTTTCCCTTTGCGTTAGGCTGTATCGTTTCCGGATTATTTCTTACGCTGGGTTTTGCAACATACAACTTTTTCATTTTGCCACAGTTTGACTTCGCTTCCAGCCTTACTACCCCATATATTTTCTGTTTTTTTTGTTTTTTTTAAATAACTCCCTGAAGTATCGTTCGTAGAGCCTTGGTCACAACGACGTAACAAAATTTCCTGTCCTTGTTTTCATTCCACCTGATGACAATGCGTCTCTTTTTTGTTGCTCAAAAAGTAGAAATAAACAATATCAAAGTGAATTTTGTCTCAAATGGATGTGTCCACGCAATTGATCGTCAAAATTTGAGGCAATAAACAAAATTTCGTAATTTTTGGAAACGTAATTATGAAGTTTTAGATGCTTATATGTTCGCCGTCTAGGTCCATAGCAAGATACTAGGAACGATAAGATGAGACACTGTCTTCTTCGCACCACTAAAAAAACAGTGCACACAATTTGCGCGCTGATCGGGGGCGGGGCCCTTGGCCCATAGTATGAAAAGAATGCTTGATATAATATTAAATTTATTATGCAAAATTGTGACAGTGAAGAACAAAAAAAGGAGAAAAAATAGGCATTTTTCCCATAGCAATTGAGATTTTAACCTCACAAGTGACGTCTTTCGAGGCCTACAGTGATAATTAAATATTTTCTCTATTTGTAAAATACGGCACTTTTCATGACTTTCGCGCGTTTGCCTCTAGGTGGTGGTGCGAAATCTGTGCACGCTAAAAGCACTAGCTGTCTCATCTTATCAATTGTAGTGTCTTTGATTATAGTAAGATATTTCGTCAGTACTTTATTCACCGTACACGCCTTGTGGCGACATATCTAGAACAGGAATTAACATTGTTCCACAGCGTAATTATTACATGTACATTCGTCTGCTGTATTCGCTAGTGTCGAAAATTTCGTTCACAAAGTTTCACACAACCTATTAATCATAATTCGCTTCGAAAGAATATTATTACAACAAGTGCCTTCAGGGTAATATCATCTGCTTCAGGCTGTTATTACACTCGCCTTCAGGGCTTAAAATTTTTGGCTTCGGGCCGACTTATTGTTATCGCTTCAAGCGAGAAAATCATTGCTTCAGGCAACTTATTAATTAGAATGCCACGCCATTCAGAAAACGAGTTCTCTGTCTCTGGAGGAGAATCGCCACAAAGAGAGGCAAATGAAGGAGAAGAAAAAAGAGTGGAGGAAACTGCGCCAGTGGGTGCAAACAACTTAGAGCCTAACTGTAACGAACTATAATTTCGAGTCGACACTGAATCTTAGAGGCTCATTCATGAACTCACTGGCAACAGACGAACGAAAGGCTGTCTGTGGACCAATTGTCTATTCTCTGTTAATGAAAAGAAAAAAATGTAGGGCGAAAAATAGGACTTGCTGGCCCAAACAATGGCTTCTACATCTTCACCCACACCAACCTCCTCAATAAGTTGCGGTTGTATCCTGGTGACTTTCACAACTACTTGCGTATGGATGAAGAAACCTACAAGGGGTTGTTGAACCTTTTAACTCATTTAATAGAAAAGCAGGACACTGTGATGAGATGGGCCATTTCCTCTCATGAACGATACAATTAGCAGCCACTTTGAGGTTCCTTGCGACAGGGAGGTCATACGTAGGATTTCTCCCTCTTTATCATGTTGGAGGAATCCTTGCTTTTCACTCTCTACAGGCAGTCATTACATCTATCAATAAATTGCAATGTCCTTTCTTTTGACCACGAAGCCATTTTCACACACCAATGCCGACACACAGACAAAGTTCTAGACAGTGTAAAAACCAACTGACTCTTCTCTAGGTTAGTAAAATGAACTACAACACACTACATACGCACAGGATACGAGTGACAGACACTCCCTTGTCTAGCCTACTAGTAGTGGAGTACCAGAAGGGTGACAGAACAATAAATTATGCCTTGCAGAACTTTTAAGTAAACATCGTACCGGCCCGGTGTTTTGTATCAAACTCATGGTAAATATGACGCTGATTACGAATCTGAGGTCAAAAAAAGCAAAAATGTAAAAAAAAATTATTTATTTTTACCCCACCACACCCCTCTACCAGCGGCCCGGTGGAAAAATATATGGCAGAGCCTAAATTTCTGGCCCCGTGCCGCACCCTCTATTCTAAAGTTTCCCCCAGCTCGATTATTTTCACTTTCTTTAGCAGTGGTTCTCAATCTTTTTCAGGCGATCGCCCCTTTGACTCCAAATTTTCGTTCATCGCCCACTTCCTTCCCCCCTATCTCCCGGGAAAAAAAAGACAAGAAGCATGCTGATGATTCATTATACAGCAGAAACCATTCTTTATCAATGTGCTAAAAAAACAACAACAAAACCCATTTCTGTTCATCAATTCCATCTAAGCTGTTGAAGAAGTCCATGACTGACAATTGACATGTATTTGCCCCCAAATTGCTCTTCATTGCTGGTTCCCCCTCAACTCCCGTATCCCCCCCGTTCCTCGTTTTCGCCCCCTTGTCGCCCTTTTCTTCGTTTCTTCCCTTCCCCTCACCACAGACTAATAAAATACCCAGACTGGATGAGCCCATTGTGTGACGTCACAAAACAGCGAAAGGTCATGAACCATCCACCACATTAGGTTTACGGTTGCGACCGACGCTCCAGCATAGCTACAATGCAGCTGTCGTTAAAAGCCCAGACGGTCATCATTTATAACAATAAAAAAAAAAGGCAGCTGTAGACAATAAAATGAAAGGATAGGCAAGATAATGCATTATTAATACATGTACAACCAATCTTGACAAATAAAAAGAAATCCCTCTAGAAATTACCCCTGACCCCGTCCTGGATATAATAATCATCACAAACAAAATAAACAAGCGTGTCCTTGACCTATGTCACAAGATTTTCACGGATACTATTTTCATAACACTACACTTCTGTCACTATTTCTATACAGCAAGGCATCTCTACAGCGCCATCTTTAACTCTTGACGGAGTTTATTCTAAACACTCCACCTCTCTCTGTAGCTGCGCGCCTTAAACTGCAGGGCACTTCTTCTACAACATCTTTTTCACAAAGGAAATTGTGCTGGGACTCACGATCTTATTTTAACACCACCAATTTTAATTGCAGGGTGCCTCTACAGCTTTCCACTTTAAAATCTACACGACACCATTATCAGTCTACTCCTACAGGCTGAGTTGCTCTTTTAGAGTCTGACTCTTGATACAAAGAGCACTCTTTTTATGTTTCCAGCCCACTCTACTTTCCCTGTCTCACTGACAAAGTTCTTATACAGCCTAGCCCTTTCCATACAATCTTCTGATTTCACATTAAACTTTCTTTGCAGAATGCATATATGAAATTTCTCTACAGCCTCCCTCTTCATATAAATGGCTCCCACTTTTACATCTGTCTCTAGCCTCTCTACTAAGTGTTTAAAACGGAATCCTTTCTTGCAGACCCATACTCTCTATCCTGATGCTTTCCTACTGTTACGGGTTCAAAGAAGGGCGTGCCCTCGAGTGTTACGATGGGGATTGGTTAATTATAGAATTTAGGTGTTCGACTGCATTTACTAATATCGAGAGGTTTTACAATTACTCTGCCATACCATGCCACATACACTAATAACAATTTCGAGTAAGTTATATCAAGGACCTTGTAGGGCCACAAATTTATTACCTAAATACCTAACAATTTCGTCTATCGTTTACATATTAAAAGACAACATCAGCAGCATCAAATGAACATACTAAAATACATAACTATAAGACTCCCCTAGCTTCTTAAAAGATTAGAAACTCTATATCATTCTGACTCATTCACAGTTTACCTAGTAATTATTTATCTTCAGAAATATAGACTACCTACTATCTCACAAATGATATTCTTATGTCTCAGACGACAATATTAACTCAGTCAACTGCTTATAAAGGATCAAACCGTCAAGACACACTGACGTAGTTAAGATAGATCTAGATCTGCTCTAGGATGGGTTGGCAATCCCCAGCCTCATCCAGACACATCAATTACAATTTACAAAATGTGTATATCAGTCACTCATTCTAGATCTTAATTGCAAGTAAAACTTTATGGTCTTGCATTCCTTTGGTAGCACTTCTACTGGAACATTAGGGTCAGATTCACATCATCTCGAATCATTGTGATGACACTTACGATTGGTTCCCTGAAACAATTTCAGGGAACTGGAGAAAATAGCTGTGGATTATTTCATTGTCTATCCAGGACATAGACATGACTTTAACAGTCTTATGGTTCCCTCTGGCTGGACCTTAGCCGACCGCCCTCGTAGATGGAAGGATCTACATGGAAGTGATCAAATCTCAAGATGGCTTCGCTTATCTTCTGCAAGTCCACGTGACTGCTCAAATTTGATTGGTGCATCCATCCCGAGCCCAGCTCGCAGCGCCACTAGATTCTATTAATAGTAACAGACAAAGTTACTAAAGTCTATCAAAACCCTTCGCAAAGTCTCTACACCCTAAACGTTTTATGTACGAATTTATTCACCCCTTATTCGCCCCGTCTTTCCCTGTTAAAGTACACCCAAACTACGGGGTTGCAAACTGCGTCGTCACTGTTAATTTATCCATTCGTTCTATCCTGACCCACTTTCTTTCCATCTCTAAGAAAAGCGCTACAAAAACAAACCGTCCACGGGAATAGTTCAAGGACGTCTGGACTGGCTAAAATCAATGATGCCATGTAATAAACAATGCGTGACCTAGCACGGCAATTCAAATCCTAATCCTGACACCTACCCTAAAAGGGATATCATACTAAGCCTGGTCAGACACAGTCAGATGCTGCCAGCAAAATATGCACCAAAGAAATGGTAGCAGAAGCTGACTGTATCTGACCAGGCTTAGTATGATAGGATCTTCCTGGGTGGACTGAGAAAGTATGGAACATTCTGATGTGCACGTCTTGACTGCCAACAGCTTACTGTGTCTGACCGGTGTGACATCCTGGAATATCCCCCATCCTATTTTACCCCCCCCCCCCGATAATCTAGTATATCCTAGAACATCCCCCTCTATTCTAAAGTTTCCCCCAGGTCGATTTCACTTTCTTTAGCAGTGGTTCTCAACCTTTTTCAGGAGATCGCCCCTTAGACTCCGAATTTTCGTTCATCTCCCACTTCCTTCCCCCCTATCTCCCGGGAAAAAAAAAGACAAGAAGCATGCTGATGATTCATTATAAAGCAGAAACCATTCTTTATCAAATGCACTAAATGCCCTTTGCTCGGCTTTGGTGACAGGCAACTTTGCAACATTAGAGAATTGATAACAAAAGAGACTGGGGACGCTGGGCCAATTACATCTTCGGACTTGGGCAGCCAGTCCTTAGAGCTGTTTGGAATATTTCTGAGATGGATGTGTGACTAATCCAATGGAGGGGGGGGGGGGTTAAGTCGGCTGGCTTCTCCAAATGACAGCTCTCAGAATCGGCGACAGTGATAGACTTTCCTGAAGCTGGTGGTGTAATCTTCAGTAAATCCTCCACAATGTTGCTTCGAAGGGGGAAATTCTATCAAAGTTAGCAAATCCCTCATCAGCATGAGTTTCGTTACTGCTGTGTCACCATGCTTGGCGTGCAATAATTAGTTCTTAATTCAACACTCATCTTCTGCCGTGAAGTCAACAACTTGCTACCAAAGAGTTTATTTAACCTCTTTGCTTGCTACTGGCTGTCAAGAGGTAGTCCCTCAAAAACCTGGAAATTACACCTACGGTGCTTTATCAAAGGATACACATTTCTGTCAAAGCATAGTCTACTATAAGATGAGAACTTTAAGATCACAAATGGCCGATTAAGATTATATCTCGACTTCATTTGTACCAGCTCGATATGGTCAAATTTAGCACGCTCGTGCACTGTCCGTTCCTTTTTCTCCTCACAATAAAGAATGGGTGCCCTGGTTGTCTGTTGATACTGAGTACAATGTACTTTATTCTCATTGCTCCATACACAGAACACCACTGAAATTTAATCTCTTTAATTACTGCTACTGCTAAAAGCTAAAAAAAAAAAAAAGGGTATGGTTGGTGGGCGGGAGGAGAAAGATTTATGCCCTTAGTTAATGTTAGGCTATTTCCTGTCACTACTTGGTCTAATGTTAAATTGTCAAGCAATTTTGGAGGGGTCGGCTTCAAACGCATTTTAAGTCACATTCAAAATTGTGTGATTTTGTGCGTGTTTTTTTGTGTGTGTGGCAGAGAAAGATTATATACAGAAAAGTACACGAAGAAAAGGGGGAAAAAAGGTGGGGGATAATTTGTAATGGGGGGATAAAATAGGATGCCGCTTACCCATTGGCAAGTATTCCCCCATCCTATTTTAACCCCGGGGGATAAACTGTTATAGGGGGGGATATTCTAGAATATCTGGGGGGATAAAGCATAATATTCCAGAATATCCGGGGGTTATTCTAGGATATCCTAGACTATCCGGGGGATATTCTGAAATATCAGGGGGGATAGTTTTTGGGGGGATAATCTGGGATACCACACCGGCAGTTACCGCCCAGGCCCAACCATGCAAAACAAGCCGAAGAGGGCCAAGTATTAACACCAGTGATATGGGAACTACTAGTTATGTTTTTTAAATGTATTGTTAAATATATTGTTGGGTTGTACCACTAATTAGAAATCAAAATAGGAGTATGGAGCAGTTGTGAAACTGTCAACTTTCTCCCTTGTATTGTATTTCTTCTTTATCTCAGCATTCAGCTGTCCTCTTCATGTTTCTCCCTCCTCTCACAGTTCTCTCTCTCTTACTGGTATACAACAGCCGGCGTGGTGGCCTAGAGGTAGTGCACTTGCTTCCTGAGCCAGAGACCCGAGTTCGACTCCCAGTTGAACCACTTTTCTCACGGGTAGATTTTCATTCGCCCGCCGGTGTCCCAGACGGAGGGACCAAGTATGCCGTCTCCGATGTAGCCGTTATCGTGCTGAGTGGGACGTGAAACCAAACCAAACTCAAACTCAACTGGTATACAACATCTTTTGATTTTAAAATGTTATATGTATTCTGTTCTGAAAGCTCTCTGTTTTCTTGTGTTAGAATCTAAAATTGTAAACGTTTGTAAAAATTACATTCTTGTTTATGTTTAGATTTTCAAATCTATGTGGTAAAGAAAGTACCCCCCCCCCCCCCCCATGTTCCTATGTTTTTCTTTCTCTAGTTTTTGCCTCTCTCATCTCTTTTTATATGTGTTTCTTTTCTATTTACTAGTTCTCTGTCCAAGTCTTTTACACTCCCATCTGTTCCTATTCTAATCCCAATCACAATGTCCCTTTATTTTTTTTATTTTTCTCCGTCCTTCGTTTCTATTTCTCTCCTTTAGTTTTTCTCTGTCACTTTCAGTTAGTCTATCCCGTCTCTCCTTTTTTTTTTCTTACTATCTCTCTATCTCTTCTTTCTGTGTTATGACAATGTTCAAACTCGTGCCTTTTGAACTATAGTACCACCACCGACCACGCTTGGCCCGCTGTGCGTGACGCGAGCTGACAAGACGGGTTATCAAAATGGCGGCCGCACTGCGTGCGGGCTCAAAGTATTCCCATTGACCCTTCAATCTAGGTTATACTAGTATTCTCATATCACTGATTAACACGAAAGAGCGATACCCCACAGGTAAGAGACAGGGGCGAGACAGCCCTCGACCAATACATGTACTTGAACACTAAAATTGAGGCTTTTAAAGCTGGACAAATACAAAATCACATATTAGAATGGAGGAAGTTAACTTCAGATGAACAAATGTTGCAAATGGTTCAAGGAATGCGTATAGTGCTTGAGGAAACAGAAGAAATATTTAAAATGAGCCAAAATAAAAAAATTATGGGCAGCGCTTCAGAAATGAACGCTGTAAATTCGGAGATAAGAAATTTGGCTGAAAAGGACGTGATCAAAGAATCACAGTATGAAGGGGGAGAATACATTTCTGGTAATTTCTCTAGACAGAAATCGGACGGTTCTCACCGAATTATATTGAATTTGAAGGAGTTTAACAAACATACCCAATACAAGAAATTTAAAATGGAGACCTTTAAATCTCCTCTTAATTTGATCACGCCAAATTGTTGGATGGCAAGTGTAGACTTAGTATCGGCGTATTATAGTGTACCAATAGCAAAAGAAGACAGGAAATACTTAAAATTTGAATGGAACGGTCAACTGATGGAGTACACATGTTTACCTAATGGTCTGTCTCAAGGGCCAAGATGCTTTACGAAACTGACGAAGCCAATTTATGCACATTTACACAGTCTGGGTCATGTAAGTACGGGATACCCGGATGACTCTTTATTGATAGGTTCTAGCAAAGAAAAGTGCTCACAAAACGTCATCGACTCAGTTCATATTTTTCAAAGCTTTGGGTTTATTGTGCATCCCACAAAATCGGTGCTAGCACCAGAGCAAAAGATAACATATTTAGGCTTCGAAATAAATTCTGTTGATATGTCAATAGATTTTCTCAGAAAAGAAAAGACAAGATCAAGAGACATTGCTCATCCATTTTAGACAATCGCCTCAACTCTATAAGAGAAGTTGCACAGCTGATAGGCTTAATGGTATCATGTTTCACAGCAGTCCCGCATGGACCCTTGTACTACCGCTACATTGAACAAGACAAATGTAAAGCATTGCGCATGAATAGTAATAACTGGGACAAGAAAATGGCCTTGTCTGCTAAAGCAAAAGTACAAATAAACTGGTGGATTGGAAATATCCAGACTTGTAAAGCACCAATATGTATCGAAGAACCAACACTTATTATCAAATCTGATGCTAGTCTGGAAGGTTGGGGTGCTGTTTGTGAATCGCAGACTGCAGGGGGGCATTGGACTGTTGAGGAACATTCCGAATATCACGTAAATGAATTAGAATTGTTGGCAGCTTTCTTAGCTTTAAAATATTTCACAAGGGACAAGAGGAACATGCACATTCAGATATTTTTGGACAATACAGTTGCCATGACGTGCATAAATAAAATGGGCTCAATCAATTCAGAAAAACTGAACGTGTTGACCCAGAAAATTTGGGAATGGTGCATGCCAAAAAACATTTGGCTGTCAGCCGCTAGAATCAGGCAAAGACAATGTGGAGGCAGACTTTGATAGCCGTCATGTAAATATAGATATGGAGTGGCGCTTAGACCCCAATATTTTGAAAACAGCATTTGAGTTGCTATACTGGCATCCGGAAATTGATCTTTTTGCTTCCAGGCTAAATTATCATTGCCAGAAATTTGTGTCGTACAGACCAGATCCAGAAGCATCTGCTGTGGATGCATTCAGGTGGGAAAAATTAAAATTTTTTGCTTTTTCACCTTTTTGTCTATTGTCTAGAGTGCTACAGAAGATCAGGAAAGAGAAAGCAACAGGAGTAGTGGTAGCACCTTTCTGGCCGACGCAACCTTTTTTCCCGGTACTCATGAAGATAATGATAGATCAGCCTGTACTGCTATCAGTGGGGAAGAAACTGCTGTACCTTCCCAGCATACCGGAGGCAGTTCATCCTCTGCACAAAAAGATGAAACTGATTGTATACACATGGTCTCCACTACTATAAGACCCTTTTCACTTCCGCGTTACGGTTGTTTGCGGGGAGCCGCACGGCTTCGAAAAGCGCCGTGTAGGGCAAAAACCTCAACTTGCCTTGGTGATGGCATCTGAATATGTGCACAGTCTAAGAAAAGATGCATTTTTATGCCAGAAGCAGCACGTAACGGGTTTGTACAGTTGGGTGCCCAACAAGAGGATGGCATCGTTCGACCGTTGTCCATCGCTTCCGCCCTACAAGTGGGGCACGCCGCCATTTTGTTTGCAAATCACGTGATATGGAGGACGGTAAATGAAAAGGGTCCGGGCGGAGTGGGTTGATAGATTTATTGCCCTTTTACGGTCGCCTCCATCAGGCCACCTGGTAATTAGATACCGTTCTACCTGAGCGCACACGGTGGATGATCTGCAGTGGATTAAAATTTTGTGTCATTTTCGTGTTTGATTTTGAATCCGTTGGCAGCATATTGTGAGCGTTTGTGAAGAGCTATCCAGGCAGAAAGTTGATGAGGAAATTCACAAAAAATAGTTCTACACGCTGATATAAGATTCATAAACAGGACATTACTGTTAGTATTCTTATTGTTCATTTTTGCATAAAAGGTCAGGTTTAAGAAAGTCTGATGATTTAGTCATGTAAGTCATATAAACTCAATTATCTAAGAATTAGCACTTAATTCGGCATTCTGTTTCCCATCCACTTTTAGGGCAATTTAAGCCCAGTGCAAATGTTCAAACATCAAATTCGTTGTCTTCTGTTGTTGTCGGATATAATTCTTTTTTTTTAACGCACCGTCAGTTCCATCTCAGCATTTTCAAGCTTTTGCTTAATAAATATTAGGTATATGATTGCTAGAAACATGCATGATGCTGATTCTAGTGTTGGTAGCCTAACTTTAAGTTGTGGCTGAGAACAAATCTTGTTGGCCGATTACCTTAGCAGCAGTTTACATACAGATTAAAAGCAGACCAACATCATATTGTTTTACTCTCCCTTTCTCTCAGTCTCTTTATTTCATTCATCCTTCTCTTACTCTCTCCCAGTTTTTGATACATTCAACAACTTCACATTTTTCTTAGCTAGCCTTTACTTTCATTTAAAGGAATGCCCATTGTTTGGTTTTCAGAAAAAAAAAGTTCAATTACCATGGAGCATACACTGGTCAGTCACGCTGACCTAATCAATAAGCTCTGCCATGTTTGTGGCCTACGTGTACGTAGCTCTGCTGATGTGAAGGCAAATAAAATGCCACGAGACTGTACATTGTTTCGCAAAGACGTACTCCTATATTTTGGAATAGACATTGAATTAGATGACATGACAGTAGGCCCTCTGCAGTAAGTTGCCACACGTGTGAAAGACTGTGTTCACTCTCTCACACAGCTTAAATGCAGGCTGCAGGAAAAGGGTGGGGAACTTATTCTTTTAGATAGAACACAAGAGGCAGCTGATGATAGAGCTAGGTTAGAGCACACCATAATAAGTGACACTGAAAATGATATCGATAATTTTGTGAAGGATAACAATCCCGAGAGACAAGGGCCTGCATGTGCTAGTCTAGACAAATCTTTAAAATGCAAGCATAATTATCATGGCAGATCGTTCGTAGGGAATCACTGTAAAAAGTATTTAAAAGCAACTGTCTTTCACAACATTACAGAAGAAATGGTCAGAGAGGTGAAAAGATGCACACCACAAAAAGAAATCTGGAATCGCGCAGAAGCATTAGCCGACAAATTTAACAAGCTGAATGGTCTTTATGCTACAGTTGACAATTTAATATCACACAGACATTCAGTCTGCCCTGAAACATTTCCACTGATCCAAAAATCCATCCAAAACTACTGCACTTCTTACAGGCACAAGCACAAATCAAATGTTTATCCAAAATTTCACTTTCTGGAAGAGCATTGTTTTCCTTGGATCAGATATTATGGCTTAGGCTTTGGACTTCACAGCGAGCAAGGTGGAGAACATCATTCTTCACAAGACCATCCATGCAATAGAACACCGGGCACGTGGGATAATAACAAAAGATAAACTTCGCACCATTATGACAAAGCACATGATGTTGACATGCCCCGACTGTGACAAGTCATTCAGGTTCACTCCATGATCCATCACATGCCACAAAAGGCCATTATTTAAATTATAAATGAAGTTTTTACGATATGAGGACGTATGATCTAAGCTATAATCTTTTGAATGTGCATTAGCGTTGGTGATTCGACATGTTGAGTGTGCTAGCTTGTGGTTTGTCTTTCAAAGTATTTATGCAAAGAAACCGGGTTTTGTGTGTGTGTTTGTTTTTTTTGGTATTGTTTCCCAGATTCTGGTTTTGCTTTTCACTGTATGATACCTGCATACATGAATGAAGGGTAACTGAATACATGTATATATGTTATAGGATGGGGCAGACGGAGAGGAAGAGTGATATAAAAAGGGTGGAAGACAACAGAGAGAAAGAGAAAAGACAAATACTTAGATCGTGGCAACAGAGCAGAGCTGTGGCTTGCTTTTAGTTAATGAGTCCCTTTACAAAAGTCTTCATATCTCGCTTATTAAGAAGACAACATTTTAGAAACTTTGACATTACCAGTAAGTTGATGGTTATTTCTGATTTCATCGAGTTTGTCGACAGGAACGGAGTGGTAAGATGCCCTCCCTTACTTAAAATCACTCCCACCCGGGTTACATTTGTAAAAGACTACATACACATGGTAGTTCATGGAAATGTTAAACTATGATTTGAGCCATCTAAAGTGTGACTCGACCTGGCACGGCGCGTATCTCATCTTACCACTCCGTTCCTGTCGACAAACTCGATGAAGTCAGAAACAACCATCAACTTACTGGTAAGTCTCGTTTGTTTCTGTAAATAAACTTTATTATGACTTTGAGAGGATTTGACGAAATCGGGTTCAAGGTAGATGAAAAACGAAATTCCTGAGGAACATTTTTCTATGGAAATTGAGGTTTACTTATAATATGGAAGAGAAGTCTTTTTTTCCGAATTCAGTTAAAATACTTTGCTTGAAATCGTGTTAGAAACGTAATTATTTTGATTTTTTAAAAGAGGTATAAAAATGTCACCTTTAGCCCAGTTTTATCAGATCTACCCATAATGTTATTGTTTTGTCTCAAATTTTGTAAAAACAACAACAACAATAACAACAGAGATATAATAAAACTATACTGGGGCGACGGAAAGGAGAAAAAAAAACACAAAAAACTATTGAGTTCAAAGACTCACGCTACCAGCTTTGAACATTTCAGAGTTAAATACAAATAATTATTTCAAGTTTTACAAAATAATTTGATAGTTTCCTGCATTCAGATTGACCCATAGCTAAAATTCGAGACTTTAAGCCGGTAGTGATATAGTTAATATTGCGTCACTGTCAAAATATGTTTGAGAGTCGTTGACTACATCATGATAATATCCATCATTTTTGTCAACAACAACAATAAAAAAAAAGTGTGTGTGTGGGGGGGGGGGGGGGGGGGAGCTGAATTTGGACGGAAATATTGGAATATGTACTCACTTAATCCCTCCCTCACTCACTCACTCACTCATTCACTCGTTCATTCATTCACTCAATCACTCGCTCATTAAAATTTACTCACTCACACCCACATTCGCTCGCTAGCTCGCTCATCTATCTATCTATCTATCTATCTATCTATCTATCTATCTATCTATCTATCTATCTATCTATCTATCTATCTATCTATCTATCTATCTATCTATCTATCTATCTATCTATCTGTATGTCCATCTGTCTGTTTGTCTGTCTACAAGTCCGTCGATCCATCTGTGGGTCTTTCTAGTCTTACAAGTTTGTTTGTATTATTGTTGTTTCACTTGGCTCGCCAGTCCTTGCACAATGAAACTGTACATCGTATTTCTGTTTACTTAATTATCGGCATCAGTGTGAAGGTCCCTGGATCGAAGACATTGTTCTTGACAACAGGGCTACCGTACAATAAAATACAAAATAAACTATTAAGTCAGAATGATAAACTACGCAATAACCGCGGCTGTTATACGTTCAGAAATCAAAACTCACTTACCTTTGCCTACTGTCATTCCCAAGACAATAAAGATGAAAAGGCCGAGGAAAAGACAACATCGAATTGCCCTTTTGGATGATCTCCTCATAAGGAACACCTTCATGGTCATCATAAAACCTGTGCAGTTGTCGTCATTCTTTGAGTAGAGGCTGGCACTTTTCATATTGGCATTCATACGTGCTGGTGAATATAAAGGAACAAACAGTGTGCAGGAACTGTTGTCAAATTCCCAGTGAAACTTTCCTGTGAAACGGCTCCGTATAAGTCACGATTTGTGGTCGTATAATACCTGGGCCTTTGAACTAAATCATCCGCCCTACCTCTCTTCACGTCGAGCCTATATTGAAAAGCTCGGCCCTAGCGAACTCTTCTTAGTGCGGACACTAAAAGCGAAGTTCCGAGCCCCCTTCGTTATCAACAAGCAGTCCTATCGAGAGAGTAAAAATATTCCACACCACAGCGTGCGTGTTCTACACTCCGCAGTTAAAGATAAGCCTATTCAAACATTTAGTATCACCCTTTCTTTGAAAATTTGGTTACTTTACTTTCTGAATTATTCACCGTCACTAACGCATTGATATTTTGGATCTGCCCTTTAAATCTCTGATTCAAATAGTTTTCAGTGGCAAAGTGTCTTGAAAATTACCGTAAATCCTGTTTAAAAACAAACCAAACCAAATCAACAACAATAAAAACAAACAAACAAGCAATCAAACAAACATTCTGGGGCACGCACCAAGCAAATACTTGTGTGACCCTTTCACAGGCAGATTAAATATGAATAATGATATGAATTTATAGAGGAAAATTAAGGTGGCATTGTTGAATTTCATATAATTAATTAATTAATTAATTAATTAATTAATTAATGTGTTTATTTAATTACTTGTTATTTATACATTTGTATATTTATTTATTTATTATTTATTTAGTTTTTTATTTACTTACTTATTTCCTTATTCATTTTTAATGCAAGCGTTTTATGGCCATACATGTAGTAAGTTCATGCCGTGTTCGTCTTAGTGGGTTAGTTGAGACTAGAAAGTGAATGTTATCAGAAAGGATATTACATAATAAGTTAAATAAGTTATCAAATGGATTGTGCACTTGAGCAGTGCCAAAGGTCTTCATATTCAAGCATGGCAAGAGAAAAAGAGCACAACGCTGTAGCCAGTACTGTGGGGGGACAAACTAATCTAGAGGCAAGGTGCTCCGCCTCTCATGCCAAAGGTACCGGGTTCGATTCCCGGTAGGTGCAGACATGGTGGAATTTTTGGGGGAAAATTCCCCTCCCTTATCCTGCGGTGGGTTTGATCGAGCAACTTTACTAGTCTCCTCGTTAGTGCACACGTTAAAGATACCTTGGCAGCTGCAAGACGAAGAAGAGTAAGCCTAACAGGGCCGGCTGCCCGGGCGAAATTAAAAAAACTAATAATTCCCACCACCAGAACACACGAAAAGAGCACAGAAGTTCTTAAGATAAAGATCTAAAATCGACCAGCACGGTAGATGCTCACGCGTATTCGACACTTATCACGTATTCTCTCATAACTATGCAGACATGCAGGTGGAAACCAAATTTTCAAAAGATGGACAAATGTAACCAGCGTGTCTGTTTTCCCAATGAAAGACCAGTCTTCCAAATGAATGAATGTCGACACACTGACAGCTACGCAATAAATCCAAAGGGAAAACTGAACATGCACTGACATCTTTATATATATATATATTTTTTAAAAACAACATTGTAAAAATCTGGTAAGTCTAATTTATAAAGAAGTAAATCAGATTTTTGTCTGCCTTGAAAAGTTGTCATTCAATTTAATTTCATTTTTATTTTAGTTACATCCCTCTTCAAGCCAAGAGAAGATCGATCATCGACTGCATTACTGCAGCCGTTACAGTACACTTATTCAATATCCCCCTTTTTTTTCAACCAGCTACGCGGCCTACCTTTAAGAATGAATGTATTTTTTCAAATAAGCTACACGGTCCACCGATCTGGCTGAATGGACAAACTGGTGTTGGCCCGATTAGCAGTTAAGTGTTTTATTGAACCGATCGTCGAATATTCGTTATCATAATTTGAATATTCGACACTGTTGCGAATATCTGGGACTTCCATACAAGACGATAACAAACAAGTCCATGAGCGTCTTAGCTCGAAATAAAGTGGAAGTACTGTATTACTTGCTTTCTTCCCTTTTCACTTAACTCGATGATCTTCTACGTTTGCTGTTGTTAACAATTTCATTAAATGGAGATGGCAAGAAAGATGGGAAGAACAAACAACAAACAAATTTCATGTTCTGCAAGATCAACTTAGCAATGGGTTCAAGCCTTTCAGCAAAATCGAGAGATGAAATTGTCTTTGGTAGACTCCGCCTGGGTCACACCCACTCATACACCGCTTTTTACCCAAGGGAGATGCTTCCGCCTAACGAGTAGCATGTCAACTACCAATAAGGTATATTTTAACTGAATGTGTAGATTTCATGCATATTCGAAGAAAAAACTGTGACTGCTGATCCAAGAAAGAATTATTTTCTGAAGTGGACCCGCTGCCCATCTTGTCCTCTCTGAAAAAGGCTGAATGTTTCGTTTTATTTCGTTTTTCAATATAGGTTGGATTTCTATCGGACTTTAAAATGCCCCTTGCTTGCTGTTAAGGTATGAAAAGCTTGGGGGTAAATGGGGGATGAACATCAAAAATGGTAGCTTCGTAAATGGGGAATTAATTATCGCGTCGTCTATGCGAATGAATTTCAGTGTTCATGATTCAGGCCTCTCGCAAATTAACATGATTATTCGACTCTGTATTGCTAAACGTTCTGTGACAGGCGGTAAACGAATCGTTCATAGTTCATAATTCATCCTCTACCATTCAACGATGAAAAAGTACACTCAAGTGACAGGGCAAGTCACATTAGTTGCTCATCGTTAACTTACTATTCAAATTCAGGTAGTGCGCCTTACATTATGAAACTCCTGAAGCTTTATGTTCCATCACACCAGCTACGGTTTTCAGCTCAGTTCCAACATTGTCCCTCAGATCACTCGGTGAACTATCATTATCTTGCTATGGCCCAAAGACCCAGAATTCGCTGCCTCAAAACTTAAGAGATGCACAAGACAAAGACATTTTAAGCCAACGTCTTGAAAACACACCTTTTCAATTGACGGAATCCAACCGCAGCTGTTTTTGACCGTGTTATGTGTTTTAATATATTCTTTGTACTGGTGAATTGAAAATGAGTGGTAGAATGACTGTAAAGCACTTAAAGCTTGTATTTATCATGCGATGAAGGACAGTATAAATGTTATTCATTATTATTATTACGTACGAGGCCTGTGAAATAGATCGTTTAATGTATTGCATTTGTCACCGAGTGTCTTTGACCCCAGCACGTTTCCGATGGACATAATATTCAGTTTTGACACTTTTTCAATGGTTTCCTTTTTCCTGTTTTGTTTACGATAATGTTAGCGTCTTGAATGAGAATACTGAAATATCGTTGTTGAATTTCTCCGGTGTGCAAAAAATGGGTTGGAACGAACTTAATGTCGCGTGATGATACGCATATCTATGTAATATGTAGCACGTTAAATTTCCGACGAATGGGTTTATGACTGAAAGCCTGTTTATCTAATCTATGCAACATTCTTTGTATCTTTTAACTCTACAAAGACTGAACTTTCTTGGATCCAGAGGTAAGTTGACGACGCCACAATAGTAATAACAGATAAAATAGCTAGCCACGCTCGGGCTGATAAAAATGTGGTCAGGTCTTTTCCACATTGTTGTATGTGCATATTTGCCATTCTGAGAAAATGAGGGTTGAAAGTGGGTCTGCAAAATGGGCCAAAACGCATCCAACACTACATCAGAAACACATATCCCGCTACGTTTTTAACCGATTGGAATGTCACTTTTACATAATAAAATCAACAAAACCTCAAAATCGGTAAAATGTCGCATACGACACTATGGCAAATACCCCTACATATGCTCTCCTTGACAACTTGATTTGCATTACATTATACGGCAAAAACACTAAAATTAAACATCAAACGCATGTTAATATTTGCATACACAGCATAAAAGTCAAACAGATTTCTAAATCTGTGCTAGGCCTCAATCTTTGGCTTTTCCCTAAATTGCTGGTGATTGGTAGGAGCTTCTGGTAGGGTCGCCTTCAATCTGTCCCGACGTTCTGTTATATTCCGTCTATCGTCTTGCCTTTCCCTAGCACAATGTGACCGCTACCGTGTCGACGTGCTTTCTGCTAATTCAAACTCAAAACTTTTCTTCAAGTTCTTTGCATGACTCAGTGGAGATTAAAAACTGTTTCGACGCCTCACCCTTCGGGTGGAAATAATTATTTGAGCAAAGAAAACTATTCTAATCACTCGTTTCAGAACCGGTGAAATAACCGCGTATTTCGTCCATTTGGTCTGAACTACCTTAAGGAAGAACTAATCTGTCTTTCTGAACTCCTCTGCAAACACCCAGCCAACCAAATCTCAGGAATGATGGCATTTGACACTGTCAAATATTTATTATATTATGACAGTCAGCTCTGAAACTGCCCGAGATAACGACGAGCAAACCAGATAGTCCATGTGAACCACTGTCACGGGGATAATGTATCGGGTAAAGTATTATGCAGGGTATCGGGCTGAAGAATATGGCACAATGCCTCATAGCTGTGTGTACATTTCTACTACTACCACTAAAGAGGTTATAAGAAGGCTAGAGCAGTGGTTCTAATATCTTTTCAGACAATGGTCCCCTTATTAGGCTCCAAATTTTCTTTCATCGCCCCTCCCCCACCCCCCACCCCCGGAAAAAAACAGCAACAACCCTACTCAAATTCAGCAGATAGCCTTACATTTCACAAGACGACAGGCTACACACAAACTATGAAACTAAGTTTTTCAAAGCCCTATTAATGACGTGTTGATTATTCATTGTAAAACAGAAATCATATTTTATCAAATGCACTAAAGGTAAGAATAGGCCTGTGCTATTCGTAAATACCATCTATACTGTCTTGCCCTGCATCTGCCCATCAAATGGTTCTCCAGTCATGCTTTCACGCCCCTCCCACACCGCCCCCCCCCTTTCGTCGTTTTCACCCCATCTCCATTGTTTTTTGTTTTAGTTTTTGCCCCCCCCCCTCCCACCCCGTACATCAAAATCGCCCCAGAGGTGCGATATCGCCCACGCTGCGAACCACAGGACTAGAGGAACACTGCGCTGTACTCAAAAATGTGTCATTCAGAACGCACTGACTCCATCCTAGTTTAAGTAAGGCCCCCTCTTCTTTAGGGAATCCCAGGTCTTTCTAAGACACGGATAAGAAAATAATGTAATTATACATGTATTAGACTATCAATTTATACTTTTACAGCGGACAAGAATTTTGCCTTTGGACGAAAATTAATTAAGAAATATGTGTCATTTGCGACATGAGACGATAAAAATGTGCAAAAAATTGTGTGCGATCCTTTGGATGCTGGGCGAAGAAATTTGAGAAAAATCAACTTTATCTTGGACATGGCCTTAATGATTATTTGCAGGTTATTCATACCAGAAAGTATAGCATGTAGTGTGTACTATAGAGAGGTTTCACAGTCAGCCGATTTGCAGTGCGAGACACGGGAGGTGCCGCGAACCAGCCGGAGAGCGAGCCAAAAGTAGGTCGCTGCTGTAAACAAAACCACGTGTATACATTTTCATTGGGAGAAAGAGCGAATTCCGTGGTATAAACTGAGTAAACCCACGGCTTTTTACACTTTCAATCAACCCCAAAAACTGTGAAGAAACCGCAGTAAGTAGGTGCTTACATCCTTTATGGTGCAGACAGCCCTTTCCAAATAAAATACACTGCGTGAAATTGCATTTTCGCGCGGTGCTGATTTCAAATCCGTGCGCCTAATGGCAGTATAGCGTAGATCTAGATCAACGAACCGACATTATGAAGAATCGAAATCATTCCGCCTAACACCAGGCTTCTAGCTCTTCATTTTGCCATGGATCGTATTAAACCTAGTATTCCATAGCTGGGCTTAGGCGGTAGGTGTTTGAAGGCTAATTGCCTTCCTTTTACATGGGTACGTGCTTTTCTGTGAACTTTGTGCGTTGTAAACTTGTAGCATCCGTTCATGCTATTGACAAGATAATGAAGATAATTGTTTTCTCAAGGCGTCAGCCTGCTCTGTCGGGCCAAGGAGATGCTTTCTGTACGCTCCATTATTTTTCTAATAAGCTGACTGCTCAACCTAGACTTGTGAAGACACGGAGGGCTATTGAATCTTTCAGCTGAGCTGATGGTGATCCGGGCCCCCTTTTTTTCCAGCGGTCGAAGCTTTTATATAAAATAAATATGTAGTCTGCATTCATTGTGCTGGAGCATGGAGATGTAGATTTTGCCTATGTATTGGGCTTGTATATTGATACAGGCTCATTTTTGGGGTGTGCAGGGTGTCGTCAATTTAGAGGGACGATGAGGAACGCCAAAAAATAAAAAAAACTGTCAGGATAGCACCCTTCTTCATGACATGCCCCCCCCCCACCTCCTGCAGGGCAACAGGCCTCTCAACATGTTCAGAGCAGAGAATACTGCATTAATTGTACAGAATTAAGCTGCTCATGCTTTTCACGCAGATCTGCTAATCTTGAATTGATTAAAAAAGTAAAACACTCTTTGCCTCTACAGCGGTGAGGAGCGGAGCGGATCTGAAGCTGTGGCCAAGCATATAGAGGCAAAGAGTGTTTTACTTTGTCACAAGTTATTTACCGTAAATAGCCAAGCGGATGCCGTGGACAAGACTGCACAGACAGTTGAATCGTCTTTAGCACAGTTTCATTCGTGTGGCAACTTGTTTTGCGTTGGGGCAGTTCCTTTCCTTAACTTTTGTCCTTTTCTTTTCTTTCTTTCTTTTTTGAAATGTTATCTTCAAGCTGTAAGGTTGAATCCGTTTCTTCTAGTCTTATCCGGTAACTTTTGAATGAAAGATTGGTCTACCAAGCCTTTTTGTTGCTGTTGTTTGTTTGATTCACATTTTGGTTCGTTTCATTTTGTTTTTTTAATCTGTTCCTTTCAGAATGTGTCTAAAATGAAGTGTGGTAATCGTCAAATGAAGAAAAAACAACAACAACAACAACAGCAAAAAAAACAAACAAAAAGAAAGGGTGAAAGAACGAAAGCAAAGCAATGGAAAACAAAAGGAGAAGAGGAAGAAAGAAAGAAAGAAATTGAGCATATCGTTATACATTTTCTTTTATCTTATGGCCCTCTATCGGGATTTCCCAGACATCTGTCAACATTTAAGCGAAACAGCGATATATCGTCTCAACTGAAAAGGAAGAAACAGAAATACATTTGTTATCTGCTGATAAGGAATAAACAAACCGACATTATTCAAACAATGATTTATTAACTGGGTTTCACAAAACTGACTGTTACGTAAAGCACGCAGTGAACAGTATTGTTGAATGTGACAGTATTTTGTTTACATGTTTGTATCCACTGCCGATGAACTAACAATATGAACAGCCTGCCAATAAAGAAACAAAATAAAACAAAAAAACTGTGGTGCGCAGAGGTGCGCAGAGGTGTTGAACGGAGTCAACCGGCTGCTGAAGTTGTACCGGTTCTGATGAGTCCACTCGTGCAGGCTTAAGGCGGTCTCCCAAAAGAGCTAGCATTCTGTCCATTATTTCTGACGGTTTGCTGTCACCTAGTACTTTAATGTTTAGCAAAGTGTCTGCTTTCTCTGCTTCTGATAACCCGTAAGCATCCGTAAGGAACGATTTAAGTGTGTCGTACTTACAGGTTGGAGGAGGTGAGGATATGATTGATAAAGATCTTGAAGCTGTGTTAGCGTCGAGTGCTGCTACTACATAGTAGTACTTCGTTTCGTCTGTTGTGATTCCACGCAGCACGAACTGAGCCTCCGTTTGAGCGAACCACGCTGAAGGACAACATCACCAGCATGAAAAGAGTGTTGCACAGAGTGGATGAAGCGGGCAAGACAGCAGGCCTACACCTAAATGCTAAGAAAACGAAAGTCATGCATACTGGAACAGGGCACCATGAACACCAGGAGATACTAGTAAACAAAACAGCACTAGAAAAAGTGACTGATTTCAAATACCTAGGATCACATAAATCGCAAGATGGAAGCTGCTCAAAGGACATAAAAACAAGGATAGGAATGGCAAAACACAAAATGGTTCAACTAAACAACATTTGGAAGGATAGAGGCACACCAACGGACCTCAAAGTGAACATACTTAAGTGCTTGATCTGGCCAGTCCTACTATATGGTTGTGAAGCCTGGACACTCAAAAAGGCAGACATAACAAGATTGGAGGTAGCTGAAATGTGGCTTTACAGAAGGCTACTCAGAATAAGTTGGACAGAAAGGAGAACAAATACAAGCATCTTAGAACAGCTTGGCACCACCAGAAGAATGACACCTGAAATAAATAAAAGAAGACTTGCATACATCGGCCACGCGGCCCGAAACAAAAGCACGGCCCTTATGATATCAATCCTTCAAGGAAAGACAGAAACAAAGAGAAAACAAGGAAGACCACCCATTACATATCACGATAACATCAAGAAAGTCAGCCAGCTGGAAATAAGTGAACTAACTAGGAAAGCTAAGGACAGGATTGGGTGGAGGAGATTTTGTCGTGACATCCACTGTAGCAGCTAACATCGATGACGATGAAGCCGACAGGTGACAGGTGACTGTTTCTATTGACATCGTGGACGAATCGTCGTTGAAAGATTAAGAATAGGAATATTCTGTCTAGATCTAAAGATCACGTCAGGGTCACCACCATAGCACTTGACAGACACAACAGGCAGATACACAACCAACTCAAAACCGTCCAGCTCAGTGTAAATCTCGAGAGTCGTTTATTTCTGTTTATTACCCGAAGTCCTTCTTGGGTTGACTCCGTTCAACACCTCTGCGCACCTCTGCGCACCACAAAACAATACAGACATGTTAAAAGTTAACGGAATCGGTCGGCTTTTCTCAAATTTCCTCCTTCCGCGTCAGTGGATCGGAAACCCTTTTTAAAGATGCGTTTTCATCCCGTACCGATACTGAAATAAATATTTTTTTTCTATATTATTTATTATTATTATTATTATTAATTCTCCTCCTCAGATAAAGTTTTTTCCTCAAGAAATATAAATACTTTTCCATTTAGCATTATACATGTCATATTTCCTCTTCGTTGTCATGGAGCTCACTGGGATTTCCAACATAAAGGGGACCTTAAATGGGGTCTTTCAACCAATAAGAACCGTACTAGAATAATGCACAAAGAGAGCACGGCTCCTCTAGTCTTGTCATAACCTTTTTGACCACTAATGATAATCTGTCACAGATGCTGGTTTGGTGTCCCCAATGGTGTCCCGACGTCAAGTTCTTAGGGTGTCCGCCTCCAGATGTCAGAAGTGGGGTTTGGTGGATATAGTGGATGTGAACACAGCTCGTTGACTCACACCCGAAAAATTCATACCTCAATAACTAAACAACACAGGATTACTGATGTTCAGGCCTGACGGGCCATATAATCATAATACAACATTCGTCTGCATAATTTACGGTAATCACAATCATAGATATTACATAAAAGTCATCGACTACAGAAAGTCCAGCAAGTCTATCTAAAATAGGGTATAGAAAGAAAGTATTATACTATGCACTCTTTAACTGCGCCTATCCAGGACTACGGTTCCTAAAGGACACCGATGTAAACAAATTCAATTTGGTCGGTCTCGCTTTCATACAATCAGTAATAGCACCTAATCAGATAATTGACTGACTCATAAAGCGTAGCAGCACTCACTAATAATTTTCACAGTAATACACTTTACAAAATATCTATGCTGCTTCACACTAAGAAGTATACAGCTGGGAAATGAACATAGTTCAATCTCAAACACAATCTAACAGCTCATTACACATCTGGTAAAAGTATAGTCAATGTCCTTCTCTTCGTCACAATGGGGTGACGGAAAAACTGTCACAGTTCCTGGCACGAACACATACGAGGGATCTCACCATTTCCTCGCTCGCTATGGTTTTGCGAGCGAGAGAGTCCAATGCAAGCGGTGTGCACACTTAAGCCTGGTGCACAGAGGCTTCGTCACTGTCCAGGTCTCTCACAGCGCGAATCTTTCTGTCTGTCATCTCCGCTTAGGTAGGAGGCCCCCGTGACTCTTCCTTTCGCCAAATGCTCGAAATATGAATCCACTGATCTTAGTACGTGTGTTAGCTTTATACCCCCCGATGGTTACTAAGGGTCTCCCTCCCGATTGGACGATCAAGGACCTAGCCACGACAAACACAAGTTTGTCTTTCAGTTAACCCTAACTGCTTTCTCAAAACGATATGTACACCACTCAAAAACCTACACTCGAACTTCTACAATCCTACTATGTAAACAAGAAAATCTCACACGCACACCAAAATCAACGGGTTAACTTAGTGTTTACAAACTTCACTCACACATCCCTCATCACGAAATCCGTGGCTCGATTAATAACTAAACGCGTTTCATAGTCTCCCAAAATAACCACCCCATGACTAACAGAAAAAAGAGCTCATGCGGCTCGTGACAAGAGGCCCAGAGGCCCAAGCCCAGTAACGTGTTACTCTTGTGGATAAGTATTACTATGTAGGTCACTGGTCAAAACTAATGAGATGCTAAGCCTAGGCGAGCACCAGCCGATTTTGATTGTCCGTCTAGTTGGATGGTGACGTCATGAGATTGAGTTTATTTCAGTGAAACCTCGCGCTCCAGCCGACTAGTTGGACGTCACTGAAATTCATTGTCGTGACATCATCATCGAACTAGTTGACAGATGAGAACCGCCCAGTGCGCTCCCAACCTAAGACTCAACGCAAGTGTTGAATGTGAAATAATAGATTAAATATTCAGTTTTCTTCCAAGCAATTCTATTAAATAGATGTATACGCTTTTTTTAAAATTCAGTTTTATAGCAGACTGCAAAAGCAGACTGTTTACTTACATCCGGGGCCATAGAAAAAAAGTGCAAATTTTCAATACTTTATTCATATTTAAGATGTTGTAAGGGAAAAATACAAAATTAAACTAAATATTAAAACGATTCTTTCAATGGAAATGAATGTCGACTGTCAAGCTTGGAAAATGAAAAAAGATAGTTTATTTACTTAGACGCTCCCGCACTGTGAGACAGAAAGAGCGCCCCAACGGGGCCCGATCGGCAGCGAGTTTCAGGGCATCATTCCACCGTCTGTTAATCAACTGAAGTTCTGGGTCGACTGTCTGCCACCAACTCATCCTAGTTTTCGTTGTCCTTCAGGGCTCCAGTGCACAACTTGATTGGCAGATCTGGGGGTGGTAGTCTGACAACGCGGCTTAATCAGCTCAGCCGACGTTTAATCATCACTAAAACGACCATCTTTTAGATCCATACAATTTTGAGGAGAAACATCCTGAAAGTTGAAATTTCTTGTTAAATCGGGCACATCTTGCTCTGAATTTTCTGAGCATTTTTCATGTTTCGTGATGTTTCATGTGGCAACAGGCCAATATTTAGCTTTCACATTCAATTTGATGCCTCGAAAATGCGATTCATTTGTTCGGACTCAGGCATTTCTTTTTCTTTTATCTCTGTTATCCTGACTTAGGTACTTTTATTATAAACGGACATCAGCATTTTTAGCCTTGTTCTTATAAACGAGTAATTTTTGTGCACTAACTCTGATCGAAATGAAATCTATGCTGCAACGAAAAAGTACCTAGGTACTGTTTTTGCTTGCAATATTCAGGCTGTGGACTTAGAATCCATAAAACATATTTCTCCGTCAAAGTTCAAGACCTTAGTGCTGGTTTGTTTTATCTCCATTTTCTGAAAAACTGGAGATCTTTTAGCATTAGAAAAGATATAACAAATGTACACTTTGACACTTATTTAAAATACGTTGTGGCACTTATCAAGCTCTTTCAAGTTCGATTTATTCAACTCCTCTTCATAATACACTGCCGCAAACGTTTAACATCGAATTTCTCAGTTGTGCAAATAGTAGAGTTCGAACAAACAAGAACGGATGTCGTGAGTTCCAAATTTCAGAAACGTGTCTTAAGTTCTTTTAACACAAGTGAGGGTCGACAATTGGCTCGCAACTTTCGGCTTTCGGGGGGGGGGGGGGGGAGGAGGGGGTTACAGCATCCAGACACACTTTCATGACGACCATGCCATACATTCTCGGCTTGCGTGTTTTCAGCTCTTTCAAACGGCCATTAAAGACTCATAATACAAGTTCAAATTTATTGTAGGCCTGGCGGCCAATCCAAAATATACAGAAGAATCATGCAAGTAAGATTTGAAACGACATTTTAAAAAATGCATAAGATTTTTTTGCAGTTGCTCCTTCCTTTCTGTCTTTATTTTAATGTTTGTACCAGGGTACCAGGCGGAGAGAATCTTTTTTGAAACCAGTCCCAGATCGGCGATAAGATTGCTTAAGTCGACACGATAATGGCCAATTTGTGCCCTTCAAAGTTTTTTTTTTTTTTGGACGGAGGTGGGGTGACCTTACTCCTAGGCGGCGAGTTCACAGCTGCTGCTGTCGCTAATCCTTCCGTTACGCAAACCCCCAGGGGAATTTGTTTCTTTTTTTCAAACAAGTTCTTCTTTAGATTTCAGTCACAAATAACCAGTGTTGTCATTTCAAATGTACATTTTTGTGTAAATTGTGTTTAAATTTAAAAGAAATGCTTGCAAATGGTGACAGGGAATGAGTAGCCTATTTGATTCGTTCACACAACGAAAGTGATGAGTTTCTTTTTGTATGCAAATGCAAAAGAAAAAAAAAAGGAATTCCTAGAACGAAATGCGGACATGCTGCATGCAGTGACCTACACGTATACTGGACCAAGCCCTCTTTTTCGATCGTGGCCCTCGAATTGAAGCCAATCGTGGAGCGCGGCGGCCATTTTCCTAATATGGCAAAATAAACCGCAGGCGCTGAGTCTCAGATAAATGTAAGACGATAGTTGGCAAAAAAGAGTTATATTTGAGGAGCCCTAAGCACACAACTAATTTGAAAACACGCAAGCCTTCGCACTCTGGAACATAATTATATGGCGCACATACGACACGAAAGGAAAGAAAACAGATGGATTATGAAAAATTATACGTTAAAAAATGACTGTTATGACCTGGAAGTGTGAGTACGCATAAACGATTTTTGTGCCAATGTAGTCTTTCATTCATCCTCCCTATCTGCACTCTGCTTTCCTTTTGTCTTTCACCCACACCATCATGCTTTACACCCTATATAATCCCTTCGAATGTGTTGCATACGACTGCCAACTATCAATAAAGCATATTATTATTTTGGTTGAAGTTGTGGATTTCATGCATATCCGAAGAGAGCACTATGCCTGCGGATTCATGACAGAATTATTTTCTAACGTGGACCCACAGCGTATCTTGTCCTTTCTGAAAGAGGCTAAGATCTACAACTTAATTTAGAAACATGTTTAAGAACTCTTTTCGTACAAAACAACTTTTGAAACTTTTACCAATGTAATAACATCAACACGGAACTGTTGAATTCTGTATGTGAAATCTAGAGGCTCTGCATACTACACATGAAAAGGGTACCAAATAGACCGTAAAGGGCGTAAAGTGGCCGTTATCGCAGGACCCGCCCGAAAATCCAAACTGTAACACAATACCCTATTGCTGTTGCTTTTCTTCACATCTCTGATTTCATCAGACCATCTTTCACTCAAACTACTTATTTCATACTACTGTCTCTTTCAGTTTCTCGCATTATATCTCAATCTGTATTTTTCTTTTGCTTAAATACAGGGTAGATCTAAGTTACCGAAGAGAGAGAGCGAGAGAGAGAGAGAGAGAGGGAGAGAGAGAGAGAGAGAGAGAGAGAGAGAGAGAGGGGGGAGAGAGAGAGAGAGAGAAAGAGAGAGAGAGAGAGCGAGAGAGAGAGAGAGGGAGAGAGAGAGAGAGAGAAAGAGAGAGAGAGAGAGAGAGAGAGAGAGAGAGAGAGGGGGGGGGGGGTTCTGTTCACACTCATAAAAAAAAATAATTTGCATGTTCAAAATTTGATTTAGAGTTGTATTTCCAACCAGTAATTGTTCCCTTCAATAAACAGGAATGAATAAAGGAAGTAATCTGGAGCAAATTAACAGGGAGAGGGGGGCGGGAGGGAGTTTTTACATAATAATGTTTCTTCTTCAATGGAATCACCAGAATTTAAACCAGTTTCTGTTTAGTGCCAATCGCCTCTCATATTTCCGACTTTATTTTTTCCTCTAATCTCTCTGTTACCACAGCCTCATATCATAATTATTCTCCCAACTACCGTTTTCCGCAATATTTTTATGTGTTTTTTTGTTTTTGTTCTTTTGTTCTGGCCCGTTTTACTTCGTGACTTCCTCTTTTTAAAAATTTAGAATCACAATTCTTTCTCTTGTATTATAATAATAATAATAATAATAATAATAATAATAATAATAATAATAATAGATGTATTGAATTGAGTTTTCTTGCTTTTTTTTAAATCAGCATTTTCGTTGTTGCTTGACTTTCCACTGGTCCTGTTCTCCTTCTCCTTCACTTTGTGAAATATATTTTTAAATTCTTTCTTTCTCGTGCGCTTCACCAACACGCAGAGTTGAAATTCTCTTAATTTTGTTATAATTATTACAATACGCCTAACTTGCACGATGAACGTTTACCAAAGATACTACAAATAATAAGATGAGACAACTGGCTCATTTAGCGTGCACAGATTTTGCATCGCCACCTGGTGGCGAATGCGCGGAAGCCATGAACAATGCAATATTTTGTAATGCCAAATAGGGAAAGTACAGAATTTTGTTCATTGTTCAACTATCGCTGTAGGCCTTGATTGACGTCACTTATTTTGTAATTTTAACTTCAATCGCTGTGGGAAAACTCTGGCTATTTTTCCCTTTCTTTTTTTAAAAGTCACAGTAGCACTGTCAAAAATTCGCATCATTAATTTATCATTATTAATATATCAAGCATTCTTTTCATGCTACGCGCCATGAGCCCCCGTCCCCGATCAGCGCGCCAACTGTGTGCACGATTTTTTTTAGAGGTGCAAAGAAGGGAGTATCTCATCTTATCGTTCCTAGTGTCTTTGCTTTTATTGGATACGCTCTCACCTCGCCCTGGCGGTGGTCTCTAGCTGTTTTGCCATATTGTAATGGCCGTTGAGCAGTTTAGGTAATAGTAGTATGTCTCTGCTTGACACTGGCTTGTCTTCAGTGTGATTTTTCCTCGGTATTTTTTTATTTATTTCCAAAGCAGCCAAAAACTTTTACAAGAGTGCAAGGAAGTTTGTACAGTACAAAAGAAAAAGTAATTTAGATTAAATTCTAGTATTACTTACTAAAGTTAGGCCTAGAACGAGAGCAAATTTGGCCTTTGACTTATTCCAATTAACCCGAAACTGTGTTTTCCATTGGCTGCATTAATTTATTCGTGGCATTGGACCGTGCTAACTGGCCAGTGCTCAGACAACGAACGTTGACACCAGTAGTCCATGGCAATGTTTAGCTGTAATTTGAAGAAAAGAAACATGATCGATGAATGATTAGTTATTTCGTTATGCGAAATATTTGTCCACCCAGCTCTATGCTCTTAGAATCAATGTTGGCACAAACCATGCTTTGTGTATTGTCGAAAGTCACTTTAGAATCAAGACCTTAAATAAATTTTGCGTCTTATAAAATTAAAAAAAAAAAAATGAAACAAAATAAAATATTAAAAAATACAACAACAGCAGTACTGACAATATAGACTAATATAGACTAACTCAGCTTTTGGAAGTGAGTACACGCACTCAAGGCTAAGTTATAATAGTATCGGTAGTAATCACTATCGATATCAACACTGAGCACAGCATTCAGCATTGACAATCCTTGGGATTTTCCTCAAGATCTTGGGATTTTAGGGTTTGCAATGTGGAATCTAGGCAAAGTTTTTTTAACAGATCTTGGGATTTTTTTTTTTTTTTGCCATTGCAGACTGTATATTTTGCTATTATTTCCGTAAAAATTTTTTTTTTTAAATTACACAATTGCCCATCCATTTGTAACTTAAAAGATAAGAATAAAGCAAAATGGCTTACGGGGCAGTTAAAGATTGCCTATATGAGAGGATCTTTAGCGCGGTCTGCTAGCTAATCACTGAACTGCTTAGTTTAAATTTAGTACAACGAAGTTGTACATTTTAATAGTATTTTGGGGGCGGGGGGCTGGAATAAAATCTTTGGATTTTTTATACGAGATTCTTGGGATTTTTGAAAATCTTCACCGGCAACGGTGACAGCGTTCATCTTCGTGACCTGTTTTTGCAACAGAAGTATTGAACAACAACTATTTCTATATTACTTCAAAAACACCGCTCTTATTCACATAAGGCAGGCTTAGAGCAAGGGAACAAGGAACGGCCTTTTTTCAAGTATGTCGACAAGAACGACAAATTTACAGCCACTAGAATCTTGCACCTCATGAGAGCAGTGGCGGATCTACTATGAAAGTAATGAAGCCTAAGCTTCAGAGGCCCCTAATCCTGGAACAGCCCTGAAGAAACTTGTTTTAATGAGTGAATTTCGGATGTTGCCCTATTGTTGCCGGTTGCACACGGTCATATAACTGTTCCAGCTTCAGGGTCACTAAAACGTAGGTCCGCCACTGCAAGAGAGTTCTCGTGATTTTTATTTCGTTTTCAATTGAACCAGTAAGATTATTTGCTAAGACTCCAAATTCAATGGAGCTCTGGCATTGAAATTCAGAAAGCACTGCACCTTTACCACACTATGGACTGACTGAAAAGACTACAATCGCAGCCAATAAAAGCTGGAATAATATTCCTGTGTGTCCTCGTCTTGCCCAGCGAATGGAAATAATTCAAAGGCATTAACAGCCTATGCCTATGGCTTTTGAATATCCTTAGCTTCGCTTTCTACGCTGGCCCTTTGCATTTGTCAAATTTCTTTTCATAACTATATTGGATAGGCTCAGAAGTTTCCGTCTTAAATATGTAATAATAATATTATTATTGTATTTTGGAGATTGTTTCGTTAATCTATGTATGTATGTGTCTGTCTATCTATCTATCTGTGTATATGTCTGTCTGTCTGCCTGCCTGCTTGTCTGTCTGTCTGTCTGTCTGTCTGCCTGCCTGTCTGCCTGCCTGTCTTTCTGTCTGTCTGCCTACCTGCCAGCTTGCCTGTCTGTCTGCCTGCCTGTCTGTCTGTCTGCCTACCTGCCAGCTGGCTGTTTGTGTGTCTGTCTGCCTGCCTGTCTGTCTGTCTGCCTACCTGCCAGCTGGCTGTTTGTGTGTCTGTCTGCTTGCCTGTCTGTCTGCCTCCCTGTCTTTCTGTCTATCTGTCATGTTGAATCTTTTTTTTTTTTATCTTGCTCCTTTTGATAGCCCCAGGGCATGGGAGACTGTGACATAATTCCAGTACAGTGCAATTTCTCTGCCTTGAACCCAATGTGCAGTTCCCTGGAGCACATACAATCTGTGGCAAAACTACAAATTATCATTATTATTATTATTACTATTATTTTTTTTTTATTTTGTATACTTCTTTGAACCCATTTGGGAAATTTGCCTTAGTATCATCAAAGATACTCGAGTGTCAAGATCAGACAGCTCGAGGTTTTCGAGTGTACGGGTTTCGCAGCGCCACCTAGTATCGTCAGCGTGAGCGATGTATAAAACGGCATTTTTCACAAAGCCGAATAGGGAAAATGCCGAGTTTTGTTCAGTGTTCAGTTTTCACCCTTGACCTTGCTGGAAGTCGCTTACTTTGTAATTATAAAGTAGTTTGTTGTAGGAAACCTCTGGCTATTTTTTTTTTTTCCGTTTTAAATGTGGTAGCAATGTCACGATCGTTTTATTAATTTACCGTCATACCGAATGTAGATCTAGTTTATTTTGAGAATAAAATGGGACGGAGACTGGGGGAAGTAGGGATTAGCGTTTTAAAACAAATTTTTTTACCAGGGCAGTGTTCTTTTCAGGCTTACTCTTCTCGACAAGGTATCTTTAATGTGAGCAACAAGCAACACCAGCCATCCTCATCCGACCTCACTCGAGAAGACCAGGTACTCGATCCTACGTAACATAGGATCAGGGACAGGAAAATATGAGAAAAATCCCAATATTCCAACGTGCCTGCATCGACCCGGCATCGAACCCGGTGCCTTCGGCATGAGAGACCAACACCTTGCCTCTAGACCAACATGGTATAATAATTCATTTGATAAGTGGAACGAACAAGTACACAATAAATTATTGTTTGTCAAGGACGGTGTTTCTCAAGGTGGGGCACATGCCTGCATGTCATATTTTGGTGGGGCGTAGCATAGAAATCTTGATTTCATCGTGTATTTTAATTTAACTCTACATAATTATAAAGTTAATATACACGTGTTTTTGAAATCTTTTTTTATACATTATACGGTAAACTAACTTTCTCCGATCATCGTTGGTCACACTTTCTTTTCTTTTTTTTTTTTAAAAGAAAAAGTGGGAGTGGCACAAAAAGGCTTGATAAACACTGATGTAGAGCTCTGTCCAAAGCTAGGGATGTATCATTCTAAGCCCGGTCAGACCCAGTCAGCGCCTCAGCAAGTCATCTTACAGATAGATGTGTGCCACATTTCATTAAGGTTCTTTCCATGTCACACCATGTGTGTCTGTTATTGACTTATTGAGTTTGTTTATTTATAATGATACGTGAGATGTATGTACCACGTGTGTGCTGTTAAACACTCTGTGAAAACGAATTTCCCATATGGGATAATAAAGTGATTCTTATCTTATCTTATCTTATCTTATACTAGCACACCATAATTTCTTACGTTTTCTTGGTAAATCCGGGAAGACCCTATGGTACTAAGCCCTGTCAGACACCGTCGGCTTCGGCCATTATTTCTTTGGTGTATTATTTTGCTGGCAGCATCTGATTTTGTCTGACCGGGCTTAGTAATTATGATAATAATATCTTCCTTAGTAGGATAGATCTTCCTGCTCAAATTTACGGATTTTCCGAAAGCTTTTTCATTGCATTGTGTTAGTTTTAGTAGCTGAAGCCGCTAAAATGAAGACCCAGGATGTCGGAACACTTTTTTTGTTCTGTTCAACTCAGTTGTGGCTCAAAATCAACGAAAGTATAAAAAATATGCACTTGAGTTACAGATTTGTAGTCGGGCATATATTCCATGTTCTAAGTGTTAATCGTTAAGTCCGGCATTTACTATAAAAACATCCATCCAGAGGACTAACTCGCTGCCTCTAGACCACCGCGTCCCCCTTCTAGAGGCAAGGGCTCGCCTCTCATGCCGAAGGTACCGTGTTCAAATCCTGGCCGGTGCAAGCATATTGGAGTTTTGGGATTTTTCTCGTACTTTCCTGCCCCTGATCCTATGGAAGGTAGGATCGAGCACATAGTCTTCTCGGATAAGGACGAAACATTCGGAGGGCTCGTGTACACAGGTTGCGCACGTTAAAAATACCTTGGCAGTTGGAAATCGTGAAGAGCAGGCCGTACAAGACAGCTGCCAGAGCAAAATTCTAAAAAAACTAATCCCTACCACAACAAGAAAAATAAAACAAAAAAATTGAGGAATAAAATAAGTGCCCAGGGCAGCGAATCTCCTGAAATAAAAGATTTAAACACTAACTCGCCGCCCCCCCCCCCCCACCCCACCCTGCGACCCTCCTGCTCACGGACACTCCTAATGTCGCCTCCTGGTAATATCCTTGGGTGCAACTCAAACAGAACTCCTTCCCCCAAAAAATCGCGAACTTGAAGATCTTTTAAAATATGCCCAAGTACACCATTATGCGTAACATGATTTTGTAAATTTACGGCTCAGCGATTAAAAAGTATTTCATGTTTACATTGGTGGGCTTACTTCCATTATAGTATGACATTTTACCTAAGTTCCTACTTCTGTTAGTCACACAGTCTGCTCAGTGCCTTGCCCTAAACATTTACTTTAGACTTCTCTCTTTCACAATACGTTTTCCACCGAGTGTGAGCTGACTTGGATTTTCTCCCCTGGACACGCTGGAGTATCTGGAAATGAGAGAGCGGATAAGCTTGCTGGTGAGGCCCCAATGCAAGGCTCTCTTAGTCTCGGGGAAAATGAAATTCTCGCAGCTTTGAGAGAAACAGCACCACAAGAATACGGGGACACCATCGAACGTATAAAACTGTTTGGGCATCAGAGAGGCTGTGGAGTCAAGAGCCAGTTGTGTGGTACTGCAAGAGGACTGTTCAATCAACATCTTACTGGAGTTGTTAGTGAGAAGACCTTGTCCGACATGATGGCGCGGAGAGCTGAGCACGTATGGGTGTGTCCCGAGTGCGAGGAGGCTGGTTCTACACCAAAGTAACCAAAGTAAGTGAGCCCTATGCCTGTGCATAATAAATAAAGGGGTTTGCCGCTTGTGAGACGGTGTTCGTGAGCCAAGAACATTGCAGAGTTTCTTAAGGCGGGGCGCGGAAATATTAAATTTTGGTGGGTCGTGGGACCTCAGGGATTTTTCATAGAAATCTTAATTTCATAGTGTATAGATAAAGGAAGTGCATAGATAAAACTGTTGTTTGGTTGTGTCCTGTTGGTGGTTTCCTTGTTTAGCTCGGATTAAAACATCGAATATTTTGAAAACCTTTTCCCTCTCCTCCCATGTGCCATTTTCATACCTGGACCCCCCCCCCCCACAACCTCCTAGTATATTATTCTGTATACTACGTTTGTCCGATCATGGTGGAGTGCACGTTTCTTTGGAAAATTGAAGTGGGGGGGGGGGAGCACAAAAGGTTGAGAAACATTGGTATTTAAACAGTGGATTAAAAGAGGGGGAGGGGGTGAACAAGAGAAAGATTGTATCATTCCTCCCCCATCCCACTCACACAGTCTCCCCTATCCCCTTTCTCAGTTGGCTTTGTTACAACACCAGCTTCATTTATACACAATTTTAAACATTTTTAGTATTCCATTTCTTTTAACCCGTTTGTTTCTTTTCTTTGTTTTAAAAAAAAATGCGCTGTTCTAAATCTCATTTTCATTTCTTTGTTTCTTCCTACGGGGACCATAAGTAGGAAAACAGTCGAATGGATCTCGGAACGTGGAGAGGAGCAATTATGGGGATGCCCGGTGTGCTAGGATTCTTGTTTCTGTCATCAAATCAAACCAAATCAAAATTTCTTTTTTCTTTCTTTCTTTCTTTCTTTCTTTATTTCTCCCATTCCTTAAATCACTTTCTGTTACATACTCAGTCCATTAAAATATTTAGCCTACACATTGCCAGTATGTTATATTTCATTCATTCATTCCTCAGTTGATACATTGACATGATTGTATGTCTGTTTTCGTTTCGCGGTTGGTCTAGAGGCAAGGTGCTTGTCTTTCGGAGCAGGCATGTTGGGAAAATTCCTGTCCCTAATCCTATGGTATGTAGGATCGAGCACCTTAGTCTTCTCGGATAAGGATGAAAAACGTGTGCACGTTAAAGATAAATTTATCTTTGCAGCCAAAACTCGAAAAGAGCAGACTTAAGAAGGACGGCTGCCCGCGCAAAATTTAGAAAAGAAAAAAAAAACACCAACTAATCCCTGCCACAAAAAAACAACACAATAACGAGAACAAGAGATATAAAAACGAAAAATGTGAGGTGTAAATGCCAAGAGCAGCGAACCTCCTAAAATAAAGACCCAAAACCTGTTTTCGCTTCTTTACGTGCATGTCTCTAAAGAAAAGGTTCAGAGACTGAAAATTTACGGCTTTTCTCAATTCGTTACCGACTTCATTATCCAAACCCCAAGTTCTCACGTATCCTTTCATCCCTACAGAGCTCCGCTAACAGGGGGCATCCATAAACACGAACGCTCGCTTCTGACGACCGTTTTACACCCTCTCCTCTTCCTCTTCCTTATTATACGCTTGGCTTTCACCCCCGACAGCCTTTGTGTGAGCATTGACAAAATAAAAACAACAACCAAAAAAAAAACAAAACAAAAGACAATCTAGGGATTACAGCAAGGCTTGAAGTCAAGCAATAATGTGGCTTGTTTAGCTCGTTATTTTAGGACACCTCTGCCCTTGGCCATTTACACCTCACATTTTCTTGTCTTTATTTTTCTTCTTCTTGTTTCTGTGTGTTTTTATGGCAGGGATTATTTTTTTTTCAAATTTTGTATATTTTGACTTTGTGCCAGCATACAGTCTTTAAAAATATTGAAAGTCCATGATAAGGCCCACGCCATTTTGAAACGTACTTTTCGCATGGCCTATCTGGCTGTTTCATTGGAAACACACCCTGTGTATTCGATTTTTACAACCTGCATGTAAATTGTAGATATCCCAACGTCACCCTGGCATAGATTTGTACAGGATTTCCTTAAGGTTGTTAGGTTTACCTTAGTGGCAGGTTTCTCACTCCAAACTGATGTCAAAACGATATCGTAAGCAGCAGATGTCATTCCTGTGTTTAAAACTTGACGTCAGTCCTACACGTGTCCGATTTTCATAGGGCTGCTGTCTAGGTCAAACCAGGCTTTTCAATTCATTACCGTAACTGAAGAGCGTACGTTACACAGTCCCCATCCCACCTTCTCCCATATATCCTTTTCATACCTTGGGAACATCCTCCCTCCACCAACCTGTTTAGGTCTTTATGTAAGGAGATTCGCTGTCCTTGGTATTTACACCTCACTTGTCTTGTTTTATTTTTCTTGTTGTGGTAGGGATTAGTTGGTTTTTTTTTTAGAATTTTGCCCGGGCAGCGGCCTTGTCTTTATCCCAGAAGACTAGATGCTCGATCCTACCTCCCATAGGATCAGGGACAGGAAAATATGAGAAAAAACCCAAAATTCCAACATGCCTGCTCCGACCGGGATTTGAAACCGGTACCTTCGGTATGAGAGGCGAGCACCTCGGCTTCACCACGATTCAGCCCACTCTTCACTTTCTTTGAACTTCCGACTTCAAAGGGTGTCAACACCTTGGCCATGCAGGTAACCTCTTTTCAGCCCGGTATCAGTCAGGCCAATACGCTTCGATACCAAAACTTTCCCATCTGCGTTACATTGCTTGTTTCAAAGTGGCCGCATTAAAAAGTTTGTTGTTATCGTTGATGGGAAGTAAATTTATTCATATTTAGATTAAGATGCTAAAATGCGTTATTAAAATAATTTTTACAAAGTTGGGGGCCCGCATCTTTTTCGAGATCTGGCGTAGAAATTCGGTGAGATCAATTTCTCCGTCTTGGTATTTTTTATACAACTGTTCTTTCTTCTGTCTTTTGTCTCTCTGTTCCTTTCTCCTCTTAGGCGAAGGTTGACCAGCACAACGAATCTTTAGTTTGATCTGTTCTTGTTCATAGTTGGGCGTCTCTGAAATTCTGAAAATATTTGGACGCTGACAGAAGTTCTTAGAAAAGTGCATGTAAAATGCATCGCAAGCATTTGTAGTAGTAACATCCTCTTTGTCAATTCCAGCCCACATCGACGGGGGAAACTGCGGTGTCTGGCACAGGTATTGCTGGAAGATGTAGTCCGCAAATTTCTCTGCTTGGTCTACTGAAGGCTGGATCGGCATCAACGTGAAAACAAAACAGTCTTCAATATCTCCTGTTGGCCGTACTGGAATGGCGAAAAATAGTTTGAGCCATTAATCCAGTGTTGATTGACTGTCCTTATAAGCTGTTGTTAAGCCAAGTGCCTGAATTTATCTATACCATGTTTGACTTAGATAGAAATTACACATCTTTATTTTGCAAGAAGGCCACGCAGATGCGAGAGCTGAATGAAATGAAATCTCTAAATCTACCTGTATCTCTTTCGGGCGTAGATCAATGTTAAGATCTTTGGCTGCGTGCCGAATCATTGTCAACATCTTTTCATACGTTGATTTCTTCTTGTCTGGTAAAAGGTAAAACATACAGTGTGTGTATCGCCCCTGCTAGAATCCATGTAAAGTGTACATTTGTAGGAAATATTCAGGATTTGAATGTGTCATTGTCACAAATCCCAGACTGGGAGATGTAATAGTTTATGACAGGACAACAATCACGAACAAACAAGTTTAACACTTAACAGAACAATCCATCAGACTCACACATTTATTAAACATAATTATACAGATAATAGCGCAATTACATACATTATATTATTGGGATTAACTGCCGTACAACGGCCTTATTCTCACACACACTCTCCCTCGGATCCACAACCCGGTAGTTACTCCTAAAGGCACTTCGGCCTCAGCCTCTCCCCTCAGGGTCCTAATAGCACATTAATAATTCACTGGCACCGCAGTCTCTCAATATCACCTTCCTATTGTCATACACCTTAGCACTCCCCTAGCACCTCAGCAGGGCAATAACACATTATCATTTCAATAGCCCCTCAACATGGCAATAGTACATTATTAGTTCCTAGCCCATCAACATGGCAATAGTACATTATCACATTCACGCTCATATCTACGTCCCTGTCCGTGGCCTGACTGCCACGACTTTATGTGCCTCTACTGTCCTGCACTGACAGCCTCACTTCTGGCCTATGTGTGGCCTCCGGCCCCATGCTGGCCTATCACCGTAGGCGGCGCTCTTTGGCCCGACCTCGGCACCTACAAGAATAACATTACATTGGTATAATACCCTACCATTTCTATTCACTCCACCTCTCCTTACAACCCATGAAGCGTACACACAATAGTTCACATTTCACTCACCAAATATCTTACGGTAACACACCTCCATCGTAGTACACAATACTCACTCGCGCTACAAATCCATGAACTCACTTTCATCTATCGCTCATGGCGCACATTGCTATATCCAATATCAAGGACTTCCACATTCCTCACATATACTTATTTACATCATGGTAATAGACGAATATAATATACTACATCAATCATAATTATCAATCAACGTTCTACCTACCAGTCATCACTGGAAAAACTCTCTCACTGGTCTCTCGACTGCTCCCCTTATGTTCGCCCACTGGGCTTTCTCTTGCGTCCGTTCAGTAGGACGTTCTAACTTGCAGTGATAGTAATACAGCGCTTTCGCCTCCTTCAGACCCCCACCACTCATAACATGCACGCTTTTCTTACTTGTCTACGTGCGTTAATTTTACTCTCCTCCTTTTCCGTCTTTCCCTACTTGTCTGCCGTGAGCCCTTCTTACTCTACACCCGCTCTGTAGCAATCCCCTTAATTGCACTCACTCCACTCGTGACAGTCATCACTGAGAAGGCACTGGCTGTTTGCTAGGAAAAGAAGATTCTCCTCAATTGTCGGCGATGCCATATTCCGCATTTGTCTTACATATTGGTAAGTTGTAATCTGCTAGGTCTAATTGTTGGAGGGTTCCTAATATTTCTTCTTTGCTCTGAGGCAGTTTGTGTCTTTCTTTCAGTCTTTGACGACATAATGAGTTGTTTTCCACGTGGCCAATGTAGTCTGGTTTCTTTATTTGGCAAGGGTATCGAATACCTAATTACAGGTCAAAAGAGCTGAAACGAGGTGTCGGCGAGTAGGGGCGGTGACCGGGCTGAATCGTGGTAAGCACAGGTAAAACCGGGCTGAAAGAAGGCGCTCCCAGCACCTCGCCTCTAGACCCCCGTGCCCCCCCTCCCTCCCGCCTCCGAGTGTACGTACTTTATGGACGGTCAGATACCGTAAATCCCCCCCTCACTTTGTCCCACCACAATCTTGCATCTAACCATTTTGCGTTCCACCTAGCAGTGGTGTAGCATGGGCTGGGTCACAGGGGCGATTACCACGGGTGCAAAATTCTTAGGGGAGCTAAATTCCCCCAAAAAGAGTAATTTTAATACAAAAACAGCGCGCCTTCCCACTGACACTGAAAATCTCCCAATGCTGGAGCAATCTACATAGATTTTCAACATCACTGGACAAATGCAAGTTGTCATGTAACACTTCATAGTATGTTTCTCGCTAATTACAGCCATACTGTCCTCTTGTGATCCTTATCGATGAATTACATAAAGCCTATTAATAGCGTGATTTCCCATTAAAAGATACCGGTACTGTGATGTTCCATACGTTGCATAAAAAATCTTAATTAGGGCTAAAAAAGAAAAATTTATAATTTCACTGAGTTGCAACGGGTGCCTAGATAGCCTCGCTCTTTCTTCCGAACCCATCTCGTCTCCGTGCGTTCGCGTTGAGTAAACTTTAAAATCCACCCCACGCCTGAAGTAAACGCTTATGTCTATAGGAGGGTTTCTGCTGAGAATAAAAAAACTTTTTCACCTGTACAAATATTTGGAGAAACTAGTGATGCACAGTGCATAATATATGAAATAATGCTGTGCCTTCCTAGTTGCTCACATGGCGACAATCTACATTAAAATCTGTCGAAAATGATTGTGTTGTATAAAGAAAGTCGGTGTCGATGAGCAGATTATTAAGAGGCTCCCATTCTAGCTGTGAAGCCCCTCCGAATTCCTCACCTTTACGCCTAGATGGAAATTGGAATATTTGAAATAATTTGAGTAACACCAGTGATGATGATAGGTACATGTATTTAACTCACTGGGTCCCGTGGTTTTTTCTCAGGTTATGCCCGTGATCCTGATATTTTGCAGGGAGTTAAAAAAAAAAATCATAACTTTTTTTATTTATCAAGATATCTGTCTGAACTTTGCTGTATATATTGTTTAATGAATAGTCATTACAAACCGAAAGAAATTTTTTAAACGAATATGAAGAATTAAATTTTTGGTAAATATTTTCATTCAAGTCGGCGGGCATTCCAAAATGGAGAGCTAGAAAAGTTACAAAAAGATTTGTTCAGAAACTACAGCGCATTTTAACATCATAATAATTATTATGTAAGAAAAGGCAACACGTGTCAAAAAAAATTATACTGATTAGCCTGAGTTTCTCACAACTTAAATTAATTAAAACCTATCGGAGATCAATGAGCCAAGAAAGGCCGAATAAACTAGCAGAGCTGCCAGTTGAGAGAGATTTCAATGTAGATTTCTGTACTGTTATTGAAAAACTTGCACAAAATTGAAACCAGGAGATTTTATATGCACTAGCTGACCCGGGCAAAATAAATCCTGCAAAAATGTTCTTGCACCAAGCCCAGCCGTAAACGTAAATCTAGGTCACATTAATAATGGCTCATGAGTTCGATGCTTGGCGACCCACTAGGTTCGATGCAATTGTTGTCACCATGATCACAAAAAGATAGTGAGAACCCCCCCCCCCCCCTCCCCAAAGTTCTTTGTTCATGTGTCTCGTTCCTGTGCAGGCCAATGAATGTACAATGTACTAAGTAACCCTGTAGCCTATCGGCTGGTGATTGGCGGGCGCTGCTGGTGGGGTCTCCTTCTGTCCTGTTATATCTGCTGTTAACTCTTTCGGGACGTATCAACGATTTATCGGGGCCAGTGAAAAACACGTTTGGAAGTATCGCCGATTTATATTGTATTCTACAGTCAATTCTCTTTTATTTGGTGTACGACATTTTACTTTACTAATACTATCAATACTTCATTTTTCTGTAAGTGGTTTTCTGAACCATGCTGTTTTTTCCCAAAGTGGGAAAAAATTAATTACATCCACACTTGACCGAAGCCCCTAACACTGACGTCCTGAAAGAGTTAATAATATTCTGTATATCCTCTGACTTCTTCCTAGCACAACATGGCCCGTGTTGCCGTGTCCCCGTGCTTTCTCTAAACTCAAAGTCCAGCCTATATAAGCCTATGGTGTGGGTCTATTGTAAGCGTTCAGAGTGCCTTTTAGGTTGTTGTTGTCGGGTGCAGAGGTTTTATTACTTTATGTCACAGAATGGGTTTTTATGGCCCGGCAGCACGATATGGGCTATTCTGCGACTAACTGGGCCAGTTACCGAGATATTATCAAGTGTCTAAAACAGTGGCGGAACTACATTTTCGGGATCCTGAAGCTTGAACTGTTATAGGGCCTTTTCACAACCAGCAACAATAGGGCAACATCCAACAAGGTAAAACCGAAAAAAGGATATCATTTCTAAGGGAGATACAACAATAGCCTACTGCTTCTCTGTAACTTGGAACTGGTTAAAGATAGCGGAATAACGAAACAATTTGCAAGAAGCAGTTTGTCATCATTACAGTGTTGCCAATATGAACCCCAATTCATAAACCTGGAGATACAACAATTTTGCTCTACACCCGCGTTATCAGGATGGTCTTGAATTATAAAGGCAATGTCGTCCAGCAGCGTATCAGACATTTCAATAGATACATGAAAGGAAATGAAGAAAAACAACAATAACATCAACAACAGAAAGATTGAAGAAGACAGGAAAAAGTATGCGATAAATGAGGAAAGAATAGAAAACAATAACAATATCAACAACAACAACAGGTGAATAGCATCGTGAACTACATTTAAGTGATTCGATAATAGTAAAAATAGTAACGAAGGGCAGTTTTATTGCTGAAGGCTAGAAGAGTGGTGAGTATAGGCTGTATCACATGAAAATGTGTGTGTGTGTGGGGGGGGGGGAATTTGAAAATTATTACTCTCTATTTTGCAACATTAATGCCCGCTCCTTCCCCGCACCCCCACCCCCAAACTGCGCTTTTCATAATGCTTGGCCTCAACCCCACACACATCACCTTGTAAGAACATACGTCCATTAGAATTGTGAACATACATGATTTAAAGTCTTGATGTTTTCAAACTTTGATGTGGAATTTTGCATTGTACTATTTGACAGTTTCGTTGGGAATATTATTTTTATATAATCCAACAATTTAGTTTGGGGCAAAATATTTTTTTTATTAAATTCAACTAAACCATTTCATTCATTGAAAGGCATTGTTTTAACCTTTTTCCGTACGTCGTGGTAAGAAATGTTCCCACAGCCCTCTTTAAAATTCAATATAAAATATACCATTGACAGCACGGTACTGAAACTCCATGTATTCTTCAAGTTTTATCAGAGGATTCGCCTGATGCTATAAAATTGAATGTTTGTTTATTGTAGCTGGTTTTATTTACGCTTACTTTTCGGTACCCCTTACCGTACGTCGTGGGAACAAAAATTACCAGACTGGCAAAGAAGAGATTTACTAAATCCAACGCGTCCGTACGTCGTGGTAAAAAATGTTCCCATGCGACAGATACTGTAAAGAGTGAAATAATCGCGTTGTCGTCATCAGGTTTCCCCAACATATACATGGGGGACACAAGTTGAAGACATGACCCCACTGTCCTACCCACCAAAACCCCTCATGAAACGCACGCTATAATGGTTTTTGATGAGATCAAATTTCTGTGGTATGTGTGATATGGGGCGATGGTAACAAAGCATCGGACAACCAAGCCTCTCACTGTTGTGATAAAAAAACGAGTCATCTTTATGGGCGATTTCCAGGACCATCCTCAATATCGACTGGGCAACATTCTGCTGTGTTTAGTTTTTAATGTGGGACTTAGTTTTATACGGATAGTACCTATAGAAATGTCTGTAATATGAATAGATGATTATTTCTCATTTGTATTGTTTAATTTTGTGGCCCCTTTATGTAACAAAATATGCAAATCTCTTCATTTTATGTATTATTTTCCCCTCTTACTAAATATAAAGTAATCGAAATCAACCACGTATGAACTTGAAGTTTTCATTTCTGTTCTGACGGAACGTGCATTGTTTGATAAAACACCGTATGTTGTAAATCCTGTATTTTCCAAGGTTTTGAGGGAACAGTTAAAAAAAGTATGGCTGAAGCTATTTATAGAGCGCTGTCGGTAGTGAGTGCAGCCTTCGTCCGCACGACTAAATGAGTGTTGAAGAACTGACTTGAATGTGAAGCCTATTAAATGCACAGGTAGATTTCTATTAACTGGCGAGTAGGACCGTGAGTGGCACATAGTGACGAAAATATGCAGTGCTGACAAGATGGACATGAAAGTTGATAGAGGTTCAGCCAGTGATACTCAATCTCCGAAAGAACAACATGTAAAGGTCATGTGAGGCTGTTGCTGAAGATTACATGAAGAAATCAGGAAATTCTTTCACTATGACCCATTTTTGAGGCCTGTCATTGGAAATGGAAAGTCATTCCAATGGTCTTCGCGTCAAACATTTTGTTAATGTTATGTTTCCTACTCAATTCTGAAAAGCCTGAAGAACAGTTTCCTCAACCATAGCTCAACGGTTGAACTCTCAACGCGTGGACAACGACAGGAATGTTATTTACTGTTGATTTTTTAAATTTTTATGTAGGCCTACTTGTTCCCCAAAATATCCCTTGTTATCATTAGCACCCAAATCAGAAACGTTTGCATTTCTGGGAATCAATGCACTTTGATTTCACCATTTGACTCTTTCTGTATCTATTAAGTGGTTGTCTTTCTCGTGGACCACACAGCCCCTTTACCGCCTTTGAAGTTCATTTTGTTCAATTTATTATGTGGATAGGAACAGGATAAACTGATATTGATTCATATTCTTATCCCTCTCATTGTCGCTCTCGCCTTATCTTCCAGTGCGGTAGGGTTTGATGAGGCAGCGTTAACTGTTTATAATATTGGACCCACATTATGTCAGTCCTTGCCCCAAAAGACTGTTTTTCCACATTATGGTTATACTGTGTTTTCTCAGACTTTGCTTTTTGGACGGCACCGTGACAGTGTCGTTCAACTGACCTTGACTCATTGTTGCAGCACGTAACCAGAGGTGAAAAAATTAATGTGGCTTTCTAATTTTCTCACTGTGCTGTGCTCTTGAGCAAATGTCAACGATAGGTGTCATCCCACAACACAATTTCGAACTAAATCATACAATACGTAGCAATTTGTTACAACAACAAAAAAAATAAAAACAATTAGAACAGGGTGAGGACAGGGTATAATAAGACTGTACATGTATTGAAAATATAACCATTTCGAGGCTTTTCCTGTACTGGCAGAAAGCTGCCTTAGGTAATAAAAACTTACCTGATTGTTGCAGGTGGAGGTGGGTGGGGGGGGGGGCGCATTACGGAACATTGTTTGAGATTCATAGGAGTATAATCATCGTTTTGTAATTACATACTACAATTACACACCTTGTTTCCATTCAGGTAGAAGCCGAAAGAAAACTATAGGCGAGCATATTCTAGCGCCCTGGCTAAGAATCACGGTGGTCGGTCCAATGCGATACATGGATCTATTATAAATTTAGAGAATTTAAACATCCCATATAACGTTTCTTTTGAGAAAAAGTGGTCCCTCGGGTCCCCATGGAAGCTGTATTGGGTAGTGTTTATGATCACGAGGGATAGACCGACTGAAAGCGTGCTATTCTGCACTTGTCTCAGTGTGGTAACAATTAATTGTTCCCAGGACGTACGGATAGGCATAGCCTGCATTTTTCTCTATAAGGGACAGTGTGGTAACAAAATTTACCACGACGTACAGACCGAAAGGGAAAATAGCGACGTACGGAAAGGGTTGAAACCTTCCTTCCCCCATCTAAACTTTTCATAAGCTGGAGTGGGGAGGATGGAGGGGGGGGGGGAGGAGGGGGCGGCAACCTCCTAATCCCAACATTCATACTTTATGGATGAACGCCAGGAGAAAGAAGCAAGAGTGCAGATTAATAGACAGAGTGAAAGAGAGAGAGAATCAAGAAGAAGGGTTGGAGCACAGATTTACTCTTGGAAATATATCGAATACCTGATCTAAATAAATAATAATAACCAAATAACACATGATATACAGAAGTACATAATCTTTATTATGATCATTACAATTCATCAGCCTGACATTAAGATGTATCACCACTTGAGGAAAATGCTAGGAAAATTATGTCCAATAGAATATTTTGCTTCAAATTTATATAAAAAAAACAAACAACAAAACAAAACGACAACAACAAAAAAAAAACAAAACAAAGTCGTTCAAGCTGATATGCATGAAGGGGAAGTAATAACAACAAATGAGAATTCAAAGCTCGACGAACAATAGTAGAAACCAAACTAAAGGAGTTAACAAATATAAATTCAGGTATAAATATATACTTATATGTTCAAACGATTTCTCAAGTAATTTATCTACACGGAGGAAACAAACTTAGCGGCAAGTGACTGAGGAAAGAAAACAGGCTTTCTTAATGACGTGCAGTATCGCTTTTTGATCTGAATGTTTATTTTTTTTTAACCATTTAAGACGTCTTTCAAATTCTACTTCTGAGCTCCCCATAAAACTTCATATGAAGTATAATGCAAAATGAATACTAATGTTCTCAGTATTTCCTGGTGACTGATGTAGGAAAATACACTTTCTGAAGTAAAATATTAGAACAAAAATGACTCCAGCTGCATTAGTTATTTCCAAATGGTGTACTAGAATAAGAAAAGTAAAATATCGCAATATTAATTTCATGTTCTTGTACATGATTTCAGACAAGTGTTGCACCTTTCTTCCAGAATCCTGCAATTCATTCACTTGACCTTTTCACATCACCTCACACCTTTTGGGTGCAGGCCATTTTACAACCCATCAATACACCGGTTGCCTGTGAGGTGCAGCCACTCACACACCTGTTTGCAGCACCCTGCACCACCTGAGGTAAAACACACGGTTTCATAGAACATACTGTCTTTGTTTTTTTGTGTTTGTATGCTTGTCACTATTCTTCTTTGAATAAGCTTTCCAATGAGACCAAATATACTCTAGCTCTATCATAAAATTTTATATGAATTTTCATAAAAACACCCCCAAAACAGTATGTACACAGGTAATAGCCACTGCAAAGAAGGAATGCACAGTGGGCATGCGGGAGCCGTGAAAAGGTTAATAGGCAAATTCTTACCCATAACTTTTACAGTTATTACATTTGGATTTGCATGTCACTGTTTCCAAGTACTCTGAATCTGAATGTTCTCAGGTAATCTGAAATGGTGCACAAACTCACTGAAACAAACATTATTGCATTTACGAATTCCTTAGGTACCCACAGTTCCCCAAAACGATAATGTTCTTCTAAGTTTCCCTTCCCTTTTTTTGGAACCCAAAATACAGGTTGGTTTGCAGCCAGAGATAGTATCTTCATCAAAACCTATTCAACATAAATCCATATCTTCATGTGTGTCAAAGATCCCCCAACCCTTACTTTAAATGATTATTTTTCAAAATTTACAGCATTGCACATTGTAGAGTCACACCATAAAGGTGAAATAAATGTGGCTGTTTCAGTTATCTAGTAAGATGAAAAAAGGACTGTATGCTAAAAAAATGATCTCTTGTGTAGATTTCATGCTGTGGAAGTCACTCACAATACTCACATGTAATGAGTAATGATATACATGTGTATGTTTGGAGAAACAAAATACAAATTGGCTGTTTTGAACAACACATTACTTTTGTTCCTAAAATTGTTATGTGATAGTCAAGAAGAAAAACAGTTTTGAATTTTACATTTCTGTGCACAATAGAGGTTTATGTAAATAGTCCTCCATGTGCATTCCGATAAACTTCCTCTTCATTCCCAGAAATGGAACATATCGTCACCATTCCCTAAAACTGTAGTAATTAGTTTTGACTACTTTTCAGGAGAAGCAAAACTGTTTTATTTTAGCACAACAGGTCTAGTGATGATGACTTTGGGAAAGATTGCTGTTAGATTATTTACCGGCTTAGAAATCTAGAACCAGGATCATTCAAAGCGGCTTTGACTGTAGTTGAACATATATATCAAAACTGGTTTTTTCGAAATTTTTGAGTTACTACATACTGCAGTCTTAGGGAATGGTGATGATATACTTTCTAACCTTGTGTCTCACGACTTAACTCAAGATGTTAACACTACCTTCAGTATAACCTTTTATTCTTAAATTGTGTCAAAATATCATTTTGAAAGTAATTTTGTAAAGACTACCCAAAATACCTCTGATACTATTAACTGAAAGAAAGTGTATTCAATATATTTTTTTGTATGCACCTTTGAAAAAGATGAATGCCAACATAATATCTATGTACATTTTGATTAAAAGAGTCAAAAATATCCTGGCACTCTGTAGGGTCACAATAAACGAGAAATGCTGCATGCTGAAACCAATTATCAAATATCATTGCTTGCAAAGTGAGGTCCACTGTGTTTTGGAAGAACACACATTTCTATCTTAGCCCTTGGAGAATTCATAAATAAAATTAACACTGTACATATTAACATTGTCAAAGACAATCTCTATTCATTATGCACATCTGCTGCTCATAACTTTCCAAGGAAACTGGTGTATCAAGAAATGCAAATACATGTATTTCAGCTGTGGAAAAACATTTATGAGCAAACCCATTGACCATAGACAGATAATATTTTTTATTGGCTAATGTAAATGTCTTACTTGTTTAATTCCTCCCTGTCAAAGTATAGTGAAATAATTTAAAACACAGAATGGCTATTTGCACCATGTGACCAAACTAGATTTTGTTTCCACGGTCAGTTTTGGGAAAATTTTAGGGTTTGGTTAGGATTGGGGATAGGGATAAGGCTACAGTTAGATTTAACTAATTGGCAACAACATTTTCTTTGGTGACATGGTCACAATAAAAATTTTCAGAAACTGGTCACAAATTGGAACAAAACAAGCTGTTATGTGTAATTTTGTACATGGTCCTATCTTTAAAAAAAAATGTCTGTTGCTAATGAAAATAGAGCTTTCCTTCTATTCACAACAAAGACAGGAATCTCATCTTCAGATGCAAATAGAGTTTAAGAATCATGAGGAAACAATTTTTGGCACATGAGAAGTGATGTTCTGTCTACCTACTATGGTCTTGGAGAGCAAAAAATGCAAATGATTTCTTGGGCTGGGTTCTCTTGACTTCTTTGAATACCTGGGTATGATGCATTTGATCTTGTTCATTTCGTGAGCTGGCAGTTAAATTCCAGATCTATTTTATCTTCACATACCCGTTCTGTGCCAAAATGAATTTTAAAGACAGTGTAATCTGTTTTCTCTTGTGCTCAGATAAATACACTATATGAATTTCTCAAAACAGACACATAGCTTGTTTTCAAAGTACAAAATTTAGAGCATGATAATTCTGTCTAATATTTCCAAGAGAGGAATACATTATCTGTCCATAGTCAAAAATGCCAATAAAACACCCTGCGTACCTTAACAACATCAGTAAGAAATGCATAGATAGTCAATAATCCATAAGATAAAAATATAGGTATATATTTATAGATATTGCATCTGCAAAGCTTGTATGTTTTATGTAAATTGCACATTTTTTTTTGTTTCTGACAACTTTATGGATGAGTACAATAACCGGAGTGATGAAAAGAACATGAATATGACTTGTGAAAAACATTTTGTGAAACTTCACTACCACTCAACTGTTAAAGTAAATTTTTTACATCATAGAATGAATTCATAAGTGATAACAATTTGAGTGAATGATGTGAAAATGAGTCACTTCTTTATAAAGCTAGACAATTCCTAATGCATGTCACGCATGCATTGATGTTGACAATGTTGCTATCTGACTACAAAAACTTCTTGATGAAAGGTGACTCATTGTCTTTCACATGGAACAAATAGCAAAGGTTACAAATTCCTTATGTACTGAAATTAAATACTGGGGCCAGTTATTGTACAATATTTGATTGTCACTCACCAAAGCTTATAAATTTTACATAAATGCCCAAGCTTTTCAACAAACTTTCCATTCCCCATTATAATAGGAGGCAGCATGAATTTGGCCACTTTCTCTTAGCATGGAATCACCTAACATATATCAACCAGTGTCAAAAATTTGGAATTTGTAATGCAAACTATGAATCCAGGCAGCAAGTAAAGAAGATTTAATTGCTTTAAAAATTCCTTAAAAATCAGATCTGATTTTGTACTTTGACATTATAGTGTTAATTATTTTGTGGAAAAACGTTGGCCTCATGGGAAGAGAAAGTATAAAGTTACAAATATCAAAGCAATAGTTGCTTTAAAATTTACTTTTACATTTTGAGCATAAAAAAAAAAATGACAGACACATAATCAGGTACCTTATTGAAAACTGTTAACACACAGATTATATGTTTCTGTTTGCATACTGCAATGTACAAACTTTATACAAGGGTTTCTTGCTCGGCCTCTGCATTCTTTTTTTGCGCAGCAATCTTCTCCCAGTGCTTCCATCTCTCACGTTCCCACTCAGCTGAACCAACAGGTGGGTTATTTTCAAAATCGTCTTGTGACCGAGAGTTATTTAAACCAGAGGGAGAAGGAGATGCTATCAATGTTGATGATGATGAGGCAGATCGGAAGAAAGGCTTTGGTGATGAACCCCTGGATGCTGGCGGTGTTGGGAGTATCCAGTGACCTGAATGACCATTGTCCGAACCACCATGACTGTTCAAAGAGGAAGAAAGACCACTGCTAATGCTGGAACTGCTATTTTCTCGGAGGTACAGTGGACGTGGAATGTTCAAACTCTGACTGTAGCCTTCAGAGTAAGGCCGTTCGAGATTGCTGGCTTCTGACCTGACACGAAGCAGGACTTCAGGACTTGTTGGGTCATGTGACACCCTCAATACTGGAACCCGAGTGGGAACAGGACTAGGAAAACTGTGGCCTAAACTAAATCGAGGCTGAGCAGAGGTCATAGGGTTCAAGGGCACAGCATTCTGATTGTCTTTAGAGGTTGGAGAGAAGGCTTGAGATTCTGAGAAATGAGTGGCTCGAGATTTTGGAATTGGAGAGTCCAAACTATTGTCTGCACTTTTTGTAACCCTCAAAGGACGGTGGGATGTTGTGGTTTGTCTGCGAGCATATGCCAGTAGGTCAGCATCACTGTTCATATAGTGATACAGCATAGGGCTATTGGTACTGTCCTCAAATACACTTGACATGGACTCTGGGTCAATCTCAATCCTGGAAGACAAAAACAAACAACACAGTTCATTATTTTGTATCAAATTCAGGGTGCTGTTTCACTGAAATTGCCAAAACAACTTACAACTTTTATCCTGGTTCATCAATAATAAACATATCTGAAAACAGACTTAAGCTGTGTTGCGTCTTAAGGTTTAAGGACATTGTCCAGACAAAGATGAAACAAAGGCTAATGAAAGCAGAACATACTATCTATATCATTGTTTTATATTTAATTCTAAGCACCACTTCACTTACTGATTTTGATTGGCCAAATGCTTGAGTATTTTGTCAGCTGTCTCCTGGTCTGATTCTATAAGTAATCTCAAAATATCATCCCTCAAGCTGCCAGGAATCTAGAAGAATAGGAAAAACATTCCATCAATGAACGCTCTGCTTCAAAAATGTTAGCTAATAAATCCATGCGCACGCAGACGTATCTTATTGAAAATTGTGAACACAACCTTTCTACAGTCTTTGCTGAAAAGGCGTTTGTCCTACTCAAGGGACATGAATCCGGGAAATACAACAACCTGAAGGACGTTATTATCTCTGTTGTCTACAGGCCACACCAGTAGAAAAGTTCTATTACTTCCCTTGATAAAAGTATATGGGATTCACGAGAGCATCAGTTCAGGTTCTGTGAACCAATCGGGTAATTAACATTTTTGAAGCTGCTTGGTTTCAGAATGCTTATCTCCAGTTGGAAATATTCTCAGAAATCTTTGGATGCTGGGATTTGTACAATATAGGTTTTCAATGGGTGGCTATCACTGTGTTCATCTTTAAACATTGTCAAACTGATCATAATTATCATCCCAACTAACTCGAATGTTTTGGCAAACAACCATTCACTTGCATGAAACTTTGAGCCTCATCAGATGTTTTTTTCAGTTAAAACGCTAAACATATTTGGGCAGAGAATTTACTGGATCACATGAGACCTAAATTTGACAAACACCATGCAGTTGAACATTTCATTGAATACTCAAATCTGTGAAAAGTCAGCTTAGACAATTAAATAAAGTGAAGGCTGCCTGATAAACTATCGTAACTCAGTTTTCACAAATTTTTCATGAAATTACGAAAAAACTAAACACTTTCTTTATCAGGCTTAACAGTTAATGATATTTTAAAACTGTTATTTTAACCCCTGAGTTTCAGAATTGCAACCGCTAGCCCCAACTTATAACACAGCCTGCGGGCTAACAAGGGCTACAAGCATACCAAATAATTCCATTTTTAAAAAAAGTCAAGTTACGATTTACCAATTGGACCTTGAAATGATAGGAGTTTGTAAAAAAAAAAACAAATTGTTAATTGTACCTCAAACAATTCATGATGATTGTCTATCATATCTTTCACCACCTCAATGACCTCTTTACTTTGTTCAACACGTTCTGCAGACTCGGACATCAACTCTTTATCACTGGCTGCCTTCGTACGGTGAAGGATGTTTGGACCAAAAAGAGTTGCCAGATTGTGTGCATCCATTTTATTGCCTGGAATCTGTCAGAAAAGATGCAAAGCCATTTCACATGAAGTTTCAATTTACACTATTGGTAAATAATAATAACAATATACACAGTGGTGGACCTACATTTTTGGGATCCTCGAGCTTGAACTGTTATGGGACCCTTTGCAATTAGCAACCATAGGGCAACATGCAACAAGGTCCAAAGGGCCTTGCTGTCCTTGCAAGGGCCCTCAAAGCTATTCACCCATTAAAAAAAGTTTCTTCAGGGCCCCTCTGGGATAAGAGCCATGAAGCTTAAGCTCCATTAGTTTAAGAGTAGATCCGCCTCTATTTTATATTCATCTAATTAAGATCATACAATAGCTTCCTATAGGGACAGGTGAGTGAAGATGATGGTTCTAGTTATTCAAAACTGTTTTGATGACTGAAAAAATATTAGCAGAAACTGAATATTGTGTGAGAGAAATGATGATAAGCAAGATTGCAGATATCTGTTGTCCAGAAGGATTCCACTATTCCCTGGCCAGAAGTTCAACATGCCAATTGGTAAATAATAATACATATAAAATTACCAACCACAAAAGAAGCCATGGAGTAAAAATACTACTTTATTAAAGATTGAAATTGCCACATGCCACATACATTGCATATTCTTTCTCAAACAATCCATTTTATGCAAGTATTTCCAATTCTGTGACTGAATATTTGGATTTTTATCTTTGTGGTTGTGTGCAAAATTCATTGTTGTTTTGAACTGTCATACAATGCCAATACTGCTGATAAGAAAATGTCCCTCTTTTAACTCTCTCTATTGCCATTAAATTATAATCTGTCTTACCGTATTCCCTTTTTCGTCAGTTTGATCAGGAGCATGCTGGCTAACTGTGGCCAGAAATCTCAACAGAGCCCATAATGTATCCCTATTAGCCACTGGCAGCATAGAAATCAGCAGACTGACAGCAGTATGTTTTTTGTGTTCGTCCTTCATTCCTGAAAAGAAAAAGAAGGTATATATTCATATTATTACTGTCAGCTATTAGGCTACAACCATGCTATATGCAAAAAGAAAATTGCTAGGTCTTTATCTTTCTATAAATAGTACCAGTACCTGGTTCCATGGAGTGTTTAGTGTTCTTTGTCTAAAAACAAAAGAGTTGTCTAACGAAAAAAGAGTTATGATCCGATTTTAAAGATCATTTTTTACATCCAGGCCATAGAAAGACATTATCTATGTGATACAGCAAGGCATTGCATTTACATAACACATGACCTGTGTACTATAGGTCACAGCTTTTATTTACAAACTGTTCATCCTATTACACTCAGTTCCAAACACTGTAATAGTTACTAATACTACAGTTTTACTATGTCTTATCATCCTTCAGATAATTTTGCAGCATATCAGCTTTACAGTGTAAAATATAGGCCTACTCTTTGCAGATCATGAAAGTTGAAGGTGAATTGTAGTGTAAAACTTCCAATTATTGTGTAAAAAAAGGAAGATATTTCATCTTCCTTTCCAGATTTTACTCAGTGGTACGAAATATGACTTGAGCTTTTAATCTACCACAAAATAATACTTTTAAGGAGTATTTTTCATATAGATTAAAATAATGTCAACGTTTCTGCAACTCGTATTTTTCAGATGATGCGTTTGGCTTTAAAACAGATAACCACTTGCATTTGACTGTCATTTAAAGAAACATGTTCTTGTATGAATAATATAGACTCACTTTCAGCATGAAGGAAAGGCAGGTAGAGCTCTCTTGTGAACAGAGGCTCAGGCAGATCTCTGAAGTATTCTTTCAATAATGCACCAACATCATGCGGGTGGTGCTCTTCTGTCAGCTGAACCTCTTTGCCACTGTCAAATTCCTCACGCAGCTGTTGAAAGACAAGACAGGGATAAATATCTACACTGATTTAAGAATGCAAATGAATATTTGTGTTCTTTTACGCAATCATTGATATTGTTATTGCATTAAAATAATTAACATCTGTATTATTGTGTGAGCATAATTCTGAATTGATGCATACTAGCATTAAGCATGATACACTAAAGCAGAACAATTCGTTGCCACATGCCCAGCTTACTGGGGTATAAATAAAGGTATGTGTGCATTTAGAATGCTTTCTACCCTTCTTGCAATTCTGTATTACTTTATATCTAGTTATTTGTATCTGCTGTCTGGTTAGCCCATAGGATGATACTGACAGGCCATGGACAGAGACTCTGTGCAATGTGAACCCATATGTTTTGTTCACCCCATTCTGGAATTGCATAGTCATTCCTGGACACCCATAATATGCTGTAAACAGAGTGGTTGTCCAAAAAATTTGGCACAGTTCTATTGCTTAATACTTGGGAATATACATAAACAAGAATTTTGCCCACCTGCTTCACTCTTTTCTTGGAGCAACCCACTCGAAAAATGCCTAGTGTTTGTAAACCTGAAATATACAAAGTGAAGACATAGTCAAGAATCGTTCCATCTACTTGCAATAATTATGAAAAACAACAACAACAATGAACAACCCACAAACAGCAACACTGAAATGGTTTGCAGTAAAAAGTCATAAGTCCATACAAGGTCATTCAAAATTGCAAATGCAGAAATAAAAAGCAGTTATGCAATTCTACAGTTAGACCCTTAATAATAGCACTGAAGAACTTTTGAAGTTGAATGATATCTTGTGCACTTCCATATCAGTTCTTGAAGACAGCAGGCAGAAAGCATTCCAAGTTAATGATGCTAACACAAATAATCTATCTGATAAAACTGGGATCGTATGATTTAGAAACTGGACATTCATTGTAAGTACACTTAATTCATCAATATGGCAAATTCACATGTGTCCTTACCATGGCTCTCAATGTGCCTGAAACAAGCCTTTACAACATATGGCACCTGGGCTATACCGTGATTGGCTAAATGGCTGCTGTCCATTGCCAGACTACACAGTCGGGAGGCGGGGTTTGAAGTGGAGAGTGACAGAGCATCTATCAAACTCGAGCTTGTGTTGCGACTTGATTCTGATTCAGACAAACTATCAGAACTGGCTGCTCTCTGTGAGGAAAAAAGTGACAGAATGATAATTTGTCTTTTATTATATTAAACTAGTTGGATAGATTTGGATAATAGTGTAAAAGAAATATTTTTATTGCGGATCATCTTAAAGCTTTTCATTGTTGCAGCTCGCCAATTTAAATCTTATAATGATAGTACTCTGTTGTACTAAAAGTGCTGCTAAACTTGCTAACCTTGCTTTATAGAATATAATAATTGTGTTTAGCAACTTGTTAGACAAAGAAACGCCTTTAGTAAAGGTTCCATGGAATGAAATCAAGAAAATGGATATGAATGGGAAAAAAACAACCTGCCCAGACAACACACAAGCTCACCTTATGAGATGGAACAGTCAAGATATCATGCTGATGTGAAGCCATCCCACTGTTGTTGTCCAGTGAGCCCTGCGATGAGCTGCTGGACTTTCTGTTGGACCTGGCAGAGACCAAGTTTTCACTGCTGTCCGTCCTCATCTTCATGGAGGATGGCGACCCTGCGGCAGCTGCCATTCTCCTCCTCTTCTTCTCTAGTTCGCGATCATTCATGAGACACTTCATCAATGGCAAACCAAAGACCAAGCCTAAAGCTCCTCCATCTGGAATAAAAGATAGCGTATTCTTACTTCCACTCTACTATTGGATCAGAGCCTTACTCCAAACAGTAACCCCACGTCAATCTTATGTGGGACTGACCACAATTTTGCTTTTAAATATGAATGGCATTGTTCAGATATGGGTCCACTGGTAACGACATCGTGCCGCCATCGGTTCGATGTAAGATATTCGGTCCTACGTTAACTGTAACAATTCTGAGGAAATCGTATGCAAAACTACGTGGGACTGACGCAGAGATACTGGGCGGGAAACAAGTTTTTTATGACGTTTTTAGTGCAATTATTTTCCTTGCCATTGCCTTGTGTATTGGTTACAAAAGACCATGTACCTACACTTGACAAAATATATTACCAAGGTTTTCCACCGACCTTCAGTGGGGTGTGGATTTTCGGAAAATTCTAACAAAATCGAACGTGCGTTTTATCGTGGAGACTAAAATGTTAAATTAGTTTGGCTGAAAGTCTTTACTATCTTGAGACTAAATCTTGTGGAAAGCGGGCACCAATGAAAACACTCTGTCATTGATTTTTTTTTTTTTAATGCCAGTACAATGATAAACAAATAGAGATAAGTCCAAGTTAAACTCTGGACGTAAATTAAGTCATATCCATGTGGGGATATCAGGACTATCATTAATCTCTTCGTCATTCCCGTGTACACATGTGTTGTCATAAAATGAAATTGTATGTCTGTTCTGATTTTACATTTTATTATAATCGTGTTTTGTTTTATTCTTGTTTATAACTTCAAGTATAAGCTTTTGCACCTCAGTTCTTTCGATTTTTGCAAACTTAGCAATTCATTCCCATGATGAGGCAAAACGAATTATTGTACTGCTAACACAGGAGCAAACAAAATATTCATATCCTGTTTTCATTCATCAATGGTATAGTAGTAGTATAATCAAGTATCTATATTTACGAGCCTCTCTGGCCGGGGCAGTAATTTTACGGGATTCATAACCGTTTACTTCAGAGTGACCATCAAAATTAATGTTGCCTCCTCATCCCAAACCTAGAATAGTTTCCACCTGAATAAAAATAGCTGACCACAATCCTTTCATCTTTTCCTGGCTCTCAATCATAAATTAACAGTTACGCACATTTTCTGGCGCGGTGGGCTCGTTTTTTTCATCTCCGGAAAATCTGAAGCGGAAAATGAACGTACGGGAGGTTGGAGAGGAGATAAAAGAGGGAGTTGTAGTCATCATCCCCGCGCGAGTAAACTACACCAATTTCAAGCCTTGGTGGCACACTTTAGTAGTGAAACGAGGTACTGGTGCATTATCTGAGTTCTTATTTCAAGCCAGGATTGTCCCAGGTTCGTTTTTCAGGTCGCCAAGGTCTAAGGGGTAAGCCAGACCAAGGCATCACACCATCACTGAAACGCTCCTCTGCAGTGTGGGTTGTGAGTGGCACTTTAGACTGATGCATAATAATTAATGTGGTGAGCCACCGGTGTGGGGCCTGCGCCAGCCTTGGTCTGGTTTACTCCTAAGACATGAGGGGAGAAGGTCTAATGAGCGAAGCTGGAAATGTGACTGAAGTTATCAATGACTTGTTCATGAATCTAGCTTTAATGCCGTCCAAGCGTGATTACAAGGGACGATTTTAACAAAATTAAAGGTATTTAATATGCCAAATCTGTCTGGTCTTTTATTCATGTTGCTTTATTACGTTTGCTGCGAAATTTAGCAGTTAAAACACCTCAAGGGCAAATGCACAAGGCAATGGCGCATTTTTATTTCCACAAAAGGACACTGTGTAGGCCTACAATGATAGTTTGCATATTCTTCGTAATACTAATAAACATTCTTATCCAATCAGTCCTGCCCAGAACATATCTCATACACTCTTCAACATCAGCTTGTCTTTTCATTATTGACTAAACTGGTCCCTCATACCGGATTATAGCTTGCAGCTGTACCTCGCAAAAGATGGCACGAGTATCATGACTGTGCACAGTGGCCCCTGATCTGTGTAAGCCATACAAACTATTCATTCTTTGCTTGCTTACCTTTCCCCATGGTATCCAAAGCTGAAGCACTCACAGACTTTGATCGTCTCTTCAAGGACAGCGACGACTTTTTCGTTCTTCTTAATTCTGGGCTCTCTGTCGAATCAAGGAATATGAAAATAACGTAAGTTTATTTAGAACTGAGAGGGTAGTAAACATTCTCATGACTGCAGAGACCTCCGTATTTGTGGTGGCAATATTCCAGTGACCAGGATCACCGTGCACAATTTCGACATAGCTGCGAATATTCTGTAACTTCCATCACTATGATAGCAACACTTTCTTTCACCATGCAAATTCGTTTATACAGTAAAGATAAGATAAGACAAGAAAAGAATTACTTTATTATCCCATGAGGGAAATTCTCTTTCACGGAGCGTTTAAGAGCACATAGTTATATGGTACATACATCTTACCCATCATTACATAAACATCACAACTCAATAAACTCAATAACAGACATACGTGATACTGACAGGGTAAGAAACCGTAGGGGACTATGGCATAGGTCTAGCTAAAATGTCTTGTCCGGGCGAATTGCGAATTGCGCAAAGTAAAAGTTTCTAGAGAAAAATGAGTATTTCGGCCCAGAAAAAAACCCTCGCCGCCGTCAATTCTCTTGAACCCTAACCCAAAGTACTTAAGTTCTTGGATACACAATGTCATCAGGTGTGAAGCGCAACGGACGATCTCTATCTGGGGAGGAAATCAATCCTTCAGTGCGCCTCTTCTTACTGGCGCGATCAGATGGAAGTTACATCTCTGGTGCATCTCACTAGGCCATGGCGCGTTAAATACGCTGGTGCTGACAGAGCTATGACTTCAGTAACAGTTGTGACACCTGTCATTGCATTACACAAATAACAACAATGGCTCCAGTACTGCTCCAAAGTCGTCTCTAGGACGAATACCTATACTGAAAGACTTACTGCTTTGTATTATTTCCGGAAAATATTTAAAAAAACAAAACAAAACCGAACGAATTCATACTAAAGACATCAGTTTTGATTCCTTTTCAACAAAACACTCCATGCTCGCTTATCATAATTACTCTTTTCCCAACAATAACCAAGATTTACTATGTACCTGGGTCGGATAAACAAAACTACACTGAGAGATGCCCTGCGACCAGAATCTCTCTCTACAAAATCGAATCAATACCGTTTTTTTCAATTTCACCAATCATCATTCAATTTTCTCGAACTACTTTTTCGCGAGTCATTATTTTCAAATGTCAGTATTTTGCGTGAACTTTTCAAGTCCGTAATTCAGATGGATGTGCATCGGTGAATCCACAACTAGTGTTCAGTAATCAATAACTTGGAATCGCTCTCCGTTGACTTGGAAGCTCTGGAAAATATTTCTCTTTGGAATAATTAGAAATGCAGTTGAACGCAATTTTCTTTCAAGTCTTTCCATTATAATCCTACCACAGATTCACTTGTCTTTGAACTGGCTTCTGAATTCGATTACAATAGATTTTCCACGGTCTATGAACCTGATGATAATAAACTTAATCTTTTTCATCTGTTAGTTCTGCATCGACCAGCTTGTACCGTGTGGGATGTCACAGGGAGAAAGAGGTAAAAGTCAGCAGCGTGCCGAAAGGCTTCGAGAGGCTGGGTGGGGGTGGGGATGTTTTGTACTTTCAATGTCTCCTACCAATTTT